>CP054674.1:27803191-28403191 GCA_013348765.1 Carpinus viminea
CCTAATAAGCCTTTGTTGGCCTTAGGAGTTGAAGAATAGGCGAACAGTTGAGAGAAAATGAGGTTTTTCCCGAAAGACGTCGGAACGGATATACGGTCTCGTGACTGGACGTACGGTTGGTCGTGACTCAGCGGACGTACGGCCTCAAGCCAAACGTACGGCCAGAGTGTGACAGGGAAACCTTATTTTCACTAGCCGTCCCATAGCTCTTGTTTCCATGTTATAGAGTTGTGCTTTAGTAAAAATAGAATTAATGATAGGTCTTTTCTCAATATTCGAGGTTATGGAGCCTGAAGGGAATTACATGAAGGAGCTTTACGGCCCGAGTGAGTACAAACTCACATGGATGCTTTGTTGTTACTTTTCCTGTATTGCACGTATTTTGTATATATCAAACATGCATGTTTTGTAACTCTTATGAAATACATTTTGGAACTAGAGGTAACTCTCATTTGTGTAAACGTGTGTCTGTTAACAAGATAATAATGAGACTTGTAAAACTGTACATGTAAAAGACTAATAAGACTAATTGTATTGTAAGACATAGTACACCGGTACATGCGGTAGTAATGGCCATGGACTTACTATACGAGTGAGTACAAACTCACATGGATGCTTTGTTGTTACTTTTCCTGTATTGCACGGATTTTGTATATATCAAACATGCATGTTTTGTAACTCTCATGAAATACATTTTGGAACTACATATAACTTTCCTTTGTGTAAACGTGTGTTTGTTAACAAGATAATAATGAGATTTGTAAAATTGTGCATGTAAAAGACTGATAAAACTAATTGCATCGTAAGACATGGTACATCAGTACGTGTGGTAGTAATGGCCATGGGCTTACTATACGGGTTAGCTTTATGGTCAATGTGTATGTGTGGGAGGGCTTTGGATCCAATGACTCGTGACCAATGATGCAGCCATTCCCACTGGATGATCACTATAGAACGGACGTCATTAGTGGTATGAGCCACCCGGGGTTGAACTCGGTCGTGTCGCTCGTGTTACGTACGGTATGTTTCGTGCAATTGCTAGGGTACTGTCATTGTACTACAGGTCCCTCGGGACAGCGTCAACCCTGCTGAGAAGGAATAATATCTCGGGTAGACCATAATATTGAACTATGACTGTTACCTTATATCATATGCATATATTATATCTATATATATATATATATCACATGCATGATAATTGTCATCTTATAATGTTGCATTTGCTTTATAAATAAAAGAATCCACAAATTAATGACGAGTACGTCATGTGGATTTCTACTCACTAAGTCATTGAATTTACCCTTTTATTATTTCCCTTTTTTCTCCATATGTACGATTATGCTGTTCTAGATAGTAGAGGATTCGATCCAGGAAATGCTTGAAGACTTATTGCAAGTTTAAGCGGGCACTCATGGTAACTAGTACTTTTGAGTTATGTTGTAGACATTAGGGCTTGCTTGCATATTAAGGTTTAGTATGGATCCCTTGTACTGATGTACATAATATGATTTTCGCTGCTTTGATGATTTTTGATTAGATGTTCTGGTTATACTGATTAACGTTTATAGTACTTTATTATTTCCGCTGCTTAGTATCCTCTGTTTTTGAGGAGTAGAGGTCTCGGAGGTCTTGTTTGGAGAGGAACAAGGCTGGGAGACGAACCGTTGAATTAATTACCAGTTAATTAATTCTCGGGGTGTTACAGTTTGTCCATGGCATGAGTATGGTGGTTCTTCATTGGTGTACAGTGGCTATGGGTTTCTTGTGGGCTCGTGGCGTACGGGGCTTTACGTCCGCGGTTTGGCATCCGCCGAAGCTAAATGGTGTACAATGGTTCATGACTCAGCATCCGTTGGGTGTTTGATCATCAACTCATCTGGTTGATTTTTGGGGATTGAGGGGAGGGAAGAGATGTGAAGATGGGGAAAAAAACTTAGGGGCGAAATTTCGTTTGAAGTAAAATGGGAACAAAAGAGGGCGCTAGTTTTGAAATGGTTTTGATTTTTTGTTTTAGGAATTCTAAGATGGTTAGGAGATACCGTTACTTAACGTTTCTCCTCTTTTGTAAATGATGCGTTCATTTTAGGGGATCAAGATCCTTGGTTTTTCTTCCAAAATTGCCAACCCATTTTTTTGAGAATCTCAACCATTGAAGAGATCTAATAGCTCAAAATAAAACACCCATTTTTTTAGTGGATAGCATATATTCCTGAGGTTGAATTTCAAAATTCAAAATTTAGGTCTATTCTCTCCTATATTTAATTAAAATAAACTTTTATTCTTTACCTTTCTCTCTCTTTCTCCCTCTCTTGTTCAGCCTGTAGCTCACGTCTCACCATCGTTATGTGAAGCAAGCCCTTATCAACTCTCTCTAACCAAACATAGCAAACCCCAAACTCATACACAGACAATAAATAACAAATAGCAAACCCATACACAGAAAACCCACTAAAAGATTAACATAAACAGTGAAAATGAACAAATTACTCAAAAGAGAAATACTGGTTCAACATTGTTGTCTTGCTTGGTAGTTTTTCTCAGATTCTAACTTAGAAATACCAGTTGTCGTCAGAAGCATCTGCAAAATGTTGAAGCTTTGTGGTGGGTTTTTTTTTTTTCGTTGAGAAAGATATGAAAAAAGGAATAAGCATTTTAATTAATTTTCCCTTTTTTCCACTTTCGGGGGAAATTTTTTTAGATGGAAAAAGCAAAGTTTTGGAGGGAATTTTTTTAAGCCTTAAGAATATATGCCAACCACTAAAAAAAATGGGCGTTTAATTTTGAGCCATTAGATCTATTTAATGGTTAAGATTTTTTTTTTAAAAAAAGGGGAAACTTCAGAAACCCCCCTGAACTTCCACCGATTTACAGATACCCCCCTGAACTTCAAAAACTCTCAGATACCCCCCCTGAACTTCCAGATTCTCTCACTTAGGACCCTTTTGGTGGTAAGTTGTCCAAACTACCCTTCACTCCAACCACGCTGCTTTGGACTAAAACGACGTCGTTTTTGCCCAAAAGCGTAGTTTTGGGTATTTTAGGTTTTAGGTTTTAGTTTTTTTTTTTTTTTATTTATTTTTTTGAAAAGAAGGAATTAAAAAAAAAAAAAGAAGGGGAATACCCTTGCCCGTGAATTGGTGGCCGGACCACCCCATTTTGGCCAAGGGGTGGCCGAATCATTGTATGGGGTGGTCAAGCCACCCTGTGCCATTGGGGTGGTCTGATGCAGGTTAGAACGTAAATAATCAAGAAAAACAAGAAATGTATGGGATAAATATTCCTAAGATTGTGAGACTATCACAAAATCAAAGAAATCTTCTAAGCAATAGATGCTATCTAAAGCCTCAAGGAAAAGAACCAAGAAACTCAACTCGAGTATTCTTATTAAACAAAACCAATAATAATAATAAACTGTTTTTTCCAAAGGGTCTAAGCTGTATTTATAGGCTTAGAGGCTAAAACATAAAAGAGGTTAATATAAACTAGGATTACATATCCTAGAAGGAAAAGTAATCTAAGATAAACTAGGATTACACATCCTAGAAGGAAAAGTAATCTAAAACCGCAGACTAGAAGGAAAAGTAAACTAAAACAATTAAAAGACTAATAAAGAAACCTAATTTAAATAAAAGACTAAAAGATAAGATAGGTCATCCTAATCTACATCATCCTCCCCAGTTGGAGAGAATTGCCCTCGAATTCGGCCGGTCTCTTCCACGGTCTTTTGATGTCCGTCAACTCATTCCAATCGCCTCTTCTCAACTTTACAGCAAGGCCACCCCATAATAATCATAGTGATCTTCATTAGTGGAGTATCTTGATGGTTGTTGTGAAATCCCCACACACCACTTTGCCATGTAGACTTGTTATGCTTTTCTTGTGTTTCACCCTTCCTATAAGCCATGAGAATTCCCCAAAGAATTAACAAAGACCCTTCACTCTTTGATAAAAAGTTGTTTCCGCTCCATAGATCTTATCACAAATTTGATTGAAAGTTTTTGACAAGATAGCATCTACTCCAAGGAAATCAACTTGACGATAGAACTCACCTCTTCACATGGGATAGGTGTCATAGATTGGTGGAGAGGCCCAATTTACCAAGCAATCTTCCTCAATAAATCTATCTTCCTTCTCCATAACCGATTGACTCTAATTTCCGCCTCTCTAGGCACCTTCTTTTGTTGATTTTTCTATTTTCTGACAAGGAACTCTTTAGGTTGAAAGCAACCTTGAAATTCGTATATCGAGTTTGAAACCGATTCCCACCGATTGGCCCGAGCTTGTACAAGGGGTTGATGCCTATGCACTCTGCGCCCGCAAAAGGATTTCGTCTTCATCCTCCACATATGTGTCTTCCTCCTCGAGTCGCGGTGAGGGTATATGCCGACATCTATCTTGACCACTCCCGATGGACAATAGTTTTGTGAGGGCTGCAATTTGTTCCTCAAGCTCGCAAATTGTGCCTCTCGAGTGCTTGATAGGTTGCTGTGATTCTTCTCTAACTGGTTTCTTGATCATTCACGTCCTCCAATTGTGCAAAGTGGTTACCCATTCCCTTGTGATGGGCGCCATGGAAAGAGACTGGCTCTGATACCAACCGATGCAGGTTAGAATGTAAATAATCAAGAAAACGAATAGAAGGATAAATATTCCTAAGATTGTGAGACTATCACAAAATCAAAGAAATCTTCTCTAAGCAAGAGATGCTATCTAAAGCTCAAGGAAAAAGAACCAAGAAACTCAACTCGAGTATTCTTATTAAACAAAACCAATAATAATAACTGTTTTTCCAAAGGGTCTAAGCCTATTTATAGGCTTAGAGGCTAAAACATAAAAGAGGTTAACATAAACTAGGATTACATATCCTAGAAGGAAAAGTAATCTAAGATAAACTAGGATTACACATCCTAGAAGGAAAAGTAATCTAAAACCGCTACTAGAAGGAAAAGTAAACTAAAACAATTAAAAGACTAATAAAGAAACCTAATTTAAATAAAAGACTAAAAGATAAGATAGGTCATCCTAATCTACATCATCCTCCCGTTGGAGAGAATTCGTCCTCGAATTCGGCCGGTCTCTTCCACGGTCTTTTGGATGTCCGTCAACTCATTCCAATCGTCTCTTCTCAACTTTACAGCAAGGCCACGCCCATAATAATCATAGTGATCTTCATTAGTGGAGTATCTTGATGGTTGTTGTGAAATCCCCACACACCTCTTTTCTGTAGACTTGTTATGCTTCTCTGTGCTTTGCTCTTCCCACAAGCCTATACGAATCCCCAAAGAACTCACAAAGACCCTTTCAATCTTTGACAAAAAGCCTCTTCCACCATATAGATTTCATCAGTTTGGCTAGAATAATTTGATAAAATAGCATCTATCCCAATGAAATCAACGTAGTCAATTGGCTCAACACTAAAATCAAGACTTTACCTTGAGGCTCTTAACACACATAATATGTAGAATTGTTGTCAAAAGTGCAAAACTCTCCGGCTGATTTACCTCGTCCACTTGTTTGCCTAATTCTTCATGCTCTTCCTCTAGGGTGAATGCCAAAGGTTCTTCAATTGGATCTTTCTCATTGATGTCTTCATCATAGGTTGGTGGAGAATCCCAATCTACAAACCCTTGTGAAGGATCTACATCTTCAACACATTCACGCTCGAACTCTTCATCAATGACTTCGGATTCCTGACGCTCTTCATCCACAAATTCTGTATTTCCTTGTGAAGGTTGTGGCTCCGGCCATGGGCTTTGTAACAACGTCAACTTGGTTTTACCCAACAAGAAGCTGTACGTATTCTTGGTTTCATTATAGATGGCAGTTTTATCATCTTGCCACGGTTTGCCCAATAACAAGTGACACATAGTCATGTTGACCACGTCACACCACACATGATCCATATATTTAGCCCCAATAGAAAAAGGAACTTGGCAATATTTAGATACCCTTACCTCGTTTCCTTTCGTGAGCCACTCCAATTGATAGGGACTAGGATGACTTTTGGTCTCAAGCCCTAGCTTTCTTACCGCTTCCTCCGAGACGATATTCATACCACTCCTTGGATCTATGATAAGCTTGGCCACCTTGCCTCCCAAGATGCATGTACGTTGAAATTGTTGGCACGTACCTCCAATGTATCGAGACACCGATTGATGCTTTATCTCCGCCCCCTCCTTAGGCACCATCTTTGCCATCTTCCTTGGTACTTTTTTGGTGGAATGTTTTATTTTTTCTGCCACCATGAACTCTTTGGGTTGCATGCAACTTTGGAATTCGTGTATCGAGTTTGAAACCGGATTCCCACGATTGGCCTGAGCTTGTACAAGGGGTTGATGCCTCGCACTCGGCCCACAAAAGGGTCTCGTCTTCATCCTCCACAATTGCGTCATCCTCTTCCGATTCGTGGTGAGGGTATATGCCGACTTCTGTCGACCACTCTCGATGGACAATAGTTTTGTGAGGGCTGCAATTTGTTCCTCAAGCTCGCAAAATTGTACCTTCGATTGTGCTTGATAGGTTGCCGGTGGTTCATTATTCACGTCTTCCAAGTATTCCAGTAAAGCGGTTACCCTTCCCTTGTGGATCGGGCGCCATGGAAAGAGACTGGCTCGATACCAACCGATGCAGGTTAGAACGTAAATAATCAAGAAAACAAGAAATGGAAGGGATAAATATTCCTAAGATTGTGAGACTATCACAAAATCAAAGAAATCTTCTAAGCAATAGATGCTATCTAAAGCCTGAAGGAAAAGAACCAAGAAACTCAACTCGAGTATTCTTATTAAACAAAACCAATAATAATAATAAACGTTTTTCCAAAGGGTCTAAGCTTGTATTTATAGGCTTAGAGGCTAAAACATAAAAGAGGTTAACATAAACTAGGATTACATATCCTAGAAGGAAAAGTAATCTAAGATAAACTAGGATTACACATCCTAGAAGGAAAAGTAATCTAAAACCGCTGTACTAGAAGGAAAAGTAAACTAAAACAATTAAAAAGACTAATAAAGAAACCTAATTTAAATAAAAGACTAAAAGATAAGATAGGTCATCCTAATCGGCCAAAACCCATTCTCCTTTTTTTTTTAATGGGGGTGGCCCCCCATACAGCTGTTCCACCCTTGGCCAAAAATGGGTGGTCGCCAAATTTCTAGGCAAGGGTGGTGGAGCCTTCCTGCATTCCCCTTCTCTCTCTTTTTTTTTTTTTTTTTTTTAATTCCTTCTTTTTTCAAAAAAAAAAAAAACCTAAAATGTAAAACTACGCCGTTTTGGGCAAAACGGCGTCGTTTTGACGAGCCCAAAAAGGCATAGTTTGAGTGGAGGTATAATGGGCATATATATTTATATACCAAGGTGATTGAGTTTTCAAGCTTTTTGATCTCTAAATCGGAAATGAAGTTATGAAGTTTAAAAACCAGCCGGCAATTTTGAGAAATTGTCGGGGATCTTGATCCCATTTTAGGACCTTAGATTGATTTGAACAAACCTCAACCGTCAACTGGATAGTTGCATTGGACAGGAGAGGGTACGACACTATACCTCAGGACCCTCACCCTCTTTTTCGAGCAGCCGCCCTCAGTCCAGACAGTCCTCACACTCGAGCTCTTGCCTCTCAACCTCTCACTCTCAATCTCTCACTCTCGCCTCTCACCGTTGGAGTCTCTCTCTCTGTCGCCTCTCACCGTTGGAGTCTCTCTCTCAGTCGCCTCTCACCGACTAGCCTCTCCTCTCTCCTTAGTCCTCACGACTCGCCTCTGCTCTCACCGTCGGAGTCTCTCTCTCTCGCCGCTCATCTCTCTGTCATGGCCGACAGCTCCTCTCTGCCTCTTATTAAGGTTTGATTTTCTTGTTAGGGTTTTATTTTGTTAAGCATTTTTTTTAAGGATTCTTGTTAGTTGTTAATAATTTATGGTCTGATTATGTTGGGTTTGAATCTGTTTGTTTGCTAAGAAAAAAAAGAGGAAAAGAAAGTATATGGCTGTGATAATTTTCAGGCAATTATCAATATCCGGCCAACCCGCCCGCGCAACCCGCCCCGCCCTACACGAATACTTGATGGATTCAGTGTTTTCATTGAATCTTGCGGGTAGATTTTGCTTAAACATGATGGGCACGGATTAGGTGGCCAAAAAGGCCAAACCCGCCTTGAACAGACCCATGCCCAGCCTTACCCACCACCCATTATCCCTCGTACTCGTAACTGGAGAAAGACTGCACCTTCACCTTAGATTCTCTTAGAGAGAAAACCTAAAGAAGACTAATGGAATATTACATAGAGAATAACTTAGATTAGGAGGTTACACAAAATTCACCTTTAGTGCAATCCACTCAATGAATGACAACTCTTCTAGTAGCAAATTTGAAAATGAGTTTGGCTACATTTGATTCCATTCCTAATGCAGTAGAAAGAAAAGAGAAAGTAGAGAAAAATGAGAGAAGAAGAGGAGGAAGAAATGAAGAAGGAAGAAGAGAGGTGCAGTGCAGATCCATGGCTTGAAGAAGGTGCAGTGCAGACCCATGACTGACGGCTGGATCTCGCCGGCCGTGGGTGGAATCGGTGGCTGGCCATACTAAAGCCTACCTGGATCTGGCTGCCCATGGAGACCCACGGCTCCGGTAGGTCTTGCTCCGGTGGGTTTGATTTTTTATTTTTTATTTTTATGGGTCTTGTTTTTTGGTTTTTTCTTTTGTTTTTCACATGGTTCTGGCGACTTTTAAGGTGATAAAAAATCTCCAAAAGACTTAAACCTTATCCTTTAGGTTTTAGTTTTGAATCCAAAATTAAGTTTTGAGGCATTAAAAACTAGTTTTGTGATATTATAATCGATTTTTGAGGCATTAGAAATAGGGTTTTAGGGTCGTCGGAGGTGGCTGGAGGCAGTGGATAGCGAACGGTGGTGGTGTCTAGGTGTGGGTGGAACCAGCAACAGTAGGGGGTGGTGGCTAATATGTGGGAGGGAGAATTAATCCTATGTTTTGCTAACATACAATTTTTTTTGTAGGTTTTTAAAATAAGTGAGGTGTTAAATGGTGAGTAGGTTGCACAACAGTTGATTTTGTGCAACAGGTGCACCCAAGTTGCTCTCGATTTACATAACACAATTTTTATTCATAATTCTTAAATTTTGAATTTTTGATTAAATTTAATTGTAGCAGTCAAATTTAATTGAATTTAATCTTGACCGCTGGATTTGATCTATGGTATATAAGAAAGTGATAATTATATGGTGTTCCACATGACATAATAAGCTTATTAATCTAATATTCTAAATTGAATAAGAAAGTCAAGATCCTAATAAATGGTCTAGATCATTTACTATGCTTACATAGAACCGGTCTCACCATCAGATGCACATAGATTAATTCCAGGATTAATTCCATAATGTGTGAGCTTTGTCGATTGATTCTCGGCCGTCCAAAATGTTTAGATAATCTAATAGCTGTTGGATATTATTAATAGATGACAACTGTCAAGCATTTACTAAAAAGTATATATATAGTGTAATAGAGACATTGAGCATGCCTTGTTGATCTAATTTGACTAGTAATATTTAATGTTGAAAACATATAACTAATCAACTAATCATATTGAACAAGCACACCATATCTAAGTAGAAACAGCAACATGGTATAAGCTTTTGGTAAAACGAATCAAACCGTTAATATTTAAAATTTAATTATTTTCCCAAATCCAACCGCTGAAAATTAGAGAACCCAAATTTAACCTAAATCTATCATACCTGATCTCTCTATTCTCTCGAGTCTCGACTCTCCTCTAACCGTCTCCACCATTCTCCTCGCCTCCTATCTCTGTTGCCGCTCCCCCCACTCCCTTAGTGCCCCCAACAGCAACCACCACCACCACCGCAACAACCTCACACCTCGACGCCTGGCTGAAGCTGAATGGCTCGTGCCCAGTTTGCAGGAACTTGCCGCTGCCGACCCTGCTGTCCACGCCGCTCTCGGAGGTCGTTCCGCTGTCGCACTACGCCGCGGAGCGGAGTTAGAGGTGATAAGATTTTGGGTTTTTCTTTTCTTTATGGTTTTTTTTTTCTCCGTTTCTTCTTGGTTGGTGGGTGGTTTGGGGTTTTGCCGTTTGATGTGTTTGTTTGGTTTCGTGGAAAAATGTGTAGATATTTTTGGATAGATAGGTGTTGGGGTTTCTGTTTTTTACTGAATTATGGTTTGTGTTTGATGAAATTAGAGCAGAAAATTATCTTCATCTTATGAAACAGATGGGTGTTGGTCTTTCACATAATATTGAATTCTAGGATTGAATCATTTTGCCAAATGCATGTACATCCCAAAATTAATCGAGCTCGAGCAACTTTTCTAGGCCTATGTCGAGCTCGAGCCTCGCCTCAAAGTAAACCAGCCGAGCCTGGACAAGCCAAGCTCGCCCAAGCTCAGCTCGTTCACACCGTCCATTATTATTAGCTCACAGTCGATCAACATCTAAGTATCATCTACATAAACCCCAACCTTAAAATCTCATAACAAACTCATTGTTTTTGCTTTGTCATAGTCAAATAAAGAAGATGTTTCCCATCATATTCTCCTATAACCACCCCTCCTCCCCCCGCGCGAAAAAATTCATGTTTTCTTTGAAGATTTCACAGCACAGCAAACTAAGTTTATTAGAGTTAGAAATGATGGGGTTGTTTACCTTAAGACATTGTACATGTATCACTAGTTCTTCAATCTGTTCTAGAATGTGGAAATACTCCAAGTATGGGGGCCTCCATGAAATTCTGGTTGGCTGTTTTCCTTGATAGATTAGGTTTAACCACATCCAATAGGTCTTTTAGTTTGGGTTGGGTTCAGCCCACTCAAGTTAGAGTCCCACTCTGGTGCCTTGCTTAAAGCCTATTAACATATTAAGCCTTCATTACCTATAAAACATATATAATTTATAATTAGTAATAAAATAACATAAATTAAAAACTAACAATGCACCTATGAGAGTAATTTAAAATATATTTCATGCACAACATTTTTGTTTAGTTGCTGTTCATTGAGACTTTATTTTTGGTTAATTATTGTTAAATTTGTAGGCATGAAAGGCTTTTTGCCTAGGGATGCTTATATGTTTGAATAGACTTGTCTGTTTAGGTTTTCGGTTAGAAACATAATCTAAATTTGCAATATATGCTAGGGCAGCTATATATATGGTCTGGATTTTTTTTTTAGGGCTGAATTTTATGGAGTAATTTTTGCTTAATTTTTTCTTAGTTGCTTATCATTTAATTTTTTTTTAATGATATCCCACATGTCTTATTCTTCGTTAATTATTGTTAATTTTTTAGGTATTTACACTTTTGACCCTTTAGATGTTTGTCTTCTACGAGACTTTGTATACCCATTGGTTCGTCGCGAACAGAATTTATTTCCTCATCCATTTGTTCACAAATTACGTGATAAAAGTGAATTTCCCATCAATATGGATCTTATCAAAGGTAGATTCAACAAATCAGACCAGAACAAGTACTAATTTGTGATACTAGAAGGGCCTCCAGTTGGTATAGAGAATACGAGATCATTCCTAGGAAAAAATACGTACTGGAGGAAATTAAGTGACGAATGGGATGTTTGAGAATCGGGATGTGCATATGGGGGGGCTACTATGTATGAATACATGCATGGTGAAAAACCCAGCTGTTGGGATATGACTATATATCACGTAGATCCATGGGGGGGTTCGGTTGAATTGGGATTGCATCAAGTTGAGGTATAAATAGTTTGAGTTAATTGTTAATAAATCAGATAATTGTTCATTATGGGTATATTTGTAGTTAAATTTAATTCTGTCTTTATATGGTTGGGGTGGAAAGCTGTCGAGATTTCTCCTATATGGGCAAATGTCAACTGTTTCATTCAGGCGCCCCTATCAATATTGCCACCACCATAATCAGCATTATCAGGTAATAAGGCACCACTGCATTGTTGGCTCGTAAGTGATTGTCTTGCTTCATAGCAACAACTGTATAATTTTTGCAAAAATTGTGGTTTGAAGTTAATTAATCACAGTTTTAAATTTGTAGTTTATGCTAGTGTTCTGTATATAAAGTTCTAACTTTTCTCTTAAGGATTGATCTTCGCGCTGTAGCTTTTGTTAGATTTTAGAAACAAAGATGTTTGGTTTGCACCTACATTTTGTTTAGTTGCCATCTGTTGAGATTTTTTTTTTTGGGGGGTTAATTATTGTTGATTTTGTAGGCATGAAAGGCTTTGTGCATAGAGATGCTTATAAGTTCGAATAGACTTTTCCATTTAGGATTTTTTGTTAGAACAATAATCTAAATTTGCTTGGGTAGTTGTTTACATGGTCTGGATTTTTTCTGTGGCTTCATTTTATGGAATAATTTTTGTTTAGTTTCATCTTGGTCGCTTTTTATTGGATTTTTGTTTAGTATCCATGAACTTGTCCTATTTTAGTTAATTATTGTTCTTTTTTTTTTTTTTTAGGTATGTACGCATTTGTTCCTTCAAATGTTAGTCTTCTTCGAGATTTTTTACACCCACTACAAAAAAACCGTTGTTTCCTAACGTATCTACTGTTTATCATTTTTTGCCACGTCAGCATTTACTAACGTGTGAAAAACCCGCACGTTAGTAATAGATATTAGTAACGTGTGAAGCTGCCACGTTAGCAATTATTAACGTGTTACTATTCACACGTTAGTAATTGCTAACGTGTCGTACTTCCCACGTTAGGAATTGTCATATTTAAAAATAATTAAAAAAATTAAAATATCAATTGCTAATGTGTCAATAACGCCACGTTAGTAATGGAAAATATTTAATTAAAAATTAAAAAAATAATATTATTTTACTAACGTGCGACTATTTACACGTTAGCAATTGCTAACGTGTGAATAGTAATACGTTAGGAATAGAAAATATTTAATAAACATTTAAAAAATTAAAATGATTTTACTAACGTGTGTATATCCACACGTTAGCAAATGTAATTTAATTTTTTGCTCTTATTATAGTAACCCACTTTTTTTTTTTGACATGTCCACACAAGGATAGGGGAGGGGGGATTAGAACTTATGACCTTTGTTTCATAAGGCGTGGTTCACAGCCGATTGAGCTACCACTTGGGGACTATAGTAACCCACTTAATATATATATTAGGTTAACACAATTAATTACGTTAGTTAGTTAATTAATTATGTTAGATAATTCATTAGGTTTGTTAATTAACTAGGTTATATAATTAATTATGTTGGTTAATTTATTATGTTATGTTAATTAATTAGGTTAGATATTTAATTAGGTTATATAATTAATTATGTTAGTTAATTAATTAGGTTATATAATTAATTACGGTTAGATAATTAATTAGGGTTTAGTTAATTAATTATGTCATATAGGGTTTTATTTTTAGGAGGAGAAATAAAAAAAATGTAAAAAAAATTGGAAAAATGTTTGCTAACATGGCATGCAACCACACGTTAGTATTTTACTAATGTGTGGCTGCATGGCACATTAGGAAATACTAACATGGTATGCATGCCACGTTAGGAAATGTGTTTTTTTTTTCTTTTTAATTTTTTTATATGATATACTATTTATATTATTATTTAATTAGGCTATATTAATTAATTAGATTAGATATTTAATTAGGTCAGTGAATTAATTAGGTTATATTAATTAATTAGATTAGATATTTAATTAGGTTTGTTAATTAATTATGTTATATTAATTAATTAGGTCAAATATTTAATTATGTTAGTTAATTTAATAGGTTATATTACTTAATTAGGTTAGATACTTAATTAATTAGGTTATATTAATTAATTAGGTTAGATACTTAATTAACTAGGTTAGATTAATTAAATACCGTTAGATAATTAATTATGTCATATAGGGTTTTATTTTTAGGAGGAGAAATAACAAAAAAAAAAAAAATTGGAAAAATGTTTGCTAACGTGGCATGCAGCCACACGTTAGGAAATGTGTGTGTGTGTGTTTTTATTTTTATTTTTATTTTTTAATTTTTTTTATATGATATACTATTTATATTATTATTTAATTAGGCTATATTAATTAATTAGATTAGATATTTAATTTTTTTTGAAATGAGATTAGATATTTAATGAGAATAGGTTACTTAATTAATTAGGTTATATTAATTAATTAGGTTAGATACTTAATTAACTAGGTTAGATTAATTAAATACTGTTAGATAATTAATTATGTCATATAGGGTTTTATTTTTAGGAGGAGAAATAACAAAAAAAAAAAAAAAAAAGGAAAAATGTTTGCTAACGTGGCATGCAGCCACACGTTAGGAAATGTGTGTTTTTTTTAAAATTTTTTTTTTTTTATATGATATACTATTTATATTATTATTTAATTAGGCTATATTAATTAATTAGATTAGATATTTATTTATTTTTGAAATGAGATAGATATTTAATGAGATGAGATTAGATATTTTTTTTGAAATGAGATTAGATATTTAATGAGATTAGGTTACTTAATTAATTAGGTTAGATACTTAATTAACTAGGTTAGATTAATTAAATACCGTTAGATAATTAATTATGTCATATAGGGTTTTATTTTTAGGAGGAGAAAGAACAAAAAAAAAAAAAAATTTGAAAAATGTTTGTTAGTATTTTCCTAACGTGTGGCTGCATGACACGTTAGTATTTTCCTAACGTGTGGCTGCATGACACGTTAGTATTTTCCTAACGTGGCATGCACCACACGTTAGGAACTTTTTTTTTTTTTAATATGATATACTATTTATATTATTATTTCATTAGGCTATATTAATTAATTAGATTAGATATTTAATTTTTTTTGAAATGAGATTAGATATTTAATGAGATGAGATTAGATATATTTTTGAAATGAGATTAGATATTTAACGAGATTAGGCTAATTAATTAGGTTATATTAATTATGTCATATAGGGTTTTATTTTAGGAGGAGAAATAACCGGAAAAAAAAAAATTGGAAAAATGTTTGCTAACTTGGCATGCATGCCACGTTAGTATTTTCCTGCATGACACGTTAGAAAAATACTATCGATGCATGCCACATTAGAAATGTGTTTTCAAAATTTTTTATTTTATATGAGATATTGTTTATATTATTATTTAATCGTTATATTAATTAATTAGATTAGATATTTAAATAGGTTAGTGAATTAATTAGATTATATTAATTAATTAGGCTAGATACTTTATTAATTAGGTTAGATTTATTAAAGGTTGATAATTGACCTAATTAACATAGCTAAATAGTTAACTATAACCTAGTTAACCTAACTATATATATAATAATAATAACATATATATATATATATATACACGGATCAAGATCCCAGAATTTTAAATTACTAGCTTTTTTTTTTGAAAATCTCATTAAAAAGCTATAATGACTCAAAATTAAACACTCATTTAATATAGGAGAGATAAACTTAAAATTTTAAATTTTGAAATTCAACCTCAAATATATATTATCCACTAAAAAATTGGTGTTTTATTTTGAGTCATTAGATTACTTTAATGGTTGAGATTTTCACAATGACAATTTTGGAAAAATTGCTGGGATCTTGATCCATATATACACCTGTTTGAGAAGACTAGAAGATGAAGAAAGAAAAGAGAACTAATTAAGTACTTAGGAAAATAAATATGTAATTATTAAAATAATAAATATATAATTATTATATGTATATTTTAAGTGATTGATCTTTAATTTTCCTAATCGATCCATTACATACAAATTAGAAACCCTACATCTTCTAATTAATTCTTTTCCAAAATAATAAAAAAAATTTAAATTCATTTCCTAATGTGTCATTAATAGCACGTTAGGAATTAAAAAAAAAACTATTTTCTAACGTGTCATTAATGATACGTTAATAATGAAAAATTAAAAATTAAAATAAAAATTCATTTTCTAACATGTTATTAAAGACACGTTACACGTTAGGAATTGAAATTTTTTTAAAAAATTAAAAAAATTGAAATTAATATGCGAATCCCGTCGTTTTTTTCTCTTCCTCTCCCTCTCTCTTTTTTTATTCTTCTCCTCCCGTCGCCGGCCGTTCACCCTTTTGCTGGGCTCTCCGTCGTTTTCTCTCTCACTCACTCTCTCCTTCGTTGCCCAGCCTGTCACTCTCTCTCCAGACGTCCGTTTGCTCCAAAGCAATGGACGTGTTCTCCTCTTTCTTTGGTTCCCAATCGTCTTCGCGAATCGCAGGAGCTACGATTCTCTCAATAATCTTGGCCAGATCTCTCCGGCAGTCCAGATTCATCTCAAACAGGTACTGATTATTAAAGTATACTGCCCTGCCAACCCATGCGCTACTACAAGACCTCCAAACCATGCTGTGCCCGTGTGCCTCACTGCCCAGACAAGCCACCATGAACCCACGCCTATCTCTGACAAATCTGAAGTTACTGCTCAACTGTTCCCACAAAACATGTTTCCATGTTTTCTGTGAACAGTAGCCCTCCTCTCTCTCCGTGTTTTGTGCCATGTTTCCTGATTGTTTTGCTTTTGTTAACTCTATATGATGCCTCTCTTGTAACTAAGATAATGATCAAGAATGAAAGACAAAATGTAGTCCTTTGTATTATCTTCTTCTCTGAATCTCCTTCTCCTTTTCACAAATTTTCATCTTTATTTTCTTTATTTTACACTGATAGTTTCATCGTCGTTATTTTCTGGTTTTTATTGCTTTCTCCGGTTTTGTGTTCTGGGTAGACCTTGTTTATGGGTCAGTCTCGTTATAATGTGTTCGGATTTAAGTAGGATTTGATTAGTTTCTTAGATGGTTGTGATGGAATGCAAGTTATTTTAACTCCTTAGTTTTATGGGTTTTTTTTTTTATCAGCGATATGGTACTGGTAGTGTTTTTTGGCTGTGACAGAGTAGAGGTTCTGCAAGTGGTAAAAGAGATGCTCTCATTGAATGTTAACTCTCTCTGATTTAAGTTTCTATACACATTATATGAATACAAGCTGGTTTTGGGTTCAATTGTTTGGGGTTTTTTTTTTTTTAATTTTAATTCTTGATGCTGGTTTTGTTTTTGAGTATGAAAGTATTTGGATCTCATAGTGTTTGGAATAGTTCAATCCGTTATGTTTGATTGCCCAACAGGAAAAGGAAAAAAAAAAAGAAAAGAATACTTCCATTATGCCGTCCAAGTGTTTGATTGGTTGATTGTTTGTGCCCTTTAGTGCTTCCTTTTTCCTTTTCATAATATGAGGGAACACTGCCTTTACTGCTTTTGGGAAAGATTGAGCCTCATTATACTCATTGGTTATGAGTTTCTCTCTTGGTCATACTCATTGGTCATGTGATCTTTGGTGTTTGAGTCTCTTTCTTTTATGGGGTGTCTCTATATGTACCTCAGGGGTGGGGTGGTTTTTTGGTTGGGAGATAGAATCATGATTAGCACTTAGCCATCACAAGGGAATAAGTGATGCTGAAAATTTATGTTTTAATACAATGTTGCCAACAGTTAATTGAGCATTACTTATGTTATATAATATGTTTCTCCTTCAGACAGGAGAGATTTGCCTTGATATCTTGAAGAATGCATGGAGCCCAGCTTGGAAGGTTTGTAATTATATTCCTATGTTGTATGCTCTGTTGTCTAAGTGAATAATTGCATGCATGTCATATGTGTTTCTTTTTATTTTGCCCTAGGTTGGGGTGGGACTGGATGGGAAGGGAATGGGCAATGTAAATGAGGTTATGTGAATTTCTTTTGTTTTCACTATTCATTAAATGTAGTGATCCATGAAGTTGGCTCTTTATCTCCTACAAGGTTAGGATTATTAAATGGCTGAAAGAACATATTGCTAGGCAGTTGTAGTCATATTTTTGCTAAAGATGTTTGTGGTGGATTTGGGTGTCTTTGGATGCTTCAATAATGAGTTTTTGCTGGGTGCATTCTGTGTACATGTTCTATAGTGATGGTATAATAACATAGGCTGCTTCTAGTTGTGTATGCTGACTGTTATAATGTATGGAGATTCATGCCAACTCTGGGAGAAGGCTCCTCTTGAGCCATAATGTTGCTATATTGACAATTTCTCGGTCAAACTTGTTAGATTTGTATTAAATTTTGATTTTAAGAATCGCTGATAGTAATAGGTTGCAAATAGGTTGAACTCTTGGACAGGTTAATTGCTTTTCCGTGATAGGTTATCCCTACTCTTTTCTTTTATGATTTTGTGATGAAGTCTTCATATCTTTTGGTTTTATTCTTTCAAGATGATCAAGTGTTGGGGATAGGAGCATTTAAGACTGTGTATGGTTCTTAGACCTATCTTATTCAATTCTATTAGTTGTTAATTGGCTCGGTTGTTGTTATATATAGATACAAGGCATTTGATGAACGTGATGGAATAGAAGTTGCTTGGAACCAAGTCAGCATTGAGTTGTTCACATCTGGAGTTTGAGGCGGTGAGTTCCATTGATTGTTTACTTCTTTTTTCCATTTTCTGCCTCCAATGCTCATTTCATGGCATTCATGGTTTTTTTTTTTTGGGACTTTAGATATTGTAAGAAGCATATTGGATAGATTTTTCTAGAAAGCAATCGAACTAGATTTGTACGCTAGGGTCCTTCTCATCATTCATTTTGTCCTATTGATGCTTCTAAAATCGCAACAATGTGTCTGTGGAAGACCGCAACTATATCAAACTAAGTGATGGAAGATACTCTGTAATTTGATTGTTCCAGAGACAAACAAACAAATTGAAAGACTTGTATTTTGTAGTTTAGAATTATTCAAACATGTGAATCATATATGGAAATGGTTGGTTAATGCTGGAATATGCAAATAATTCAGATTTAAGTAACAATGCTGTATTAATTTAACTTCCAACTTCTATCCTCCAAGTATGCCTTAATTTGGATTTTATGCAGTGCTAGTCATGGACACAAGCCCTCTTTAACTCTCTCTCTCTCTCTCTCACACACACACATCTTTGAAACTTCACAGGCTTTAAACACCTCCTTAGATCTGAAAGCCTTGTTGTTTCACTTGTAATTAGCTTTGGACATAATGTTTCCTTGTAAATAGTATTTGATATATTACTTAGGGCAAACGTATTGGTTTCTAACAATCTTAAATTAATAACTTTTGGTAGCTGATTAGTAGTTGAAGCTTTGATCATTGCCTTTTTTAACTCCACCCCAAACCCTTCATGATTACCCTCGTCCCTTTACATTGTAGCTCCCCAACAACCTTTCATTTGCATTCACATAAATGAGAATTATATAAACATAACAATAATCTGGGTGTACTTTTTGAAAAAAAATAGAATAATCTTGGAGTACTTATTGTCTCACTGCATTAGTATAGCACCATACATGCATCCTCTTTGTGTCCTGCTAACCATACTCATTGGTTATGTTTTTCTTTCCTTTTTATTTTTTCCTTTTTTGGCTCTCAACATGGTACATTGAATTAGTCCTCTCTTTGTTGATTTTTTATTTTATTTTTTTCAATTGTTAATTGTGAAAGTGCTGAAAATGATCAAGTTAAGGTTCTAATTCAATTGGTTTTCTGGAATTTATTCAGACATAACTGATATGTATGTCCATGTAATTGTTGACAATGAAGCAACAAAGAACTTATATATGAAAAGTGGAATTTATTCCTTTTTTTTTTTAATTATTATTTTCCCATTACTAACGTGTCAATTTTTGGCACGTTAGTAATGGGAAAATATATTTTTTTTAAATTATTATTTTCCCATTACTAATGTGTCAATTTTTAACACGTTAGTAATGGAAAAATAAATGTTTTTTTTTTAATATTATTTTTCCCTTATTAACGTGTCAATTTTTGGCACGTTAATAAAATGGTAACGTGTCAATTCTTAACACGTTAGTAATGGGAAAATATTTTGTAATGTACCATTTCTCCCCACGTCACCTAATTGTGCCACGTTACCTCAGGGGTAATGATGTGGTAATTTGTTGACCAAAATATCAATAATAAAATTAACCACTCGTAATAGAACGAATCCCGTAGGATAGGGCTATATTGAGGGTGTCGAACTTCAAAGATTGTAGGGGTTTCATTATTAAATTCGAAAGATTAAATTTAACCTAATTAATTAAAAGATATTTGTTTTGATTTAGTTTTCTAAAAGTAAATGCATAAAATAAAAGATAATTAAAATATAAGGAGTGTAGGGTTTAACTTCACCTCTATCCGCACAACAATAGTTAATCAGATTTAATCCAGAAATTCATTCTATGCATGTTATAATTAAACAAGAAACTACTATATTAAAGAGTTAGGATAATATATCTTGGTTGTACGGATCGTCCACCTAACCACTAAGATCTTGCGTACGGAAATCTTCAGGCATAAACTATAAAACCCTTTAATAAGTTTTTATACAATTAATGGAATAGCATAACCCATCTTGGTTGTACGCAGATCGTCTACTTAAATTACACTAAACTAGGGTGTAGTACTGTCTTCCCTAGGCATGGTCTATCTTAATCCTATTAATCATATGCCTATTAAACCCATTATATAACCATCATCCTCATAATCACAGAAAATAAGAATGATTTGAGTTCAATAAAAGTAAAATACTTTCTAAGACAAGATAAAAATTTCACAAATATTGATTTTGGAATTTACGAACAATTGCATTTAATAATTAAGAACAGAATTCAATTGTAGCAATTCTTACAGTTATATAATCAACATACATAAATTGAAAATCTGGAAATTAAATACAATCAAACTATTGTGCTTGGATAGTGTTACATCAACACCCCACAAAGGGGTTAGCCGCTCATGACTCCGCTAAGCCTCCAAGAATATTTTTTGTCTAAAACTAAATCTGTTTTCTCTTGAAGCATAGAGGCTTATTTATAGGGAGCAACAAGTCCTAGAAGCCCTAGGAATCCTAGAAAATTCGGAATTCATTCTCCTAGTCGAATTAGGAGTCAATCCATGTACAAATAGGAAAAGGATTCGTCCAGATTTGCCTCCTTCACTTGCAGGGCGATTTTGGCATAGAGGGAGTCCGATTTAGGAAAGCCCTATTTCAGCATGATTTGTAGAATTTTGAATTAGCTTTCTAATGCCGCTGGAATCACCTTAATCCGATATTTGACCTGAAAGTTATGGCTAAAATATTGAGACGTGTTCAGAATCTGAAATTCTATCCGATCCGATTTTGACTTTAAGTGGAGAAATTCTGATTTTATCGTTTCCTTGATTTAATTAAACTTAACCACATCATATATATCCTCTATTGTGATTGGTTAAGCTTAATCATATCTTCTAGGTCCTCTCAAATTGTGCTTTAAATCCAAAATTAATGGTTTTTCTTGCATCTTTATTAAATACCTGAAAACACAAAAACAACACAAAATCAAACAAATAATAATGCTAAGGAATTAACAAATGTGAGTTAAGGAGCTTGAATGTACAACATTCGGCGCTTATCAGGTAACGTGTGGTGTTTTCCCACATTAGCTTTTGTTTTTTTAATTTCTCATTTACTAACGTGTGAATGGTAACACGTTAGCAAATGGTAATGTGGCACATGTCTAACATGTTAGTAAATTACCATTTCTAACGGACACATTATTAACGTGTGAAAAACGTTAGAAATGGTACGTTCGGCCCATTACTAACGTGTCAAAGGGCTTAAAACGTTAGTAATGGGCCGTTACTAAAAAACAGGTTTTTTGTAGTGACCCCTTGGTTCGTCATGAACGGAATTTATTTCCTCATCCATTTGTTCAGCAATTACACAATCGAAGCGAATTGCCGCTTAATATAGATGAGCTCAGAAGTAGATTCCAAATTTTGGACCATCGTTTTTGTGATAAGTATTCCTTTGTGATGCTAGAGGGGCCTCCAACTGGTGAAAAGAATGCCATAGAGATTGTAGGAACTAAAATGTTCTGGAAAGAATTTCAGGAAACAAGGACTATCTTTGAAGATGGATACATATATGGGGATTTTATTGTGTATAGATACATACTTGTAGAAATGGAGACCGATTGGTATATGGTTATATATCACATAAATCTTTTGAGCGTACGAACATGTGGCCCAGTTGAATTGGGATTGAATCAAGCTGAGGTATAAATTGTTGACTTAATTATTAATAAATAAGATAATTGTCATTATAGGTATATTTGTAATTACATTTTTTTTTAATACTCTTTCTAGGTAGCTATCAAGATTTTTTCAGAAGATGAATCTATGTTGGTTTTCAGTCCTATGTCACTCCCTGGACCAGCATCACCTGGTAATGAGTCACCACCACCACCACCATTGTCACCAACAGCATCAACAGGCAATAAGCCCAAACGTCACCACCCACCACCACCATCAGGTAATAGATGCAATAATCCCAACCGCTACTGTCCACGAGCATAATCAAGCAACAATGCACCACTATTTTCAGTTCATTATTGTTAATTTTGTATACAAGAAAGGCTTTGCGCATAGAGATGCTTTTAAGTTCAAACTTTTATTGGGATTGATTCTCGTGCAGTAGTTTTTGTTAGATTATAAAAACAAAGATGTTCGATTTGCACCTAGTTTATGTTTAGTTGCTAGACATTAGGATTTTTTACTTTTGTTTTTTTGTTTTCGGTTAATTATCGTTAATTTTGTAGGCAAGAAAGGCTTCATGTGCCTAGAGATGTTTATAAATTTGAATAGTTTTGTCCATTTAGAACTATATTCTTAATTTGCAATATATGCTAGGGTAGCTATATATTTGGTCCAGATATTTTCTTGGGCTGAATTTTGAGTAATTTTTGTTTAATATTATCTCAGTTGCCTATCATTTAATTTTTGTTTAATGATATTCATGAACTTGTCTTATTCTTGGTTAATTATTGTTAATTGTTTAGGTATTTACACTTTTGTGGCTTCAGATATTTGCCTTCTCCCATATTTTGTATAGCCCTTGGTTCGTCATGAACCAAATTTATTGTCTTGCCCATTTGTTCACCAATTGCATGATCAGTGTCACACCCATTTGTTAGCTTTTTCACAGGCACTAACCCTGTTTTCGAAAATGATTTACTGGGTGTCCTTGATCTGATCATCTTTGATGGTGATAATTGCTTGCTTTGACGCCATCCCTGAAGAACTCGAGATAGTCCTAGCTATTTCCATGTTAGGGCCCAATAAACCTCCGGGCGTTGACGGCATGAATGGTGTATTTTATAAGAGCACTAGTAACAAATGTCCTATATGTCATTCCATTTTCTATGTTTAGGAAATATGGTGCACTTGGTGTGGGAATGATCAGGTCTTGATCTGATCTTTCTGATTATTAATTCCCACAAATTGATCTTTTCTATTTGTAATTTTTTTTGTCGTTTTCGTTTAATTATCTTCTGTTTGGTTGCCTAGAAAATTGAATAAAAGTTAGTAAATCTATATGTATGTATCTATGGAATCTGGTTTCCCAAAAATGAAAAAAAAACTATAGGAACTAACTACTGATTCTCTAGAAATGAAAAAACCCATAGGAACTAACTACGTACTAAGCGAGATTTGACTATTCGTGATAGGCTGTGTTATATTGCCCGAGATGATTTTTCTATATTTGAATTTTTTAACATATTTATGAACTTATATATATATATATATATATATTGCGATGTATATATACTGTATGAATTACCAAATTTTTTGGGTGGAAATAATTTATAAGACAAAAAAAAATTTTAACGACACCCCCAATATAGATCACCTGGCTCTGCCACTGGTAGGTAGGAAACTTGTATTTTGTAAAGAAATAATATTTTAATGATATAGGGAAAGGTAAAGGAAACTATTGTAAAATATATTTTCATAGGGAAACAAAAAGTAGTTTTTTGTCCTAAACTTAAGGGAAAATTAAAGGAAAATTGCTACTAGTGCTCGAAGACCTACTAGTTAGTGGTGAAGGAGGATGTCATCCACTTTGTCCAAGCTTTTCCTTTATAGTGATGGTTACCTTCTTAAGGTGATGATATACTTCTCATTCCCAAAATTCCTAACCCTTCGAGACTTATCCAGTATATACGAGATCTGCTGCTTTTCGGTTGTGGCAAAAACCAGGGGGTTTTTGCCACCAATAAAAAATTGCCACCTAACCCAATCTTATCAAACTTAAGTTTACAAGATAAACACAACTACACACTATTATTACCAAACCCACCTTTCTAATTTTATTTCTCCCAAACCTAGCATCGTTGGTTTTCTTCTTACCTCACGCAGCTTCTTCTTCTTCCCCTGGTTTTTTTCTTTTCTTTTTTTCTTCTTCTCCCTCACCCCTCACGCACGCTTCTTCCCCTGGTTTTTTTCTTCTTCTCCTCCCTCACCTCTCCGGCGACGGCACTCACCGGCGACGGTTGACCCAGCCGTGACCCACCATTTCCGGCCAAACCATCTTCGGCGAATTCTTCATTTCCGGCCAAACCCAATCGGAAAACCGAAAAACTCAAACCCAACCTCAAAAATCGATTCTAATGCCTCAAAAATCGATTCTAATGCCATAAAACTCATTTCTAATGCCTAAAAACTAAAACCTAAAGGGGAATGTTAACTCTTTTTGGGCTTTTATCATCCTAAAAAAAAAAAAAAAAAAAACCAGACTAGACACCCACCTCACCAGCGAACCAAAAAAAAATCAAACCCACGGCCGGCGAGACCTGCCAGGCAGATCAAGGCCGGCCGTGGGTCTGGCTGAGGTTCTTCTTTCTCTGTGCTGTGAAGCTCTATGCCGTGGGTCTCTCGCAGACCCACGTTCTCTTTCTCTTCATCCCTTTCTTTCTTCTGCTGCCGGGTATATTTTTGTTGGGTGCATTTTTTTTTTTACATTATGTGAGGTGTCGATCTGTGAGTGGTGGGCAAAAAACCCCACCTTTTTGTACAGACCAAATTGAAGTTATTCTCAGTATATACATATAGGCCTCACAAACTTCAATTACAAAATCATCTCCAACATCCTTGCGAATAGACTAAAACCTCACCTGCATAAGATTCTCTGTCCAACTCAACCGGCTTTCATGATAATGCTATTTTGGCCCAAGAGATTTTCCACACTTCGAAGCAGAAAAATGGTTAAGGAGGAGGGCTGATGGCAGAAAAATTGGTGGATTGCTGAAGGTCTAAATATTTGAAGAGTGAACCCTTTCTTGAAGCCCATCTTACTTGGTTATGGAAAGAATTTTGAAGTAAAGATTTTGTGGAAAAGTGTGCTTGTAGGGCTATCTCTTTAGGTCATAATCCCTGGGGTTCCAACCCCTAATCCGGCCCTGATTTACCCTCCGAATATGGTGCCTCTAGAAGTTGGAATATCACTCTTCTTCACCGTTTGTTTGATAGCTCCACTGTGCAGCAGATTTTGAACCTCAATATTGCATGAAGTCCAAGCCTTTGATTGGTAAAAAAGACTTATTACTGATAGTCTTTGGGCCTTAAACTCCAGCACCGGCCGAAACATTTGTTATGGAAAATTGTGTGAAACATCTTGCCCACTACTGCAAACTTAAAAGTCGATTTTTACAATCTGATTTTTTGGAGGTGTGCAAGGCTCCTATTGAATCTGTTCAACACATTTTGCTGGATTGTCCTCTTGCTAAATTTGAAGGAATTCAAAGTGGCCACTTGATTTTTCAGCAATCAACCAATCAATGTTTGGATCAAGGCCATTCTTAATCCCCATACAGCACTCTCATGTTTTGACGTAATATAAATATATTTGAAGTATTTTGTATTTGTTAATGTTTTTGTTGATATAGAAATAGAGGATTTTAGTGTCAAGAAACCAGAAAGTTTCTTCCCTCTTACTAGAAATCTGGACGCCTTGATGGACAATGAGGATCTCGCCTATAATAAGAAGATCAAAATGAAAGAAAATAAAGATTCACAAAACAACTACCGAAGGTTTTAACCTAGAATCATGAGAACACTGGCTTTTGCTTGCTGGTTCTCATTGTGCCTTGTAGGCTCCAGAGCCGTCATTTGGACCCCATAAATCCACGGAATGCTTCCCATCTAGTGCTGGCAAAACGGGTCCACGAGTTGACCCGTGGCGATGTGCGACCCGTTTAGCCTAAACCTAGACACGACCCATTTATTAAACGGGTAAGGGCTCTAAACACGACACGACACTACCCGTAAGACCTGTTTAGTTTTAAACTAAACGGGTCTTACAGGTCACGCTTCACCCGACACGATCGCGAACCCGTTTTAGCTAAACGGGTCGTGTCTAACAGGTCAACACGACCTGTTTGAGCTAAACGGGTTGAAGCTGTCTCTTGGATGCCTTGTATCTAGGGCTGTAAACGAGCCGAGCTTGAGCGAGCCAGGGCTGTCCAAGTTTGCTTATTTAAAAATTTCACGAGCTCGAGCTTGAGTCGAGCTTTTTGCCGAGCTCAAAATTTAAGCTTGGCTCGGCTCATTAAGGAAAATTCCTTGTGCGAGCTGAGCTCGAGCTCGTCTAGTAGACAATTCGAGTTGGGCGAGTCGAGTCGAGCCGAGCCAACTCGGCTAAGACAATTTATCAACAATAATATCTCATGCTATCAATTCCAAATTTCAAATGACAATGTCAATACTTAGTTGATAATTATATGACGTTACATGCATTGTTAATTTGTTATTGTCAATTTTAAATTTCTTATTCTAATCATTTCATTTGAGATTATTCTAATCATATTTTCATTATATATGATATGAATTATATGAATCAATATGATTATATAAATAATATGATTAAGTATTAATGTATCATGATTTTTATTTAAGATATAACCATATGATTAACTTTTGTCATTCAATTATATATTATACATTTACTTATAATCATAAATATAATTATATATTGTATACCAATTAATTATTGTTATTCTTTTTTGAGAAATACTTACTAATTAATATACATTGACTATTGTTAAATTGCTATTAAATAATAAGTAATGTACTATATAAGTTATTTTTATTAAATTTATAATATGTATATATAATAAATATATACAAGTCGCGCTAATAAGCGAGTGAGCTCTTATCTGAGTATGTTCACGAACTTTAAACGAACGAGTCGAGTTTTATACGGGTATGTATTGTTTAATAATTGAATCTGATTTCGTGTCCACGAGCGACTCATTTAATAATCGAGTCGCGCACGAGCCGAGCTTTGTCGAGTCGAGCTCGGGTAAGCTTACGGGTAGCTTTGTTCGCTTACAGCCCTACTTGTGTCATTATGTGCAGAAATTCAAAACCCCCCAAAGCACAATTACAACCCAAAAATTCAAAACCCTCCAAAGCCTATAAACCAAATACACTTAATACACACAAAAACTCACATACAAGTGTACAACTATACAAGAACATGTAACTTGAACCCAAAAACAAAATCCAAACGCTATCATCCGATTCATCCCCACAAAAGGCCAATCTTACAAACTTTAGACTACTAAAACTCAAAAGGACAAAAAAACCCAAAAATTTCACTGACCCAATACACGAATCCTACATATGTAACATACCAAATCAGGAAGATGCGACATTGGCGCAGTAGAGAGAGGGAGAGAGCCGAGAGTGGGAGCAAACAGAGAGCTAAGAGAGAGAGTGGCGGCCGGCAAGCGGGAGAGAGAGTGATGAGGGGCAGCAGGCACAAGTTGGAGAACTTGAAGACTCGAAGTGCGAAGAACTGAAGTCTGAAGTGCGAAGACGGAAAAATTGAAGAGGCAGAGAGGAGTGGCAGCAGGCATCGTGAGAAATTAGGTTTTCCTTCACTAGTTCACTTTTTAGGTTTTGTCTTTTCATCTTTTTTTCTTTTAAAAAAAATAATAAATAAATAAACGGGTCTAGCGGATCACCCACGGGTGACTAGCGACATGACCGTTTAAGCAAGTTAACCCGCTAATTTCATGTCGGGTATACGGGTCATGCCAATTGCTGGCCCTATTCCCATTGATCCTTCTACATTGCCATCTTGATGTAACATCATGTTCTTGTTGAAGGGAAGGGTTATTGATAGGACGTAGACTTGTGTTTCTGTTGTGATGGGTATCTATTTGCCGGTTTTTTTTTTTTTTAAAAATGAATAAGGTAAGGGCTACAGGGAAGGATCTTTCCCACTTATGATCCGAAGTGAGAGATCTTATAAACGAATATGGGGTGGGCTCCCCAACAATAAACTTAAAACAACAGGGGGAGGGCACCCCAACAACATAGCCCAAATGATAGAAAGCAGTGCAAATAAAAGGACAAATACTCGATCCGGTTCAAAAGAACCGAACATGAGGAAATGGTAATTACCAATAGTTCATAAGGAACCATAAGCAAACCGGGCCTATTCCAGGGCCGCACAAGGCTAATCGGGCCTATTGCAAAGAAACTCTGTAAAAAGTCCATTTCGGATAAAACAACCATCACTGTAAAATGATAGCTGTAGAGTAAGTACTGCAAATAACCAAATGGTGCAAATAACCAAATGGAAGCCAAAACCCACAAAGCAATCTCCACCTCAAGATCAAACCAAGTGATGGTAGGGAGATAAAGCAAGACAAACAGCAAAATAAAACTAAAAAAAATAGAAATTACAACAAAGACAAAGCAGAGGAATGCATAACAACAAAAAAGCAGCAAATTTACAACCAAAACAAAGCAGCAAAATTACAACAAAAAACAAACACCAAGGAATGCCGGCGACCAAAAAACACAGCAGAGGAACGCACACTCCAGCAAAGCAAAAGGTGGATCGCATGGAGTTGGAGGGGAGCTTGGAGGTGGTGACGGTGGAGTGGTCAACTGCGCGGGTGATGAACATGCTCAAGCGCGTGGAACTCACGCTCTGGCGCATGCGGTGTTGGTGAATGATTGGGCGGTGGCGCTGGGAAGTAGGGGGGCCGGTGATGACGATAGGATGGCACGTGTAGGCTCGGGTCTTCCTGAGTAACGTAGATCGAGTTTTTTTAGAAAAACCTATCTAAGAACCAAAGAAGATCCGAACTGAGTGGTGGCGCTGGAAAACTGGATGGCAGGAAGGATGGTGACGCTGAAGAGCAGCAAATGGACAAGACGACCTACAAAAAAGGAGAGAAAAACCAAAACAAAAACAGTAAGGAAGCAAGGATAACACATAGATGAGGAGGGGAGAGAAGGAAAGGCAAAGCCTTTCCCTCCTCTCGGCAAAGCCGCACAAGGTGGCAGGGAGAGCCCCACTAAGGAGGAGGCTGAAAAAAACCTAGGGTTTTTTCAGAGCTTCTCTCTCTAAACAAGAGAGAGAAGTAATTATTATCTATCTGCAGTTTAACTCTCTGTTTTGATGACTCTGGCCAAAATCCTAAAGACAAACTTTCACATGGAATGCTGGATCAGGAGAAGATGTTCACCAGTTTATGGCGTCACTGTGATCTGAGAAAGTTAGGGGCAACCAACAATAGTTTATGCTTTAGAAGTCTGTACTTTTTGAATTATTGATCAAGAATTCAAGAAGATGCCGGTTGGTCTCCAGGGCAAATTTGAGAAAACATTTCCATTAACAAGACATGTTTCACTGGATAAGGATAAAAAATGAACTGGTGGGCAGGCGGGTGGCTTGTTTTGAATCTGGTGTCAAGTCAAATGCCCAGTAGACACAAGTTTTGATGTCGGGAATGTTGTCATGGTGACTGGAGGAAGAAACGGGGTGCGTTGGTGACTGTCTATGTAACGATTTAGGGAAAACATTAGTCTCCTTCTTTTAATGGTTATGGTGAAAAAAAAAAAAAAAAAAAAAACTAGCTACATTTACACTATCATCTGAAAATGTCATCATCATTGGTGGATTTAGATTGTCTCCCATCTTTGGATATGTTCAATGCATTTACAAGTGTCTATTCTGTTATGGGTTTCAAATTAAGGTGGGTCTAACATATCTAAAAAGCTGCTGGTGAAGTGCACTGAAACTCTTCCGAAATTCGGAGGTAACCTAAGAAGCCAGAGCAGGTGAGATTTCATGGGAGGCAATTGAAGATTACACCAAAAACTTTGCTGTGCACATGCTTCAAACATCCTGCCAGTGGTGGCAGCCTAAAGAATAAGCACACTTTGAAAGCTATATACCAAGAGAATCTGACTACTCAAGTTGTCATTCTTTGATTTGATTAATGACATCATTAAACTATTTAATCTGTCATTTTCTGGACAGTCTGAGTTAAAACAACCAAGGTTCTAAATTCGAATCATGATTCCATAATAAAATTGTAACTCCAATTTCAAATAAATAATTGTAACTCCATGTTGCTTTATGCTTTGTCGGATGCAGCTTGGTGTTTTGCTTTGAGCATTAGTTTATTAATTAGGGAAGGTACAGATATCAGTGAGAATGAAAATATATAACGGAGGGAAAAAGGAGGAGCAACCATGTGAAGATGGAGAGTTGGAGGGGCTTCCTCTGCTTCAAGGGCTTCAATCACTCACTTCTCTTCCCAACCATGTGCATACTTCTGAAACTTACTTCACACCTCAGCCTCAAGGCCAAAGGTAATACTATTTGTGTGTATTTTCTGCACTGTAATTTTCGTTTTGGGTGTATTGTTGGGGTGCTCAACCCGTATTTGGTGTTTTAATCCTTGTACCCGCTCCTTATTTGCTTAGGGGAAAAAAAAAAAAAAAAAAAAGCCCATAGATAGTACTTTTACATGATCAGCTTAAGCTTTTAAAATAACGGATGATTTAAATTGGTCATCTGAGTTGGAATTTTCCTAATCCGTCTCGTGGAAATAATGGGCCGGGAATAGGCAAGGGCTTGTGAGCCTCTACAAAGACATGGAGTCTTGTGGTGAATATGCAGACATACGAGTGATGTGGGAGATGGTTCACTCTTCTTGTCCTGCAAATGCCTGCCCTGTCGAGAGAAGCAAGAGGGTCTTATTCGAGATTTTGTTTTCGGCCAACTTGAACCATTTTATTCGTTTTCAGAGAACTGGTCTGAAGGTGAACTTGACAGGCAAGTCTTTTACTTCATTACAGCTTTGAAAATTGCAGGGCATGGAAAGGCGTATATACCATTTTGTTATGTAAATATAAGCGTCCGAGCATAGACTGTAATTTGCTTTGGACTTCCATTGATCCAACAGAAATGCTTAGGCATCAAATCCCTCCATACAACCTATCAGTAGGTTGAAAATACCAGACCAAGGATAAGTTTATTCCAATCTGTTAATACAAGACAGCTGAGATCTTTGTGTGTCACTGATAAGTTTCATGTCTTTTGCTGTAACAAATTCTTATTCTCTCTGATTTTGCACTCTAATTAATCATCTTTACCTAAATAATAATCACACATATTTATGCAAATAAACTCATCCCAGAACTTCAGCAGCAAAAAGCATACCGTAACCAAGACCAAAAACAAAACACTGAAATTCTTCAAAATGTTGCATCACCCTCATGGAGGAGGGTCTGATCAAAGTTCCACACTCCTGCAAGTCACCAAACAATACTTAAGAGCACAAAGCACAAAAAAAAAGAAAAAGAAAAAGAAAAAGAAAGGGACTGGAGAAAGAAGTCTTTGAAATGTGAATCATTCCGTGTCCTTTAGCAACCATCCTCAATTGAGCAACATATTCTGCTATCTTCTTATTGGCTTCAACTATAGAATAATTAAGTCAATTAATTAATTCACACTAAATAAACCCACCATAAAAAATAAAAAAAGAAGAGCATATATATAAGACGCCTTTCCCTCCTTTTTGTTGTTACTTTTGGTTGTGTTCTTTTTTTTATTGGACAGGACAAGACACAAACCTTTCATTGACAGAATTTATGAAAAAATGAAAACCAGGGACATGTCAAAGATAGGATTTTTTGTGTTTTCTTGTTCTAATGGACATGCATGTTCCTAAATCACCATTTAAACAATCTTATTTGCTTCCATGCTAAGAAGAAAAAGATGAACTGAAGGTTCACCTGCTCTGTTAGAAACTGGCTCTCAGTGAATTCCGTCATTTGGGGATTGGTGTTACGGTCTGCCACCTGTTGTTAATCAAAGAACAGAGTGAATATATTCCGTAGGAAGAACAAATGTAAACAATTTTGATTAAAAGCTGACTCAAACACCAAGAGTAAACATTAACCAGGGTATTAATATGATTGAGAAATCAGAAGAAAGTGAAGATGTATTACACTGTGCAAGCACAGAAGCTTCTGGTTCGTTAACTTCTCCAAAGACAATGCTAATTCCATAGCTGAACCGAACCAAGAGGGTCACCAAAGTTATTGGAATGAGTAAATCACTGCTCAGATTATAAGCACAGCTCAACACCACAATGCAGTAGAAAATTGAACAAACAATGAAAAAATTAGCTGATTTGGCAAATTCTCTAGGAAATGAATGAAGAAATTACAGAAAAGGTGGGACTCCCACGTGTATTTTTTTTTTTTTTTGGTAATTGATCAATTTCATCTAACCAAAAGAAAAGTTATATGCAGGCCCATGCATCTCAATTTGGACTGTCAAAGCCAACTAAAACCACATTTCTTACACTGATATCTGCATGATGATCTACTTGTTAAATCATTACTCATCCTAGAACAAAAGCTAATAAGAAATGATGAATTTAATCATCTAATTAACATGCTGACACTCTAGCCCCCGTGTATGCACTTAAACTTCTCCTCAACACATGAAACATTTAAGAAGGTAAATTATAGAATAGAGAATTTAATCATTTAATTAATCTGCTAATAAAAAGTTGTATATTGTCAAGATTACAGAGTTTCTTGCAAGAAAACATGGAGAGGTGATAGGGAAACTTACCATACAATGCATCTCCCTTCTCTGCATGCTCGAACTCTGATGGGGGCATTATTATAGAGTGTAGTGTTACTTTTCCTCCACGTATGTTCTAATTATAATTAGAGTACTATTAGATATTCCAGCAAAAGACAATATTACATTAAAACAAACAAACAAACATTTATCTTGATGATGCGGGAATCACAGAGGGAATAAGACATTTGATTAAAAAAAAGAAAACCTGGTATTTCATTAGCTTTTCAGCATGCTCTCTTTCTTCTTCACTTGACTCCTTGAAGAACCTGCAGATTGCAAGAAGACCATACGTTAACTCATAGGATTGTACAAATAAGGCATAAGATGGAGGTAGAAGTTTTGTTGTGTGGTTACTTGGCGAGGCCCTTGAGGGCAATGTTGTCCCTGTCAATGGGATCCTCTCCAGTCCAATGCAATTGGAGAGTATCCAGTTGATGGTTGAGATTTGTTTAAATCAATCTAAGGTCCTAAAATGAACACGTCATTTACAAAAGAAGAGAAGCGTTAAGTAACGACATCTCCAGACCTTCCTAGAATTCCTAAAAGAAAAAATCAAAACCATTTCAAAACTAGCTTTTCCCCATCTTCACATCTCTTCCCTCCCCTCAATCCCCCAAAATCAACTAGATGAGTCGACGATCAGCCACCCAACGGACGTCGAGTCACGAACCATCGTACACCACCAAGCTTAGGCGGACACCAAATCGTGGACAAAAAGCGCCATACGCTGTGGGCCCACAAGAAACCCACATCCACCGTACATTGATGACGAACCACCACACTCTTGCCGGGGATGAATCGCCACCACCGTGCAGAGGTAACTTTTCTCTTTTTGTCTTCTTTTTTTCCTTTTGATTTCCTCTGGTAGTGTGACCTCAGATCTGACTTTTACATGTTTTCGATTCATTTTTTGGTTTCAGACCTGTTTGGTTTTTCTAGCTTTTTCCTCCGGTGTCTATGGCCTGTTCAATTTTTATTTTTATTTTTATTTTTTTTTATTATTATTATGTTTTAAGATCACATGGTTAGTTGTAAGATGTTACTTACAAGTTTGGGGTCTTCTTTATTTTGGCAACTGAGCTGCATTTTGCCATATATTTCATGCTTTTGAAAACCTGTTATGATTTCCCTTCATTTCACAACTGCTGTGTTTTTATTTGGAAGTTTGGAAGACTGCCAATGAATTTCTTTTGCACAGATGTAAGATATTGATTGCATATGTTTGATCGAATTTGTCGCAGTTTTTGATGTAGAGTTTGACTATGTAGGTTGTGGTGGGCTTTGTATGATGAGCACTAGATGGAGAGATCAACATCACCCATCTTTCATAAATTGTCTCCTTCCTCGGTGCAAAGTAGTAGTTGTAGTAACTATTATGTCACAAGAGCGTCAAGATTAATTTAGATTGGGGGGGAGGATTTTTTTTTTTTTTTTTGGGCGTATTCTTGAGATATATGAACATGAATTTGTTTGTGTATTCTTTTACAGTTTTAAGTTAAAAATTGTTATTGAAGATATATAAACAGAAATTTAATTGAACCCAATGCTTTTACCTTTGGTGAGCACAAATGAAATTGTAATCTTTTTGTGTATTATTGAGATCCTGATTACTTTTTTCTTTCTTTATTTTTTTTTTCTTATACAATATAAACGACCTCAATTTGTAGTTAACATTAGTAATGTGCTTGATAATCATTGGAAAAGTATGATATGCTGAAACGAAAACCAACATTATCAAGGTAGTACCACCGGAAGTCAAGATTGAAACTTTCACTAAAACATCAAGTATTAGGATTCTAACACCAAACTAAGGAATTAGGCATTGCATTGGAAGAGTACTATAAGGAGTTATATGGAGCATACTAGTATGAAAATTATTCAAAAATCTCTTTTGGTTGATACCCAAAACAAAGCTGTAACTTCGTATTTATAATCACAACATTTGTTACAAAACGCTATAAACACTGTACAGTAAGAAATCCCATATTAGTTGTGTACACAATAACATGTGTATATTCAAAAGACCAACAACATTTTGAATAACATATGGATGATTGCATTCAAATATTACATCCTTCTATCTCCTCTAAGTCACAGGGCAGAGTATGTTAGCATCCATCTTCTGTGATTGAACTGCAGTAGATGCTCTACGCCTTTGCATATTCTAATTTTTGTAACCCCCCTTATTGGCCACATCAGATGACACTTTACCTCCCTTATTCTGCATGAAAAAGTTAAAATCAAGCATTTATCTCAAAGACAAATGTAAGACCTCAAAATCTTAAGCCATCTCTCTCCCCTTCTAAGCACTCATTTGTTCCTCCAAACTCCAAAGCCAAAATAGTTTGACAAAGCTGTAATTGGCATTTTCTTTTGTTAGAAGAGCTTATTAGGGTTAATATGTTATGTGGGTATTTTGGTAATTGTATTCAAAGTTACAATATATATATATATAGGGAGGCTACGTGAAACGAAACGTGCCTCCTCTGTTCCTCTCTTTTTTTTACATAAAACCTGTCAACATGGTATCAGAGCCTAGGGTTTAATCCTGTTCTTGATACTGTACGCCCCTTCTAAATCATCCCCTACTCCATTTCCCTCCTTTATTTCCAATTTCTTTTTCCAAAAAAAAAAAATTGGTCGTGTTGTTGCTACAAGGAGACTGCGGCTCCGGGTTCAATGCCCGTGATAGGAGAGCGATGGTGTCAAGATCACCGTCATCAATGGGGTGATGTCGCCGTCATCGTGGGTGCCGTGGGTGCGCCGTGGGTGCTGTTTTTAATTCCTAATTTAAAAGAATGCTTCAAGGTAGCCGTTTGGAGTCGTGGGTTCTCTTTCTTTGGTGTCATTGGTTCTCTCTGTGATGTTTGGTGCCGTCTGTGGTGGCCGGATACACGTTTCGTTGGTTTAAGTTGTGGTGCGTCTTCCGGTGAGCTGACCGTGGGTTGATATTGCATGGATTTGATCAAGTTTGATCACTAGTGTGCTTTGTTTTTGCTGTCACAGTGGTTGCCGGCATGGTCTGAGTGTTGTCGGCGAAATTCTGGTTGTTATTTGGAGAAGAAGAATCCTGTTTGGTTACAAGTACTATCTGTCCTCTATCCGGGATAAGAATATCCTGAAGGTATTCCTAATCCTGGAATAGGCTATTCCTAATCTAGAATAGGATATCCTGGTTCAGTTTCAATTTTAGTTTTTGCATTGTTTTCACAGCCGGTTCAGTTTTGTTTAGTTTAGTGTCTCCTATTCAAGCTAGGTTTGAGTGGTTTCTAGTTGATACAAGCTTATTTCAGGTATTCTTTGGCTCTCGGTACAAACTTTATTCATTGTTTGGTTGCTGTTTTTTTTTTTTGGCTCAACTGTTATTGTTGGACTGTTGGTATACTTTGTGGTAGATTAAGACACACATGGCTCCTGAATCAAATATAATCCCAACGGCTGCTGTGGGTAATACCCCTATGACATATGTGAAACTAAATGGAAAAAATTATGTTTATTGGGCACGATCAGTGGAGATATTCTTGAAAGGAAAAGGTCTATATGATCATTTGACATCAGGAAAACCATTTGAAGCTAGCTCAATAGAGAAGACAACCAAATTATTTATCTAATGCTGAATAATGTTGAGCCTCATATTGGATATTCGTGTATTTATCTTCCTACTGCCAAGGATATTTGGGAGCATCTTAGTCATATGTACTTTGGTGCTGGGAATATTACTCGAATTTATGAAGTGTGCAAACAAAACTTTGGACTTGAGCAAGGTGCTCAAACTGTAGACGAATACTACAATCAGGTTGTCGCAATCTGTAAGGAGAGGAATATGTAGCAACCACTCTCTACTGATTTGAAGAAAATGGAAAAGCAACGCCAAGATGTGGATGTGGTTCGGTTCCTTCTTGGCTTGAAACCAGAGTATGAGTCTGTTCATGCACAGATTTTGGGTGGTTCAGGCCTCCCATCTCTCCTTGAGGTGTTTTCTCGGATTCAGCCTGCTACTCTTTCTGACCATATTCCTCAGCTGAGTTTTGAGCGTAATGGTGAGCGCGTCGCTTTTATTGCTGCTTGGGGCAACTTTGGTAGCTCCCGTGGGGGTCGTGGTGGTCATGGTATTCGTGGTGGACGTGATCCCCGAGGACGTGGCCGGACTGGGGGACGTGGGCCTCTCAAGTGCACTCATTATGGCCGCACTAATCATTCTGTGGACTATTGTTGGGATTTACATGGCACACCATCTACATTTGCCAACCAGGTTTCTTCCTATGAGGATTTTCCAGCTACATATGGACCACCTATTAGCTCGAGCACACCCTTATAGCATGATCTTATCTCCATTTCGAAAGACGAGTATGCTCAGTTTTTAACCCATCAACGGGCTTCTTCCTCTTCCACTGCTACTCTTGCTCAGTCAGGTACTGCATCTCACTATCTTTTATCCTCCATTAGCGACCCGTGGATTATTGACTCTGGAGCCAATGAACATATGACTGGTTTGTCTTCTTCACTCTTTAATTATCATCCTATTGATACACCTCACAGTGTCACCCTAGCCAATGGTTCCCGCTCTAGTGGGGCCAGCTCGGGCCATACACATCTGAGTCCTGATATAGAATTGTTGTCTGTTTTACATGTTCCTGGTTTTCCTTTTAACTTGTTATCCATTAGTTTTTACCCTTCCTTATGCATTTTTCAGGATCTCAAGATGCGGAGGATGATTGGTATGGGGCATGAAGTTGGTGGATTATATTACCTGGATCTTACACCTACGTCTTCTCAGGCTTTGCAGTTGTCAACCTCAACCTTAGCTCTTCAGTGGCATTGTCGTCTTGGTCATCCTTCCCTTTCTTCGTTGAAGCATCAAGTCCCACATCTTCGTCATGAATCTTCTGTGCCTTGCGAAGCTTGTCAGCTTAGTAAGCATCACCGTGTCCCTTTCCGTCAAGAGTTGTTCGTCGGGTTTCGAGTCCCTTTGAGTTAATTCATTCTGATGTATGGGGTCCCCACTACAAAAAAAGCGTAATTTACTAACGTGTCTACTGTTCACTAATTTTTGCCACGTTACCATTTCCTAACGTGTCTAAAGTTCAAACGTTAGTAAATGGTATTTAGTAACGTGTCATAATGGTACGTTACCAATTACTGACGTGTCATTATGGCACGTTACTAATTACTAACGTGTCATTTAGTGACACGTTAGTAATGGGAGATTATTTAAAAAATAAAAAATTCAAAATTCTCATTTCCTAACGTGCCATTAGATGAAACGTTAGTAATTGTGGATTATTTAAAAAATAAAAAATTCGAAATTCCCATTTCCTAACGTGTCATTAGATAAAACGTTAGTAATTGTGTCCCATTTCCTAACGTGTCATTAGATGAAACGTTAGTAATTGTGGATTATTTAAAAAATAAAAAATTCAAAATTCCCATTTCCTAACGTGTCATTTGATGAAACGTTAGTAATTGTGGATTATTTAAAAAATAAAAAATTCGAAATTCCCATTTCCTAACGTGTCATTAGATAAAACGTTAGTAATTGTGTCCCATTTCTTAATGTGTCATTAGATGAAACGTTAGTAATTGTGGATTATTTAAAAAATAAAAAATTCGAAATTCCCATTTCCTAACGTGTCATTAGATGAAACGTTAGTAATTGTGGATTATTTAAAAAATAAAAAATTCAAAATTCCTATTTCCTAACGTGTCATTTGATGAAACGTTAGTAATTGTGGATTATTTAAAAAATAAAAAATTCGAAATTCCCATTTTTAACGTGTCATTAGATAAAACGTTAGTAATGGGGGATTATTTAAAAAATAAAAAAATTCAAAATTTCCATTTCCTAACGTATCATTAGATGACACATTAGTAATGGGGGATTATTTAAGAAAAAAAAAAGAAAGAAAGAAAAAAATACAAGTTCTAACGTGTCATAATGGCCACACGTTAGGATTCCAATTTTTTTTTTTTTGGTTTAATATAGTGTTATCATAATTTTAAGAAAAAAAAAGAAAAAAAATACAAGTTCTAATGTGTCATAATGGCCACACGTTAGGATTCCTTTTTTTTTTGGTTTCATATAGTGTTATCATAATTTTAAGAAAAAAAAAAAAAAAATACAAGTTCTAACGTGGGGGTATGGCCACACGTTAGGATTCCTTTTTTTTTTTTTTTTGGGGTTTCATATAGTGTTATCATAATTTTAAGAAAAAAAAAGAAAAGAAAAGAAATACAAGTTCTAACGTTGGCGTATGGCCACACGTTAGGATTCCTTTTTTTTGTTTTTTTTTTTTTGTTTAATATAGTGTTATCATAATTTTAAGAAAAAAAAGAAATAAAATATAAGTTCTAACGTGTCATAATGGCCACACGTTAGGATTCCTTTTTTTTTTTTTTTAGGGTTTCATATAGTGTTATCATAATTTTAAGAAAAAAAAAAAGGGAAAAAAATACAAGTTCTAACGTGGTGGTATGGCCACACGTTAGGATTCCTTTTTTTTTTTTTTTTTGGTTTAATATAGTGTTATCTTAATTTTAAGAAAAAAAAACAGAATACAATCCTATAGTGCCCCACGTTAGAAAATGCAATTTTGAAAATGGCCAGCTGGCCTGCACCCCCGCCTACCCTTCCCCCCTTTTTTTTCCCTTCTCTTCTTTTCTTCCACCCATTCTTTCCCTCTCCTGATAGCTCTGTCTCCCCTCTCCCACCTCCTCACTCCTCCCTGTGCTCCGGTGACCTGCTTGCTTTCCTCCTGTCTCCATGGCGACCCACAAGCTATCTCCTCCGTAAGCTGCATTGTTCCATCAATGCGATTCCAGGCTCCATTGTTCCATTGCCCGGCCTCGGATCGTGGTTTTCGGGCCCAAGGTCGACAAGATCTCCTTCTCACCGTCAAATCCTTCTCCTTTACGATCAGCCCTCTTTCTCTCTAGGTTTTCCGCCCCTAGGTAGAGTTTTTTTCCAAGGTTCCATTTTTTTAATGAAATATTATCTGTTTTGGCTGCTGGCTTTAGGGGTTTTTTATTTTTGTTCTTTCTTTGTGATGTGGGAAAACGTGGGTGTGTGTTGGATTATGGAATTGAGGTCAGTTTGAATGTTTAAATTGTTAAGGGAAAAGCAGCACATGAACTACACACACAGCTGCAGGCTGTGTGCAGTGCAGCAAAAGCCAACCAACCAGCTCACTTGCAACCAGAAGAGAGCAACTATAGTTCCCCTGCAACCAGCAGCCCAAGCAGCTGCACACCTTCTGTAAACAGCAGCCCACTCAGCCCACACAACTGCACTCTCAAAGTAGCAGACTGAAGGCTGCATGTCAGGCTGCCTGGACACCTTTCTGTCTACTTGTCTCCTAGTTCCAAAACAGCATTGTCTCCTCTTTCTCAGCTGTCTTAGAGCAGCCTGCATTCTTGGTCTTTGTAAAAGTCATTCTTTGTTGTTTCTTGTAAAAATATCTTGGAACCATTTGGCTATAAATACATAAGTGCTTTGCTGGTTTTTTGGTCAAGAAAAACCAAACCAGTTTCTTCTAAACTTTCATGGTATCAGAGCACCCTTAAGAGCCAACGCTCAAGTCCATGGCCAGCTCCTCCTCCTCCTCATCTGCTGTCTCTCCCAACTCTCAAACCGAAACCAACTCAGCCCTTACTATCATACCCAAATTCTCTCAATTATTCAAACTAGAAGGCCCCAACTACCTAGGATGGGTTGCTCAATTTCAACCCATACTCCGTGGGAATGATCTCTTAGGACTGATTGAAGGCACTGATTTATGCCCTCCTCAGTTCCTCTCTGGTGAAGGTAATACTCAAACCTTGAACCCTGCCTACACTGCATGGCAGAAGAAAGATCAGCTCCTTCTGAGCTGGATCATCTGTTCTCTCAGCCCATCTCTAGTGTCATCAGTGTATGGCCTTGATACATCACACCAAGCATGGACCTCTCTAGCAGCCAGATATGCATCTGAGTCCAAATCACGGGTCTCCCACCTCAAGCGGCAGTTACAAAGCTTGCAACAGGGAAACAAGACCTGCACTGAGTACCTAAAATTGGCAAAGGAACTGGCTGATGAGTTAGCTGCTGTGAAGAAACCAGTTGAAGATGATGACCTCATCTCCTTTGTTGTAAGTGGTCTGAATCCACTTTTCAATACCTTTGTCACTGTCCACTCCTTCACTGCACGCACCACTGAAATGACCTTTGCTGATTTCCAATCTGAGCTTCTCAATCATGAGATGCTGCTGGAAAACCAACAGCACAAAACTGCCACACCTGAAACCGGCAGTTTTGCACTATATACCAACAAGCAAAGCTCCTCCAACTTCAGTCACTCCAACTTCAACTCTTCCAACTTCAGAAAACCAAGACTCCCACCAAGACCAAATCCTCGCAGCCAACATTTTGCTCCTAAAAACAACAATGGTTATTCTCCAAGAAACACTAGTGGTTACTCTGTTTCCAATCAGCATACACCCTTCACTCCTCCTAGAAATTTTACCAGAAGCAACCTTCACCAGCAAGGTAATTCAACCATGAACACCAACCAAACTCCTCACATTACATGCCAAATATGTGGGAAAAGCAATCACACTGCCCTTGATTGCTATCACAGAATGGACTATACCTACCAAGGTAGACATCCACCCCCACAGCTGGCAGCCATGGCTGCACAAGTGAATGAAAATTTTGAGGCTCAAGACTGGCTTGCAGATTCCGGTGCCAACACCCATATCACAGCTGACACCTCCAACATCAACAATCCACAACCTTTTGATGGAACAGAAACTGTGGGAGTAGGTAATGGAGCAGGTTTGTATGTCAGAGGCATTGGTTCCTCATTTGTTCATTGCAAACCATCCAACTCCTTTAATCCTTCTCAATTTCTCCTTAAGGACATACTGCACTGCCCTAATGCATCAGCCAATCTTCTCTCCATTAACAAATTTTGCATAGATAACAATTGTTGGTTTGCACTCACTGGTTCAAATTTCTTTGTGAAGGACAACTTGATGCATGTCGCTCCAGGGCCAAGTGAGAATGGTACACCCCATTCCTCTCTTCACCACATCCCTAAATAAATGGAAAGGATTCACAGCTTATCTTGGAGTTAAAACCACAGACACGGTTTGGCACCAGAGGCTTGGACATCCTTCCCTTTCCATCCTTCAGCATCTTTTGAAGAACCAGCACTTACCTCTAACTGGTTCAGTAGACAAGACCAAGATCTGCCCTTCATGCCAACTTGGCAAGTCAAACAACAACCCTTTTTTGAGTCCACTAGGGTTTCCACGGGTCCTCTAGAGCTTATACACTCAGATGTATGGACATCTCCTGTCACTTCCTTGAGTGGTTATAAGTACTATGTAATTTTCATAGATGACTATAGCAGATTTTGTTGGTTGTATCCTATCTTAAACAAAAGTGATGTCTATCAATGTTTTGTCAAGTTCAAACTCTTTGCTGAAAACATTCTCTCCAGCAAAATCAAGCAATTCCAATCTGATAATGGTGGGGAATATATCTCAAATCAGTTCAAACATTATCTCACCCAAAATGGCATCTTGCACAGACTCACTTGTCCACACACATCACAGCAAAATGGAATTGCAGAGAGAAAACACAGACACATCATGGAAATGGGACTCACTCTTTTAGCTCAAGCTGGACTCTCTCCCAAATACTGGGTTGATTCCTTCCTAACCTCCACTTACCTAATCAATAGGTTGCCCACACCTGTCCTGAAAAACCAGTCCCCTTTTTCAAAACTATTCAATAGATCCCCTGATTACACCAGCTTAAGATCCTTTGGATGTCTTTGCTTCCCTCTCCTAAGACCATATGCTAACCACAAATTGTCATTCAGAAGCAAACCCTGCATTTTACTTGGTTATGCTGCCAATCAAAAGGGCTATCGTTGCCTTGAACCTCAATCTCACAAAATTTACATTTCTAGGCATGTAGTTTTTGATGAAAATGTCTTCCCTGCCAAAGGTACTTCACTCTCACAAGGCTCCTGCCAGATTACAGCAACTCCAGGTAATTCCTTAGTCATGATTCCTTCTCATGTTTCCATTGAGCACCTCACTTCAACCACTCACTTACCCCCTGCATCATCACACTCAATTCCTGTTGTTGCACAGTCCACATCACTCACAGCTGCAGAAACACTTAATCCAGATTAGCTTAATCTTTCAGCAACCAACAACCAATCCCATACTTCATGTTCACCCTCACCTGAATCACTTACTCACACCTCTTCACAAGCAAACACAACAAGTCCTCCCCTGCTAGCTCCACCCTCTAATCGTATCATAACCAGATCACAAACTGGCCACTTGAAACCCAAGGAGTTCCCTGGTTTCAAGCTTTTTCATGTCACCAAACACCCCATACTAACCTCACAAGCTCCTCTCTTCCTACCAACACCCTCATCATTCAAACAAGCTGCTGTAAAACCTGAGTGGATGAATGCAATGACAACTGAGTACAATGCCCTTATGTCAAACCAGACCTGGTCCTTATGCCCTAGACCTCTTGGTCACAATGTAGTAAGAAACAAATGGGTGTACAAAATAAAACAGAAAGCTGATGGAAGTGTGGACAGATTCAAAGCTAGACTTGTTGCCAAAGGATTTGATCAACAAAGTGGAGTTGACTACTATGACACCTTCAGTCCTGTCATCAAAACTGCCACAATTCGATTAGTCCTAGCCTTAGCTATCCAATTTGATTGGGATATCAAGCAACTGGATGTTTCGAATGCCTTTCTTCATGGTATACTCGATGAGGAAGTATACATGGAACAACCCCAAGGTTTTGTTCACCCTGCCTATCCTGATCATGTATGCAGGTTGCATAAGGCCCTCTATGGACTGAAACAAGCCCCAAGAGCCTGGTTTACACGGCTCTCTCAAGCTCTACTGGACATTGGCTTCTCTTGCTCCAAACTGGATCCCTCTCTCTTCACCTATCACACAGCCACAATTCATCTTTTTCTTCTGGTCTATGTTGATGACATTATCCTCACTGGAAATCATCAACCTACCATACAGTGCATAATCCACAAGCTACAACTCGATTTTGCTCTCAAAGATCTTGGCTCTCTAAGCTACTTTCTTGGCATTCAAGCTACTAGAAATTCTGCAGGTCTCCACCTTTGGCAGTCCAAATATATCCTTGATCTTTTGGATCGGACACAAATGTCTGAATCTAAACCATATCCAGCTCCATGCCTCACTGGCTCAAAAATGTCCAGATTTGATGGAGAACCTCTAGCTAACCCTACTACCTTCAGACACATTGTAGGAGCACTCCAATATGTTACCCTCACAAGGCCAGACATTGCATATTCAGTGAACCAGCTCTGCCAGCACATGCACTCCCCCACCTCCACCCACCTCACAGCAGCAAAAAGGGTCCTTAGATATCTCAAAGGGTCTATTGACTATGGCCTCCAATACCACAAAGGTCCTCTTGCCATCACCACCTACTGTGATTCAGATTGGGCAGGGAACCCTGATGATAGGAGGTCCACCACTGGGTTTGGCATTTATCTTGGCTCCAATTTGATCTCTTGGTCAGCAAAGAAACAACACACAGTCTCCAGATCAAGCACAGAAGCAGAATATAGAGCTCTATCCTTGGCTACAGCTGAGCTGTTTTGGATCCGAATGCTTCTCAAGGAACTCCAAGTCTTCCTTCCCTCACCCCCTGTGCTTAAGTGTGATAATTCAGGAGCCCTAGCCCTTGCCTCCAACCCAATTCATCATGCACGGACAAAGCACATTGAAGTTGACATTCATTTTGTTAGAGAAAAGGTGAACAATCGGGACATTCAACTTCAACATTTATCCACAATTGACCAAGTAGCTGACATCTTCACCAAAGGGCACACTGCTGCCAAATTCTGCTATCTCCGAAACAAACTCATGGTTGTTCCTCCCATGAGTTTGCGGGGAGGTGTTAAGGGAAAAGCAGCACATGAACTACACACACAGCTGCAGGCTGTGTGCAGTGCAGCAAAAGCCAACCAACCAGCTCACTTGCAACCAGAAGAGAGCAACTATAGTTCCCCTGCAACCAGCAGCCCAAGCAGCTGCACACCTTCTGTAAACAGCAGCCCACTCAGCCCACACAACTGCACTCTCAAAGTAGCAGACTGAAGGCTGCATGTCAGGCTGCCTGGACACCTTTCTGTCTACTTGTCTCCTAGTTCCAAAACAGCATTGTCTCCTCTTTCTCAGCTGTCTTAGAGCAGCCTGCATTCTTGGTCCTTGTAAAAGTCATTCTTTGTTGTTTCTTGTAAAAATATCTTGGAACCATTTGGCTATAAATACATAAGTGCTTTGCTGGTTTTTTGGTCAAGAAAAACCAAACCAGTTTCTTCTAAACTTTCATAAATGTGGTGGGGGATTTGCGTGCAGGTGAACGTTTGGAAGGATGCAGCCCCTGTTTTGACCTGCGCTTCTGTTTCTCTACTGACAGGAAAGCAGAGGTAAGGGGTTTTCTTGGTGTTTTGTTTATGGGTAAGCTTGGTTTAGAGTTATTTTGTTGAGCCTTGGTGGAGGCTGAGACCCACGCATCTGGGTCTTTGATTTTCAACATCTCATTGGCCTCTGCATTATTGCCGTTGTTGTCCTTAATACAGTCCACTTCACATTATTGGCTTACCCACTGCATCTTCATGTGAAAAAATCTCCACTATCTTATTTTAAAATAATGTTGCGTAATTTTTTTGTTCTTTTTCCCATGAAAAAAGAAATCATATTTTTCTGTTGTGGTTACTGTGGTGTGAGAATTTACATCATGTTTTTTGCAATTGCTATGCTTGGTTAACACCCGGTTAATATTAATTAGGTGAGATGTATTGTTTAGAGTTTGTCAAAGTGTTGGGTGTAAATCGAGTAAATTAATTGAGCAAGAAAATATAAGATTTTGCGGCTCCTTACTCCCTTGATTTTCTGCAAACACAGGTTGTGTTTGGAAAACATATATATATAGTGAATGGTGAAGAGTCTCATTGTCAAATCACCTTATATTTAGCTTTTCTTTTGTGGATAGTTGACAGTGTATGGTGCTAAAACTAAAAACTTTCTCAGTAAGTTTAAAAACGATAATTGACTTGCTAGTGCCCCTTTAGAAAAGAAACAAACACCATTAATTACCTTCCCAAATAGGAACAACCTAACACTTTATTTGCACACCTCACGTAGCTAATTCCATCCGGTTGCCATGAAGTGTGTTGGGTTGAGTGTATATTTGTTGTTTCACTTGCCAAGATGTAGTTTTCCATTTTTTATTCAAGTCTTCTAAGCATAATTGGGTTTTGTTTTTTATTGTTGTTCACTTTTCCTATATTGAGACCATATTTACCCAATTATGCTTACAAAAAAAAAAAATTGGAAAGAGAGACTTCAAAACCAAATGGGGGAGGAGCTGGTTTGGTGCAAGAAGAATAGAGTTGTAGATTTGCATCTTTTCCATCTTCTCAAATATCTGGATTTGTGAATTCTTGTCAGAATCTGTCAGATTGTATAATTAACTTGCAGAGCAAATTTTGTTCAAATGGTGATAGATGAGTCAAATCTCCATGTATATATATTGCACAGGTTCATTAATCTATCTACATATACTTGTTTTTATCTTTTTCTTTTTATTTTTTTAGTTCAGTGCATAACTTCTATATAATACTGTTATTAGTCTTATTTGCATGAAAATAAGCCAGAACCAATAATTCATCGTGATCTTGAACCTTCGTGAGTTCTCTTCTTCAACTTGAGCTCTCTTACCTGTCAAGAAACTTCTTGTGAGTGATCTTTTATGTCATAATGTCTACAATTCTCAATGTGGTTGAGTTCTTGCATAGCTATATATCATTTTTGTAAAGATATAATATATCCTAACATGCACACTTGATGAATAAAGTTTGTCATTAAAATATGCTAGTTGTAATTGACAGGCCGATATGTGGCTCCAAAGCTTTGTGCTGTTTGAGACTTTGAGAATTTTTGATTGATTTTTGTGGAAGTTACATAAGAGTTATGGAACTTCCAAAAATCAATATAACTTCACGAGAAACAAGCAGCCTAGTTGATTTATTTTTGGTTTCAATTAGATTTGTAGTTATTGCTGTTTGGTTGAATATTGAAGCTCAAGTTGAATTATTATGCAATTTGATTGATATAGTAAGTCTATTTTGATTGTGGTGATGGATTTCCATAAGAATACCTTCCAACTACCATATGAATAAAGAAGAATATTTAAATGAAGTAGAGAAATGTTTTTTACAGATTGAGTTTGCTTTTCTTCTTTCTTTCTTTGTGCAGGAAAAGTTATATGAGAAATTAATCACACTAGCCGATAGGGAAATGGTGGAGGAAAAGCATATGAAATTCTATCGAGGCAAAGGGGATGAATGTGTAACCGACTCTTGGACGATGGTGGCTCGAATGCTCTTCCAACAAAGATGTTTATAGGTCATTGTAACATATATATTGGATCAAAGTGTTGATGTATATTGACATTTTTACTTAAGTTGTTTGTTAATTGTTTATATAGGATGAATGTGGTTAATTGTTATGTGTGTAATGTGTGGATAATAGTAATGTGTAGATAATAGTTAGATGATATTTTTGTAATATAAAAGTAATGGATGGAGTAGCTTTTTATATAAATGTGATTATTGATTATGAATATGCTTTTTATTATAGAAATATGATTATTGATTTATCAGGTGGTTCCTAAAAAAAAACACAAAAACACAAAAAAAAAACATTTACTAACGTGTGTATGGGCTACCACGCTAGTAAATGTAAAAAAAAAATAATACCAATTGCTAATGTGTGCCTACAACTAACACGTTAGTAAATGAAAAACCATTACTAACGTGTCCATTCCTAGCATGTCACTAAATGAAAAACGATTACTAACGTGTCTATAGGTGCCACGTTAGTAAATGGAAAAACAAAAGCTAACGTGTCTATATGTTACCATGTTAGTAAATGGATTTTTTTTTTTTACTTAAAAACAAGGGCTAACGTGTGTATAGTTGGCACGTTAGTAAATGTAAAAAATTTCCTAACGTGTCTATATACTACCACGTTAGTAAATAGAATTTTTTATTTTTCCATTTGCTAACGTGTGAACAGTAACACGTTAGTAAATGCTAACGTTCTACATGTATGACACGTTAGGAAATTTCCATTTCTAACGGCCAGTTTACCAACGTGTTAGAAACGTTAGAAACAGTATGTACAGCCCATTTACTAACGTGTCAAATACCTTAAAACGTTAGTAAATGACATCGTTTTTGTGGTGCCCATTAATTTAGAGTCCAATGAATTTCATTATTTTGTAACCTTTGTGGATGACTTTTCCCGTACGATATGGTTATTCTTAATGAAAAATCGTTCCGAGCTATTTTCAATTTTCCAAGTTTTTCGTAATATGATCAAAACTCAATTTGCTCAAAAGATTCGTGTCCTGCGTTCTGATAATGCCAAAGAATACATATCTAATTCTTTTGCCTCTTATTTGTCTGAAAAAGGCATTATCCATCAAATCTCATGTGCTCACACTCCACAACAAAATGGTGTGACTGAACGCAAGAATCGTCACTTATTGGAAGTTGCATGTTGTCTTTTATTTCATATGCATGTTGATAAGCGCCGAATGTTGCACATTCAAGTCCCTTAACTTGCATATGTTAATTTCTTAACATTATTATTTGTTTGATTTTGTGTTGTTTTTGTGTTTTCAGGTATTTAATAAAGATGCAAGAAAAACCATTAATTTTGGGTTTAAAGCACAATTTGAGTGGACCTAGAAGATTTGATTAAGCTTAACCAATCACAATAGAGGATATATATGATGTGGTTAAGTTTAATCATAACAAGAAAATGATAAAATTGGAATTCTCCACTTAGAGTCAAAATTGATCGATAGAAATTTCAGATTTTGAATATGTCTCAGTATTTTAGACATAACTTTTAGCTCAAATATCGGATTGAGGTGATTCCAGCGGCATTGGAAAGCTAATTCAAAATTATACAAATCATGCTGAAATAGGATTTTCCTAAATCGGACTCCCACTATGCCAAAATCGTCCCGTAAGTGAAAGAGGCAAATCTGGACGAATCCTTTTCCTACTTGTACATGGATTGACTCCAAATTCGACTAAGAGAATGAATTCCGAATTTTCTAGGATTCCTAGGGCTTCTAGGACTTGTTACTTCTTATAAATAAGCATCTATGCTTCAAGAGAAGATATACTTAGTTTTAGACAGAAAATATTTTTGGGGGCTTAGCGGAGTCATGAGCGGCTAACCCCTTTTGTGGGGTGTTGATGTAACCCTATCCAAGCACAATGGTTTGATTGTATTTAATTTTCAGACTTTCAATTTATGTATGTTGATTATATAACTGTGAGAATTGCTACAATTGAATTCCGTTCTTAATTATTAAATTCAATTGTTCTTAAATTCCAAATCAATATTTGTGAAATTCTTATCTTGTCTTAGAAAGTATTTTACTTTTATTGAACTCAAATCATTCTTATTTTCTGTGATTATGGGGATGATGTTTATATAATGGGTTTAATAGGCATATGCTTAATAGGATTAAGATAGGCCATGCCTAGGGAAGACGGGTCGTACTACACCCTAGTTTAGTGTAATTTAGGTAGACAATCCGTGCCAACCGAAGATGGGTTATGCTATTCCATTAATTGTATAAAACTTATTAAAGGGTTTTATAGTTTATGCCTAGGGAAGACGGGTCGTGCCGCATCTTAGTGGTTATGTGGACGATCCGTGCCAACCGAAGATAGATTATCCTTACTCTTTAATCAAGTAGTTTCTTGTTTAATTATAACATGCATAGAATGAATTTCTCTAGTTGAATCTAATTGACCATTGTTGTGCGGATAGAGGTGAAGTCAATACCCTACACTCTCCTTCTTATATTTTAATTATCTTTTATTTTATGCATTTACTTTTAGAAAACAAAAACAAAACAAATCTTTTTTAATTCATTAGGTTAAATTTAGTCTTTCGAATTTAGTAACGAAACCCCTACAGTCCTTGAGGTTTGACACCCTCAATATAGCCCTATCCTACAAGATTCGTTCTATTGCGAGTGGTTTAATTTTATTATTGATATTTGGTCACAAATTTACCACATCACATGTCCCCAAACAGTTTTGGAGTGATGCTGTTCTCACTGCATGTTATCTCATTAATCGGATGCCCTCATCAATGTTAGATGGTGCCTCTCCTCATTCTCTATTATATATTTCTACACCTCTGTTCCCTTTGCCACTGAAGGTCTTTGGGTGTATTTGTTATGTTCATAATCTGGGTCTTGGTTATGATAAGTTTGACCCTCGTGCTACTAAATGTGTTTTCCTTGGTTATTCCACAACACAAAAGGGATATCGTTGTTATAGTCCGGTTAGTCGCCGCTACCTCATTAACGCAGACGTCACATTTGTTGAGTCTCTTCCCTATTTTCCTGTTCCTACTTCTTTGCATGACTCATCCCTTGAGCCTAATGTTGTCTCTATTCCATTTCCTATTCCATATCTATCTGAGTCAGTCTTTCCTCCTACGGTCTTGTCTCCTCCACGCTCGCCTGCTCCACTTCAGGTTTATATGTGCTGGCCACACCCATTAGCGACTGCCTCTCCACCATCATCCTTATCGTCTTCAGATCCAGTGTCTTTACCTATTGCCCTGCGGAAAGGTAAACATTCTTGCACCACTCACCATCCCATCAGTCAGTTTGTATCCACTTGTCGTTTATCTCCTTCATTTTCATGTTTTATCTCCCATCTCTCTACTATTTCCATTCCAAAGACAGTGCAAGATGCCTTATCTGACTATGGTTGGAGAAAAGCTATGGAATTGGAGATGAAAACCTTACATTACAATGGGACGTGGGAGCTTGTTCCTTTACCATCTACAAAAAAGACTGTTGGTTGCAAATGGGTATACACGGTTAAGTTTAACCCTTATGGTTCAGTTGAACGATTGAAAGCTCGCTTGGTTGCTAAGGGTTATACATAGACATATGGCATTGATTATGATGAGACGTTTTCTCTTGTTGCTAAAATTTCTTCTGTTCGTATTCTTATTTCTTTGTTGCTAATCGCTAATCTTGATTGGCCCTTGTTTCAGTTGGATGTTAAAAATGCCTTTTTACATGGAAACTTACATGAGGAAGTTTATATGGAGCAACCACCCGGGTTTGTTGCTCAGGGGGAGTATTAGGGTTATGTATGTAAGTTAAAAAAAGGCTTCGTATGGTTTGAAACAATCACCTCGTGCATGGTTTGGGAAATTCTCTGAGGCAGTCTTGGAGTTTGGTCTTCAGCGATGTGAGATAGATCATTCAGTATTTCATTCGCATTCTAGTGCAGGCTACATTCTTTTTGTGGTATATGTAGATGATATTGTGATTACATGTGATGATTAAGGAGGCATTGCTAGATTGAAACTATTTTTACAACAAAGGTTTCATACAAAAGATTTGGGAAAGCTAAGATATTTTTTGGGGATTGAAGTTGCTAGATCTCGAGCAGGTATCAATTTATCTCAAAGAAAATATGTACTTGATTTGTTAGAAGAGACTGGTCTTTTGGGTGCTCGTCCTGTTGACATTCCAATGGATCCTAATCTGAAATTACTAAAGGATGGAGGGGAGTTGTTTGAAGATCCTAGTAGGTATTATCGCTTAGTTGGGAAGTTGAATTATCTCACTATTACAAGGCCAGACATCTTATATGCAATTAGTATTGTTAGTCAGTTCTTGGAGGCTCCTAGGGTTTCACATTAGGAAGCTGTTACTTGTATTGTTCGATATTTGAAACGAGCTCCTGGCCTTGGGATATTGTATAGACAGAATAAACATCTCCGAGTAGAAGGGTTTATAGATGCAGATTGGGTAGGTTCTCCCTTAGACAGGCGATCTACTACAGGATATTGTACATTCTTGGGTGGTAACTGGTAACTTGGAAAGTAAGAAATAGACGAGTGGGCAAGGTTGGTCGAAGCGAGAATATAGGGCAATGTCGCAGACCGTGAGTTGACGTGGTTACAACATTTTCTCCGGAAATTGGATTCACCTACTCCTATCCCGTTATTTTGTGATAACCAGGCGGCAATACACATTGCGTCCAACCCCGTTTTTCATGAAAGAACCAAGCATATTGATGTTGATTGTCATTTTGTTCGAGAGAAGATACTCAGCAAGTATATATCTACACTGTTCGTGAAGTTTGGAGATCAATTAGCTGATATGTTTAGGAAATCCTTGTGTTGAAAGAAACTAGAGTTTATTTGTTCCAAGCTAGGCTTATATGATATATATGCTCCAGCTTGAGGGGGAGTGTTAGAAGAGCTTATTAGGGTTAATATGTTTTGTGGGTATTTTGGTAATTGTATTCAAAGTTACAATATATATATGTGTGTGTGTGTGTGTGTGTGTGTGTGTGTGCATTATGAGAGAGGGAGGCTACATGAAACGAAACGTGCCTCCTCTGTTCCTCTCTTTTTTTACATGAAACCTCTCAACATCTTTGAAGAAGTCAATGTTACAATTCCTTGCAATGGAACACAGTCATTTATTCTTGACTGGAAAGAGTAAAAGATGATAATTAAGTTAAATGTTTAAGAAAGCTAGAACTAATATCTTCTAAGTTGCAGAGATTTGAGGAATTCTCCACAAATCTTTTATTTTTCAAGTAATATAAACCCATGATTTTTTTCATTTCCATGTAAGATCCAAAAAGATTTAGAAAAAAAAAAAGAAAAGGTCTTTTATACATGGCAGCCATCAAATTCTTTTAAGGTTCAATCTTTTTTATAATATTGCCTTAATTCCTTTAAGGATAGACTTTGGTAGCAAAAATACGCAACAACATTACTAAATGGAAAACAAATCATATTACAATACGAAACATGCATAACACTACCTGCCCTAGTGTGATCGGCTCAAAAACCACCATTTTTAGTTCTCAAATCAGCTCAAAACTGCAAAATCCAAACACGAAAACAAAATTAGAATTGTAAAATTTGAAATGTGGATCAAGCAGAGAAGTACCTGTCAAGTTCTAGGTGTGAAAGAGAGCGGTTGGATCTCTAGCACATCAATCATATAAATCAGAGAGAGGGAGATAGAGAGATATCTGGAAAAAAAAAAAAAGTAAAAAAATAAAAAAATAAAACTGAGCAAGGCACAAACGCTAGAGGAAGAAGCTAGAAAACCAAACTGGTCTTAAACCAAAAATGAATCGAAAGCAACCTGGAAAAGTCAAATCTGGGGTCACACTACCAAAGGAAATCAAAAGGAAAAAAAGAAGAAAAAAAGAGAAAAGTTACCTCTGCACGATGGTGGCGGTTCGTCCTTGGCAAGAGTATCGTGGTTCTTCATTGGTGTACGGTGGTTGTGGGTTTCTTGTGCGCTTGTAGCGTACGGGGCTTTCCGTCCACGATTTGGCATCCGCCCAAGCTCAACAGTGTACAGTGGTTTGTGATTCGGCGTTCGTTGGATGTTTGATCGTCGACTAATCTGGTTGATTTTTGGGGATCAAGGGGAGGGAAGACAAGTGAAGATGGGGAAAAAAATTTGGGTGCGAAATTAATTTGAAGTAAAATGGGAATAAAAGCGGGCGCTAGTTTTGAAATGGTTTTGATTTTTTCTTTTAGGAATTCTAAGATGATCAAGAGATGCCGTTACTTAACGTTTCTCTTCTTTTGTAAATGACGCGTTCATTTTAGGGGATCAAGATCCTCGGCTTTTCTTCCAAAATTGCCAGTGGATTTTTTTGAGAATCTCAGTCATTGAAGAGATCTAATGACTCAAAATAAAACACCCATTTTTTTAGTGGGTAGCATATATTCCCGATGTTGAATTTCAAAATTCAAAATATAAGCTAATTCTCTCCTATATTTAATTAAAATAAACTTTTATTCTTTACCTTTCTCTCTCTTTCTCCCTCTCTTGTTCAGCCTGGAGCTCACGTCTCACCATCGTTATGTGAAGCAAGCCCTTATCAACTCTCTCTAACCAAACATAGCAAACCCCAAACCCATACACAAACAATAAATAACAAATAGCAAACCCATACACAGCAAACCCATTAAAAGATTAAAATAAACAGTGAAAATGAACAAATTACTCAAAAGAGAAATATCAGTTCAATAGTGTTGTCCAGCTTGTAGTTTTCCTCATATTTTAACTTAGAAATACTGGTTGCTGTCAGAAACATTTGCTAAATGTTGAAGCTCTGTGGGGTTTTTTTTTTTTTTTTTCCGTTGAGAAAGAGATGAAAAAAAGAAGAAATATTTTAATTAATTTTCCCCTTTTCCACTTTCGAGGGAAATTTTTTTAGATGGAAAAGTTTGGAGGGAAATTTTTTAAGCCTTGGGAATATATGCCATTTACTAAAAAAATGGGTGTTTAATTTTGAGCCATTAAATCTCCTTAATGACTGAGATTTTTTTTAAAAAAATCGATGGGCAATTTTGAGAAATTGCCAGGGATCTTGATCCCATTTTAGGACCTTAGATTGATTTAAACAAATCTCAACCGTCAACTGGATAGTTGCATTGGACAGGAGTGGGCATGACACTATACCTCAGGACCCTCACCCTCATTTTCAAGTAGCTGCCCTCACTCTAGACAATCCTCACTCTCGAGCTCTCACCTCTTAGCCTTTCACTCTCGATCTCTCACTCTCAGTCACTCTCGCCTCTCATCGTTGGAGTTTCTCTCTCCGTCGCCTCTCACTGACTAGCCTCTCATCTCTCCTCAACCTTCACGACTCGCCTCTGCTGCTCACCGTTGGAGTCTCTCTCTCGCTGTTCATCTCTCTACTAGTGGCTCCTCTCTGCCTCTTATTAACGTTTGATTTTCTTGTTAGGGTTTTATTTTGTTAAGCATTTTTTTTAAGAATTCTTGTTAGTTGTTAATAATTTATGGTTTGATTATGTACTTATGAAAAAAAAAAATTTGGTCTGATTATGTTAGGTTCGAATCTGTTTGTTTGCTAAGAAAAAAAGAGGAAAAGAAAGTATGTGATTGAGATAATTTTCAGGCAATTATTAATACTCGGCCAACCTGCCCCGCCCTATTCGAACACCTGATGGATTCAGTGTATTCACTGAATCTTGCGGGTAGATTTTGCTCAAACCCGATGGGCATGGATCAGGTGGCCAAAAAGGCCAAACCTGCCCTGAATAGACCCGTGCCTAGCCTTACCCACCACCCACTATCCCTGGCACCCATAGCTGGAGAAAGACTACACCTTCACCTTAGATTCTCTTAGAGAGAAAACCTAGAGAAGACTAACGTAATATCACATAGAGAATAACTTAGATTGGGAGGTTGTACAAAATTCACCTTTAGTGCAACCCACTCAATGAATGACAACATATCTAGTTGCAAATTTGAAAATGAGATTGGCTACATCTAATTCCATTCCTAATGCAGTAGAAAGAAAAAAGAAAGAAGAGAAAAATGAGTGAAGAAGAGAAGGAAGAAACAAAGAAGGAAGAAGAGACGTGCAGTGCAGACCCATGACCGCCGACCGTGGGTGGAACCGGTGGCTAGCCATATTGAAGCCAGCTTGGATCTAGCTGGCCATCGAGACCCACGGCTCCAGTAGGTCTTGCTTCGGTGGGTTTGATTTTTTGATTTTTTTTGATCGGTCTTGCTTTGGGTCTTGTTTTTTGGTTTTTTCTTTTGTTTTTCACATGACTCAGGCGACTTTTAGGATGATAAAATCCCTAAAAAGGTTAACCTTCTTTTTTAGGTTTTAGTTTTGAATTCAAAAAATTAAGTTTTGAGGCATTAGAAACTAGTTTTGTTGCATTAGAATCGATTTTTGAGGCATTAGGAAAAAGTTTTTTGGGTTGCTGGAGGAGGCTAGAGGTAGTGGACGGCGAATGGTGCGGCATTTGGATGTGGGTGGAACTAGCAGCGGCAGGGGGTGGTGGCTAATATGTGTGAGAGAGAATTAATCCTATGTTTTGCTAACATACAATTTTTCTTTTAAGTTTTTGAAATAAGTGAGGTGTCAAATGGTGAGTGGGTTATACAAAAGTTGATTTTTGTGCAACAAGTGCACCCAAGCCGCTCTCTATTACATAACACAATTTTTATTCATAATTTTTAAATTTTGAATTTTTGATTAAATTTAATCGTAGCAGTCACATTTAATTGAATTTAATCTTGACCGTTGGATTTGATTTATGGTATATAAGAAAGTGACAATTATATGGTGTTCCATATGACATAATAAGCTCATTAATCTGATGTTCTAAATTGAATAAGTAAGTCAAGATCCTAATAAATGGTCTAGATCATTAACTATGCTTGCATAGAACCGGTCTCACCATCAGACACACATAGACGATTCATTTTAGGATTAATTCCATAATGTGAGCGCTTTGTCGATTGATTCTCAGCCGTCCAAAATGTTTAGATAATCTAATAGCCATTGGATGATATTTAATAGATGACAGCTATCAATCATTTACTAAGAAATATGTATATAGTGTAATAGAGACACCGTAAGGATGCCTTGTTGATCTAATTTGACTAGTAATATTTAATGTTGAAAACATATATATAATCAAAGGATCATATTAAACAAGCACACCAAATCTAAGTAGAAACAGCAGCATGGGATAAGCTTTTGGTAAAACGAATCAAACCGTTAATATTTTAAAATTTAATTATTTTTCCAAATCCAACGGTTGAAAATCGGTAAACCCAAATTTAACCAAAATCTATCATCTCTGATCTCTCCATTCTCTCGACTGTCCTCTCACCGTCTCCACCATTCTCCTCGCCTCCTATCTCTGTTGCCGCTCCCCCCACTCCCCCATTGCCCCCAACAGCAACCACCATCACCACCGCAGCAACCTCACACCTCGACGCCTGGCTGAAGCTGAACGGCTCGTGCCCGGTTTGCAGGAACTCGCCGCTGCCGACCCCGCTGTCCACGCCGCTCTCGGAGGTCGTTCCGCTCTCGCAGTATGCCGCGGATCGGAGTTAGAGGTGATAAGATTTGTGGGTTTTTTTTTCTCTGTTTCTTCTTGGTTGGTGGGTGGTTTGGGGTTTTGCCGTTTGATGTGTTTGTTTGGTTGCGCGGAAAAATGTGTAGATATTTTTGGATAGATAGGTGTTGGGGTTTCTGTTTTTTACTGAATTATGGTTTGTGTTTGATGAAATTAGAGCAGAAAATTATCTTCGTCTTATGAAACAGATGGGTGTTGGTCTTTCACATAATATTGGATTCTAGGATTGAATCATTTTTGCCAAATGCATGTACATAAACATCCCAAAATTAATCGAGCTCGAGCAACTTTTCTAGGCTCGTATCGAGCTCGAGCTTGAGCCTCGCCTCAAAGTAAACGAGCCGAGCCCGGACAAGCCAAGCTCGCCCAAGCTCGGCTCGTTTACACTGTCCATTATTATTAGCTCACAGTCGATCAACATCTAAGTATCATCTACATAAACCCCAACCTTAAAATCTCATAACAAACTCATTGTTTTTGCTTTGTCATAGTCAAATAAAGAAGATGTTTCCCATCATATTCTCCTATGACCAAAAAAAAAAAAAAAAAAAAAAAATCATATTTCTTTGAAGATTTCACAGCAAAATAAGTTTATTAGAGTTAGAAATGATGGGGTTGTTTACCTTAAGACACTGCAAATGTATCACTAGTTCTTCGATCTGTTCTAGAATGTGGAAAAACTCCAAGTACGGGGGCCTCCATGAAATTCTGGTTGGCTGTTTTCCTTGATTGATTAGGTTTAACCACATCCAATAGGTCTTTTAGTTTGGGTTGGGTTCAGCCCACTCAAGTTAGAGTCCCACTCTGATGCCTTGCTTAAAGCCCATTAACATATTAAGCCTTCATTACCTATAAAACATATATAATTTATAATTAGTAATAAAATAACATAAATTAAAAACTAACAATGCACCTATGAGAGTAATTTAAAATATATTTCATGCACAACATTTTTGTTTAGTTGTTGTTCATTGAGGCTTTATTTTTGGTTAATTATTGTTAAATTTGTAGGCATGAAAGGCTTATTGCCTAGGGATGCTTATATGTTTGAATAGACTTGTCTATTTAGGTTTTTGGTTAGAAGCATAATCTAAATTTGCAATATATGCTAGGGCAACTATATATATGATCCGGATTTTTTTTTAGGGCTGAATTTTATGGAGTAATTTTTGCTTAATTTTTTCTTAGTTGCTTATCATTTTAATTTTTTTTTTTAATGATATCCAACATGTCTTATTCTTCATTAATTATTGTTAATATTTTAGGTATGTACACTTTTGACCCGTCAGATGTTTGTCTTCTCCGAGATTTTGTATACCCATTGGTTCGTCGCGAACGAAATTTATTTCCTCATCCATTTGTTTACAAATTACGTGATAAAAGTGAATTTCCCATCTGTGTGGATCTTATCAAACGTAGATTCAACAAATCACACCAGGACAAGTACTACTTTGTGATACTAGAAGGGCCTCCAGTTGGTATAGAGAATTCGAGAGCATTCCTAGGAAAAAATACGTATTGGAGGAAATTAAGTTACGAATGGGATGTTTGTGAATCGGAATGTGTATATGGAGGGGCTACTATGTATGAATACATGCGTGGTGAAGAACAAAGCTGTTGGGAGATGACTATATATCACGTAAATCCACGGGAAGTGCTGAAACGTGGTCCGGTTGAATTGGGATTGCATCAAGTTGAGGTATAAATAGTTGAGTTAATTATTAATAAATCAGATAATTGTTCATTATGGGTATATTTGTAATTAAATTTAATTCTGTCTTCATATAGTTGGGGTGGAAAGCTGTCGAGATTTCTTCTACGTGGACAGATGTCAACTGTTTCACTCGGGTGCCCCTATCAATATTGTCACCACCATTATCAGGTAATAAGGCACCACTGCATTGTTGGCTCGTAAGTGATTGTCTTGCTTCATAGCAACAACTGTATAATTTTTGCAAAAATTGTGGTTTGAAGTAAATCAATCATAGTTTTAAATTTGTAGTTTATGCTAGTGTTCCGTATATAAAGTTCAAACTTTTCTCTTAAGGATTGATCTTCGCGCTGTAGCTTTTGTTAGATTTTAGAAACAAAGATGTTTGGTTTGCACCTACATTTTGTTTAGTTGCCATCTGTTGAGATTTTTTTTTTGGGGGGGTTAATTATTGTTGATTTTGTAGGCATGAAAGGCTTTGTGCATAGAGATGCTTATAAGTTCGAATAGACTTTTCCATTTAGGATTTTTTGTTGGAACAATAATCTAAATTTGCTTGGGTAGTTGTTTACATGGTCTGGATTTTTTCTATGGCTTCATTTTATGGAATAATTTTTGTTTAGTATCCATGAACTTGTCCCATTTTAGTTAATTATTGTTCTTTTTTTTTTAGGTATGTACGCATTTGTTCCTTCAGATATTAGTCTTCTTCGAGATTTTGTATACCCCTTGGTTCGTCATGAACGGAATTTATTTCCTCATCCATTTGTTCACCAATTACACAATCGAAGTGAATTGCCGCTTGATATAGATGAGCTCAAAAGGAGATTCCAAATTTTGGACCGTCGTTTCTGTGATAAGTATTACTTTGTGATGCCAGAGGGGCCTCCAACTGGTGAAAAGAATGCCATAGAGATTGAGGAACTAAAATGTTTTGGAAAGAATTTCAAGAAACGCAGTCTATCTGGAGGTGGATACATATATGGGGATTGTACCATGTATAGATACATACTTGGAGAAACGGAGACCGATTGGTATATGGCTATATATCGCGTAAATCTTTTGAACGTACAAACATATGGCCCAGTTAAATTGGGATTGAATCAAGTTGAGGTATAAATTGTTTACTTCATTATTAATAAATAATATAATTGTTATTATAGGTATATTTGTAATTACATTTTTTTAAATTTTTTTTTTTTTTTTATAGGCTTTCTGGGTAGCTATCAAGATTTTTCCAGAAGATGAATCTATGTCAGTTTTCAATCCTGTGTCACTCCCTGGACCAGCACCACCAGGTAATGAGTCACCACCACCACCACCACCATTGTCACCAACAGCATCAACAGGCAATGAGCCCAAACGTCACCACCCACCAGCATCATCAGGTAATTGACGCAATAAGCGCCACTGCTACCGTCCACGAGCATAATCAAGCAACAAGCCTCCACTATTTTCAATTCATTATTGTTAATTTTGTATACAAGAAAGGCTTTGTGCATAGAGATGCTTTTAAGTGCAAACTTTTATTGGGATTGATTCTCGTGCAGTAGTTTTTGTTAGATTATAAAAACAAAGATGTTCGATTTGCACCTAGTTTATGTTTAGTTGCTAGACATTAGGATTTTTTTCTTTTGTTTTTTTGTTTTCGGTTAATTATTGTTAATTTTGTAGGCAAGAAAGGCTTCATGTGCCTAGAGATGTTTATAAGTTTGAATAGTTTTGTCCATTTAGAACTATAATCTTAATTTGCAATATATGCTAGGGTAGCTATATATTTGGTCCAGATATTTTCTTGGGCTGAATTTTATGAGTAATTTTTGTTTAATATTATCTCAGTTGCCAATCATTTAATTTTTGTTTAATGATATTCACGAACTTGTCTTATTCTTGGTTAATTATTGTTAATTGTTTAGGTATTTACACTTTTGTGGCTTCAGATATTTGCCTTCTCCCATATTTTGTATACCCCTTGGTTAAATCACGAACCAAATTTATTGTCTCGCCCATTTGTTCACCAATTACATGATCCGTGTCACACCCATTTGTTAGCTTTTCACAAGAACTAACCCTGTTTTTGAAAATGATTTACTGGGTGTCCATGATCTGATCATCTTTGATAGTGATAATTCCTTGCTTTGGCGCCATCCCTAAAGAACCTGAGATATTCCAAGCTATTTCCATGTTAGGCCCCAATAAACCCATGGGCATTGACGGCATGAATGTTGTATTTTATGAGAGCACTAGTAACAAATGTCCTATAAGTCATTCATTTTTCTATGTTTAGGGAAAATTTCAAAAAAATCACAAAAAATTACTCATCAGATTTCCTATATTTAACCAATCTTTAAGGGTTGTTACAATGTTTCTCATTGTGTCTTTTGGTTCTCTATACATTATTTTACTATAAACATTTATCTTTCCTCTTGTCTTTCATCTTTTTGTCTCGGGATTGTGCTAGGATTTTGTGAAAAAGTGAGGGTGTATAGGAAACTTGTATTTTGTAAATAAATAATATTTTAATGGTATAGGAAAGGTAAAGGAAACTATTGTGTAATATATTTTCATAGGAAAGCAAAAGGTAGTTTTTTGCCCTAAACTTAGGAAAAATTAAAGAAAAATAGTTGCTAGTGCTCTAAGACCTACTGGTTAGTGATGAAGGAGAATATCATCCACTTTGTCTGAGCTTTTTCTTTTTAGAGGTGGTTACCTTCTTAAGGTGATGATATACTTCTCATTCCCAAAATTCCTAACCCTTGGAGACTTACCCAGTATATACCTATAGGCCTCACAAACTTAAATTACAAAATCATCTCCAACATCCTTGCAAATAGACTAAAACCTCACCTGCATGAGATTCTCTGTCCAACTCAACCAGCTTTCATGATAATGCTATTTTGGCCCAAGAGATTTTCCACACTTCGAAGCAGAAAAATGGTTGAGGAGGGCTGATGGCAGAAAAATTGGTGGATTGCTGAAGGTCTAAATATTTGAAGAGTGAACCCTTTCTTGAAGCCCCTCTTACTTGGTTATGGAAAGGAATTTTGAAGTAAAGATTGTGGAAAAGTGTGCTTGTAGGGCTATCTCTTCAGGTCATAATCCCTGAGGTTCCAACCCCTAATCCAGCCCTGATTTACCCTCCGAATATGGTGCCTCTAGAAGTTGGAAGATCACTCTTCTTCACCGTTTGTTTGATAGCTCCACTGTGCAGCAGATTTTGAACCTCAATATTGCATAAAGTCCAAGCCTTTGATCGGTAAAAAAGACTTATTACCGATAGTCTTTGGGCCTTAAAACTCCAGCACCGGCCGAAGCATTTTCTATGGAAAATTGTGTGGGACATCTTGCCCACTTCTGCAAACTTAAAAGTCGATTTTTACAACCTGATTTTTTGGAGGTGTGCAAGGCTCCTATTGAATCTGTTCAACAAATTTTGTTGGATTGTCCTCTTGCTAAATTTGGAGGAATTCAAAGTGGACACTTGATTTTTCAGCAATCAACCAATCAATGGTTGGATCAAGGCCATTCTTAATCCCCGTACAGCACGCACTCTCCATTGCATAGAAGCATGTTCATGAATTTGGTATCATGATGGTTGTCACTGTGGATAAGATTTGAATTTTTTGAAGGTTAATTTTGACATGGCTGTCCGAAATGGTTGTGCTATAGCTGATGCTGTGTTATCTGATTCTAGTGGAAACATTATAGCTGCTACTACAAAAGAAAATCTTCAAGTGGATGTTAATGTGGGTGAAGCTTTAGCAGCCTCTTTGGCAGTCAGTCTTGCTTCTACTTTTGTTGTACTTCTTTGTGCATTGAAGGTGACTCCCTCACTATTATTTTGGCTATTAACAGTGTTAACCTTATAATATGTTTTGGAATATTTATGCTTTTGGTTTTAGATAAAACGTTAGTAATTGTGTCATATTTCCTAACGTGTCATTAGATGAAACGTTAGTAATTGTGGATTATTTAAAAATTAAAAAATTCAAAATTCCCATTTCCTAACGTGTCATTTGATGAAACGTTAGTAATTGTGGATTATTTAAAAAATAAAAAATTCGAAATTCCCATTTCCTAACGTGTTATTAGATAAAACGTTAGTAATTAGAAATTCATTTCCTAACGTGTCATTAGATGAAACGTTAGTAATTGTGATTATTTAAAATAAAAATTAAATTTATTTCCTAACGTGTCATTAGATGAAACGTTAGTAATGTATTATTTAAAAAAAAATTGAAATTTACAAGTTCTAACGTGTCATAATGGCCACACGATAGGATTCCTTTTTTTTTTTTTTTTTAATATAGTGTTATCATAATTTTAAGAAAAAAAAAAAAAATACAAGTTCTAACGTGTCATAATGGCCACACGATAGGATTCCTTTTTTTTTTTTTGGTTTCATATAGTGTTATCATAATTTTAAGAAAAAAAAAGAAAAAATACAAGTTCTAACGTTGGCGTATGGCCACACGTTAGGATTCCTTTTTTTTTGTTTATTTTGGGTTTCATATAGTGTTATCATAATTTTAAGAAAAAAAAAAAAATACAAGTTCTAACGTGTCATAATGGCCACGCGTTAGGATTCCTTTTTTGTTTATATAGTGTTATCATAATTTTAAGAAAAAAAAAATACAAGTTCTAACGTGTCATAATGGCCACACGTTAGGATTTTTTTTTTTTGGGGTTTAGTGTTATCATAATTTTAAGAAAAAAAAAACAGAATACAAGTCCTATAGTGCCCCACGTTAGAATATGCAGTTTTGAAAATGGCCAGCTGGCCTGCACCCCGCCTACCCTTCCCCCCTTTTTTTTCCCTTCTCTTCTTTTCTTCCCCCCATTCTTTCCCTCTCCCGCGATAGCTCTGTCTCCCTCTCCCCTGCACCTCACTCCTCCCCTGCAGCTCCGGTGACCCTGCTGCTCCGGCGTCCTCCTGTCTCCCGCCGGCGACCCCACAAGCTATCTCCTCCGGTAAGCTGCATTGTTCCATCAATGCGATTCCAGGCTCCATTGTTCCATTGCCCAGTCTCAGATCGTGGTTTTCAGGCCCAAGGTCGACAAGATCTCCCTTCTCACCGTCAAATCCTTCTCCTTTACGATCAGCCCTCTTTCTCTCTAGGTTTTCCGCCCCTAGGTAGAGTTTTTTTCCAAGGTTCCATTTTTTTAATGAAATATTATCTGTTTTGGCTGCTGGCTTTTGGGGTTTTTTATTTTTGTTCTTTCTTTGTGATGTGGGAAAACGTGGGTGTGTGTTGGATTATGGAATTGAGGTCAGTTTGAATGTTTAAATGTGGTGGGGGATTTGCGTGCAGGTGAACGTTTGGAAGGATGCAGCCCCTGTTTTGACCTGCGCTTCTGTTTCTCTACTGACAGGAAAGCAGAGGTAAGGGGTTTTCTTGGTGTTTTGTTTATGGGTAAGCTTGGTTTAGAGTTATTTTGTTGAGCCTTTGAGGCTGAGACCCACGCATCTGGGTCTTTGATTTTCAACATCTCATTGGCCTCTGCATTATTGCCGTTGTTGTCCTTAATACAGTCCACTTCACATTATTGGCTTACCCACTGCATCTTCATGTGAAAAAATCTCCACTATCTTATTTTAAAATAATGTTGCGTAATTTTTTGTTCTTTTCTCATGAAAAAGAAATCATATTTTTCTGTTGTGGTTACTGTGGTGTGAGAATTTACATCATGTTTTTTGCAATTGCTATGCTTGGTTAACACCCGGTTAATATTAATTAGGTGAGATGTATTGTTTAGAGTTTGTCAAAGTGTTGGGTGTAAATCGAGTAAATTAATTGAGCAAGAAAATATAAGATTTTGCGGCTCCTTACTCCCTTGATTTTCTGCAAACACAGGTTGTGTTTGGAAAACATATATATATAGTGAATGGTGAAGAGTCTCATTGTCAAATCACCTTATATTTAGCTTTTCTTTTGTGGATAGTTGACAGTGTATGGTGCTAAAACTAAAAACTTTCTCAGTAAGTTTAAAAACGATAATTGACTTGCTAGTGCCCCTTTAGAAAAGAAACAAACACCATTAATTACCTTCCCAAATAGGAACAACCTAACACTTTATTTGCACACCTCACGTAACTAATTCCATCCGGTTGCCATGAAGTGTGTTGGGTTGAGTGTATATTTGTTGTTTCACTTGCCAAGATATAGTTTTCCATTTTTTATTCAAGTCTTCTAAGCATAATTGGGTTTTGTTTTTTATTGTTGTTCACTTTTCCTATATTGAGACCATATTTACCCAATTATGCTTACAAAAAAAAAATTGGAAAGAGAGACTTCAAAACCAATTGGGGGGGGGGGGGGGAGGAGCTGGTTTGGTGCAAGAAGAATAGAGTTGTAGATTTGCATCTTTTCCATCTTCTCAAATATCTGGATTTGTGAATTCTTGTCAAAATCTGTCAGATTGTATAATTAACTTGCAGAGCAAATTTTGTTCAAATGGTGATAGATGAGTCAAATCTCCATGTATATATATTGCACAGGTTCATTAATCTATCTACATATACTTGTTTTTATCTTTTTCTTTTTATTTTTTTAGTTCAGTGCATAACTTCTATATAATACTGTTATTAGTCTTATTTGCATGAAAATAAGCCAGAACCAATAATTCATCGTGATCTTGAACCTTCGTGAGTTCTCTTCTTCAACTTGAGCTCTCTTACCTGTCAAGAAACTTCTTGTGAGTGATCTTTTATGTCATAATGTCTACAATTCTCAATGTGGTTGAGTTCTTGCATAGCTATATATCATTTTTGTAAAGATATAATATATCCTAACATGCACACTTGATGAATAAAGTTTGTCATTAAAATATGCTAGTTGTAATTGACAGGCCGATATGTGGCTCCAATGCTTTGTGCTGTTTGAGACTTTGAGAACCATTTTGATTGATTTTTGTGGAAGTTACATAAGAGTTATGGAACTTCCACAAAAATCAATATAACTTCACGAGAAACAAGCAGCCTAGTTGATTTATTTTTTGGTTTCAATTAGATTTGTAGTTATTGCTGTTTGGTACTTGAATATTGAAGCTCAAGTTGAATTATTATGCAATTTGATTGATATAGTAAGTCTCTTTTGATTGTGGTGATGGATTTCCATAAGAATACCTTCCAACTACCATATGAATAAAGAAGAATATTTAAATGAAGTAGAGAAATGTTTTTTTACAGATTGGGTTTGCTTTTTCTTCTTTCTTTTGTGCAGGAAAAGTTATATGGGAAATTAATCACACTAGCCGATAGGGAAATGGTGGAGGAAAAAGCATATGAAATTCTATCAGAGGCAAAGGGGATGAATGTGTAACCGACTCCTTGGACGATGGTGGCTCGAGCTGCTCTTCCAACAAAGATGTTTTATAGGTCATTGTAACATATATATTGGATCAAAGTGTTGATGTATATTGACATTTTTACTTAAGTTGTTTGTTAATTGTTTATATAGGATGAATGTGGTTAATTGTTATGTGTGTAATGTGTGGATAATAGTAACGTGTAGATAATAGTTAGATGATATTTTTGTAATATAAAAGTAATGGATGGAGTAGCTTTTTATATAAATGTGATTATTGATTATGAATATGCTTTTTATTATAGAAATATGATTATTGATTTATCAGGTGGTTCCTAAAAAAAAAAAAAAAAAAAAAAAAAAAAAAAAACATTTACTAACGTGTGTATGGGCTACCACGCTAGTAAATGTAAAAAAATAATACCAATTGCTAACGCTACTCTGACAACACGTTAGTAAATGAAAAACCATTACTAACGTGTCCATTCATAGCATGTCACTAAATGAAAAACGATTACTAACGTGTCTATAGGTGCCACGTTAGTAAATGGAAAAACAAAAGCTAACGTGTCTATATGTTACCACGTTAGTAAATGGATTTTTTTTTTTTTTTTACTTAAAAACAAGGGCTAACGTGTGTATAGTTGGCACATTAGTAAATGTAAAAATTTCCTAACGTGTCTATATACTGCCACGTTAGTAAATAGAATTTTTTATTTTCCCATTTGCTAACGTGTGAACAGTAACACGTTAGTAAATGCTAACGTTCTACATGTATGACACGTTAGGAAATTTCCATTTCTAACGGCCAGTTTACCAACGTGTTAGAAACGTTAGAAACAGTATGTACGGCCCATTTACTAACGTGTCAAATACCTTAAAACGTTAGTAAATGAGTGTTAGTAAATGACATCTTTTTTGTGGTGCCCATTAATTTAGAGTCCAATGAATTTCATTATTTTGTAACCTTTGTGGATGACTTTTCCCGTATGATATGGTTATTCTTAATGAAAAATTGTTCCGAGCTATTTTCAATTTTCCAAGTTTTTCGTAATATTATCAAAACTCAATTTGCTCAAAAGATTCGTGTCCTGCGTTCTGATAATGCCAAAGAATATATATCTAATTCTTTTGCCTCTTATTTGTCTGAAAAAGGCATTATCCATCAAATCTTATGTGCTCACACTCCACAACAAAATGGTGTGACTGAACGCAAGAATCGTCACTTATTGGAAGTTGCATGTTGTCTTTTATTTCATATGCATGTTAATAAGCGCCGAATGTTGCACATTCAAGTCCCTTAACTTGCATATGTTAATTTCTTAACATTATTATTTGTTTGATTTTGTGTTGTTTTTGTGTTTTCAGGTATTTAATAAAGATGCAAGAAAAACCATTAATTTTGGGTTTAAAGCACAATTTGAGTGGACCTAGAAGATTTGATTAAGCTTAACCAATCACAATAGAGGATATATATGATGTGGTTAAGTTTAATCATAACAAGAAAATGATAAAATTGGAATTTCTCCACTTAGAGTCAAAATTGGATCGGATAGAATTTCAGATTTTGAATATGTCTCAGTATTTTAGACATAACTTTTAGCTCAAATATCGGATTGAGGTGATTCCAGCGGCATTGGAAAGCTAATTCAAAATTATACAAATCATGCTGAAATAGGATTTTCCTAAATCGGACTCCCACTATGCCAAAATCGTCCCGTAAGTGAAAGAGGCAAATCTGGACGAATCCTTTTCCTACTTGTACATGGATTGACTCCAAATTCGACTAAGAGAATGAATTCCGAATTTTCTAGGATTCCTAGGGCTTCTAGGACTTGTTACTTCTTATAAATAAGCATCTATGCTTCAGAAGATATATAGTTTTAATGAAAATATTTTTTGGGGGTTGGAGGCTTAGCGGAGTCATGAGCGGCTAACCCCTTTGTGGGTGTTGATGTAACCCTATCCAAGCACAATGGTTTGATTGTATTTAATTTTCAGACTTTCAATTTATGTATGTTGATTATATAACTGTGAGAATTGCTACATATGAATTTTGTTCTTAATTATTAGATGCAATTGTTCTTAAATTCCAAATCAATATTTGTGAAATTTTATCTTGTCTTAGAAAGTATTTTACTTTTATTGAACCCAAAAATCATTCTTATTTTCTGTGATTATGGGGATGATGTTTATATAATGGGTTTAATAGGCATATGATTAATAGGATTAAGATAGGCCATGCCTAGGAAGACGGGTCGACCTAGTTTAGTGTAATTTAGGTAGACAATCCGTGCCAACCGAAGATGGGTTATGCTATTCCATTAATTGTATAAAACTTATTAAAGGGTTTTATAGTTTATGCCTAGGGAAGACGGGTCGTGCCGCATCTTAGTGGTTATGTGGACGATCCGTGCCAACCGAAGATAGATTATCCTTACTCTTTAATCAAGTAGTTTCTTGTTTAATTATAACATGCATAGAATGAATTTCTCTAGTTGAATCTAATTGACCATTGTTGTGCGGATAGAGGTGAAGTCAATACCCTACACTCTCCTTCTTATATTTTAATTATCTTTTATTTTATGCATTTACTTTTAGAAAACAAAAACAAAACAAATCTTTTTTAATTCATTAGGTTAAATTTAGTCTTTCAATTTAATGCTTGAAACCCCTCAGGTCCTTGAGGTTTGACACCCTCAATATAGCCCTATCCTACAAGATTCGTTCTATTGCGAGTGGTTTAATTTTATTATTGATATTTGGTCACAAATTTACCACATCACATGTCCCCAAACAGTTTTGGAGTGATGCTGTTCTCACTGCATGTTATCTCATTAATCGGATGCCCTCATCAATGTTAGATGGTGCCTCTCCTCATTCTCTATTATATATTTCTACACCTCTGTTCCCTTTGCCACTGAAGGTCTTTGGGTGTATTTGTTATGTTCATAATCTGGGTCTTGGTTATGATAAGCTTGACCCTCGTGCTACTAAATGTGTTTTCCTTGGTTATTCCACAACACAAAAGGGATATCGTTGTTATAGTCCGGTTAGTCGCCGCTACCTCATTAACGCAGACGTCACATTTGTTGAGTCTCTTCCCTATTTTCCTGTTCCTACTTCTTTGCATGACTCATCCCTTGAGCCTAATGTTGTCTCTATTCCATTTCCTATTCCATATCTATCTCTGAGTCACTTTCCTCCTCGGTCTTGTCTCCTCCACTCTTTGCTCCACTTGAGTTTATATGTGTGCCACACCCATTAGCTACTGCCTCTCCACCATCATCCTTATCGTCTTCAGATCCAGTGTCTTTACCTATTGCCCTGCGGAAAGGTAAACATTCTTGCACCACTCACCATCCCATCAGTCAGTTTGTATCCACTTGTCGTTATCTCCTTCATTTTCATGTTTTACCTCCCATCTCTCTACTATTTCCATTCCAAAACGATTGCAAGATGCCTTATCTGACTATGGTTGGAGGAAAGCTATGGAATTGGAGATGAAAACCTTACATTACAATGGGACGTGGGAGCTTGTTCCTTTACCATCTACAAAAAAGACTGTTGGTTGCAAATGGGTATACACGGTTAAGTTTAACCCTTATGGTTCAGTTGAACGATTGAAAGCTCGCTTGGTTGCTAAGGGTTATACATAGACATATGGCATTGATTATGATGAGACGTTTTCTCTTGTTGCTAAAATTTCTTCTGTTCGTATTCTTATTTCTTTGGCTGCTAATCTTGATTGGCCCTTGTTTCAGTTGGATGTTAAAAATGCCTTTTTACATGGAAACTTACATGAGGAAGTTTATATGGAGCAACCACCCGGGTTTGTTGCTCAGGGGGAGTATTAGGGTTATGTATGTAAGTTAAAAAAAGGCTTCGTATGGTTTGAAACAATCACCTCGTGCATGGTTTGGGAAATTCTCTGAGGCAGTCTTGGAGTTTGGTCTTCAGCGATGTGAGATAGATCATTCAGTATTTCATTCGCATTCTAGTGCAGGCTACATTCTTTTTGTGGTATATGTAGATGATATTGTGATTACATGTGATGATTAAGGAGGCATTGCTAGATTGAAACTATTTTTACAACAAAGGTTTCATACAAAAGATTTGGGAAAGCTAAGATATTTTTTGGGGATTGAAGTTGCTAGATCTCGAGCAGGTATCAATTTATCTCAAAGAAAATATGTATTTGATTTGTTAGAAGAGACCCGGTCTTTTGGGTGCTAAATCCTGTTGACATTCCAATGGATCCTAATCTGAAATTACTAAAGGATGGAGGGGAGTTGTTTGAAGATCCTAGTAGGTATTATCGCTTAGTTGGGAAGTTGAATTATCTCACTATTACAAGGCCAGACATCTTATATGCAATTAGTATTGTTAGTCAGTTCTTGGAGGCTCCTAGGGTTTCACATTAGGAAGCTGTTACTTGTATTGTTCGATATTTGAAACGAGCTCCTGGCCTTGGGATATTGTATAGACAGAATAAACATCTCCGAGTAGAAGGGTTTATAGATGCAGATTGGGTAGGTTCTCCCTTAGACAGGCGATCTACTACAGGATATTGTACATTCTTGGGTGGTAATCTGGTAACTTTGGAAAGTAAGAAATAGACAGTAGTGGCAAGGTTCAGTGCCGAAGCAGAATATAGGGCAATGTCGCAGACTGCCAGTGAGTTGACGTGGTTACAACATTTTCTCCAGGAAATTGGATTCCCAGCACCTACTCCTATCCCGTTATTTTGTGATAACCAGGCGGCAATACACATTGCGTCCAACCCCGTTTTTCATGAAAGAACCAAGCATATTGATGTTGATTGTCATTTTGTTCGAGAGAAGATACTCAGCAAGTATATATCTACACTGTTCGTGAAGTTTGGAGATCAATTAGCTGATATGTTTAGGAAATCCTTGTGTTGAAAGAAACTAGAGTTTATTTGTTCCAAGCTAGGCTTATATGATATATATGCTCCAGCTTGAGGGGGAGTGTTAGAAGAGCTTATTAGGGTTAATATGTTTTGTGGGTATTTTGGTAATTGTATTCAAAGTTACAATATATATATGTGTGTGTGTGTGTGTGTGTGTGTGTGTGTGCATTATGAGAGAGGGAGGCTACATGAAACGAAACGTGCCTCCTCTGTTCCTCTCTTTTTTTACATGAAACCTCTCAACATCTTTGAAGAAGTCAATGTTACAATTCCTTGCAATGGAACACAGTCATTTATTCTTGACTGGAAAGAGTAAAAGATGATAATTAAGTTAAATGTTTAAGAAAGCTAGAACTAATATCTTCTAAGTTGCAGAGATTTGAGGAATTCTCCACAAATCTTTTATTTTTCAAGTAATATAAACCCATGATTTTTTTCATTTCCATGTAAGATCCAAAAAGATTTAGAAAAAAAAAAAGAAAAGGTCTTTTATACATGGCAGCCATCAAATTCTTTTAAGGTTCAATCTTTTTTATAATATTGCCTTAATTCCTTTAAGGATAGACTTTGGTAGCAAAAATACGCAACAACATTACTAAATGGAAAACAAATCATATTACAATACGAAACATGCATAACACTACCTGCCCTAGTGTGATCGGCTCAAAAACCACCATTTTTAGTTCTCAAATCAACTCAAAACTGCAAAATCCAAACACGAAAACAAAATTAGAATTGTAAAATTTGAAATGTGGATCAAGCAGAGAAGTACCTGTCAAGTTCTAGGTGTGAAAGAGAGCGGTTGGATCTCTAGCACATCAATCATATAAATCAGAGAGAGGGAGATAGAGAGATATCTGGAAAAAAAAAAAAAGTAAAAAAATAAAAAAAATAAAACTGAGCAAGGCACAAACACTAGAGGAAGAAGCTAGAAAACCAAATTGGTCTTAAACCAAAAATGAATCGAAAGCAACATGGAAAAGTCAAATCTGGGGTCACACTACCAAAGGAAATCAAAAGGAAAAAAAGAAGAAAAAAAGAGAAAAGTTACCTCTGCACGATGGTGGCGGTTCGTCCTTGGCAAGAGTATCGTGGTTCTTCACTGGTGTACGGTGGTTGTGGGTTTCTTGTGCGCTTGTAGCGTACGGGGCTTTCCGTCCACGATTTGGCATCCGCCCAAGCTCAACAGTGTACAGTGGTTTGTGATTCGGCGTTCGTTGGATGTTTGATCGTCGACTAATCTGGTTGATTTTTGGGGATCAAGGGGAGGGAAGACAAGTGAAGATGGGGAAAAAAATTTGGGTGCGAAATTAATTTGAAGTAAAATGGGAATAAAAGCGGGCGCTAGTTTTGAAATGGTTTTGATTTTTTCTTTTAGGAATTCTAAGATGATCAAGAGATGCCGTTACTTAAGGTTTCTCTTCTTTTGTAAATGACGCGTTCATTTTAGGGGATCAAGATCCTCGGCTTTTCTTCCAAAATTGCCAGCGGATTTTTTTGAGAATCTCAGTCATTGAAGAGATCTAATGACTCAAAATAAAACACCCATTTTTTTAGTGGGTAGCATATATTCCCGATGTTGAATTTCAAAATTCAAAATATAAGCTAATTCTCTCCTATATTTAATTAAAATAAACTTTTATTCTTTACCTTTCTCTCTTTCTCCTCTCTTGTTCAGCCACGGAGCTCACGTCTCACCATCGTTATGTGAAGCAAGCCCTTATCAACTCTCTCTAACCAAACATAGCAAACCCCAAACCCATACACAAACAATAACAAATAGCAAACCCATACACAAACCCATTAAAAGATTAAAATAAGCGTGAAAATGAACAAATTACTCAAGAGAAATATCGTTCAATAGTGTTGTCCAGCTTGGTAGTTTTCCTCGATTTTAACTTAGAAATACTTTGTCACGTAAACATTCATTTGAAATGTTGAAGCCTGTGGTGGGGTTTTTTTTTTTTTTTTTCCGTTGAGAAAGAGATGAAAAAAAGAAGAAATATTTTAATTAATTTTCCCCTTTTCCACTTTCGAGGGAAATTTTTTTAGATGGAAAAGTTTGGAGGGAAATTTTTTAAGCCTTGGGAATATATGCCATTTACTAAAAAAATGGGTATTTAATTTTGAGCCATTAAATCTCCTTAATGGCTGAGATTTTTTTTAAAAAAATCGATGGGCAATTTTGAGAAATTGCCAGGGATCTTGATCCCATTTTAGGACCTTAGATTGATTTAAACAAATCTCAACCGTCAACTGGATAGTTGCATTGGACAGGAGTGGGCATGACACTATACCTCAGGACCCTCACCCTCATTTTCAAGTAGCTGCCCTCACTCTAGACAATCCTCACTCTCGAGCTCTCACCTCTTAGCCTTTCACTCTCGATCTCTCATTCTCAGTCACTCTCGCCTCTCATCGTTGGAGTTTCTCTCTCCGTCGCCTCTCACTGACTAGCCTCTCATCTCTCCTCAACCTTCACGACTCGCCTCTGCTGCTCACCGTTGGAGTCTCTCTCTCGCTGTTCATCTCTCTACTAGTGGCTCCTCTCTGCCTCTTATTAACGTTTGATTTTCTTGTTAGGGTTTTATTTTGTTAAGCATTTTTTTTAAGAATTCTTGTTAGTTGTTAATAATTTATGGTTTGATTATGTACTTATGAAAAAAAAAAAAAAATTTGGTCTGATTATGTTAGGTTCGAATCTGTTTGTTTGCTAAGAAAAAAAGAGGAAAAGAAAGTATGTGATTGAGATAATTTTCAGGCAATTATTAATACTAAGCCAACTGCCCGCCCTATTCGACGATGGATTCGATTGTATTCCTGAATCTTAGTAGATTTTGCTCAAACCCGATGGGCATGGATCGGGTGGCCAAAAGGCCAAACACATACTGAATAGACCCGTGCCTAGCCTTACCCACCACCCACTATCCACGGCACCCATAAATTTGGAGAAAGACTGCACCTTCACCTTAGATTCTCTTAGAGAAAACCTAGAGAAGACTAACGTAATATCACATAGAGAATAACTTAGATTGGGAGGTTGTACAAAATTCACCTTTAGTGCAACCCACTCAATGAATGACAACATATCTAGTTGCAAATTTGAAAATGAGATTGGCTACATCTAATTCCATTCCTAATGCAGTAGAAAGAAAAAAGAAAGAAGAGAAAAATAAGTGAAGAAGAGAAGGAAGAAACAAAGAAGGAAGAAGAGACGTGCAGTGCAGACCCATGACCGCCGACCGTGGGTGGAACCGGTGGCTAGCCATATTGAAGCCAGCTTGGATCTAGCTGGCCATCGAGACCCACGGCTCCAGTAGGTCTTGCTTCGGTGGGTTTGATTTTTTGATTTTTTTTGATCGGTCTTGCTTTGGGTCTTGTTTTTTGGTTTTTTCTTTTGTTTTTCACATGACTCAGGCGACTTTTAGGATGATAAAATCCCTAAAAAGGTTAACCTTCTTTTTTAGGTTTTAGTTTTGAATTCAAAAAATTAAGTTTTGAGGCATTAGAAACTAGTTTTGTTGCATTAGAATCGATTTTTGAGGCATTAGGAAAAAGTTTTTTGGGTTGCTGGAGGAGGCTAGAGGTAGTGGACGGCGAATGGTGCGGCATTTGGATGTGGGTGGAACTAGCAGCGGCAGGGGGTGGTGGCTAATATGTGAGAGAGAATTAATCCTATGTTTTGCTAACATACAATTTTTTTTTAAGTTTTTGAAATAAGTGAGGTGTCAAATGGTGAGTGGGTTATACAAAGTTGATTTTTGTGCAACAAGTGCACCGCTCTCTATTACATAACACAATTTTATTCATAATTTTAAATTTTGAATTTTGATTAAATTTAATCGTAGCTCACATTTAATTGAATTTAATCTTGACCGTTGGATTTGATTTATGGTATATAAGAAAGTGACAATTATATGGTGTTCCATATGACATAATAAGCTCATTAATCTAATGTTCTAAATTGAATAAGAAAGTCAAGATCCTAATAAATGGTCTAGATCATTAACTATGCTTGCATAGAACCGGTCTCACCATCGGACACACATAGATTCATTCATTTAGGATTAATTCCATAATGTGGCGCTTTGTCGATTGATTCTCAGCCGTCCAAAATGTTTAGATAATCTAATAGCCATTGGATGATATTTAATAGATGACAGCTATCAATCATTTACTAAGAAATATGTATATAGTGTAATAGAGACACCGTAAGGATGCCTTGTTGATCTAATTTGACTAGTAATATTTAATGTTGAAAACATATATATAATCAAAGGATCATATTAAACAAGCACACCAAATCTAAGTAGAAACAGCAGCATGGGATAAGCTTTTGGTAAAACGAATCAAACCGTTAAAATTTTAAAATTTAATTATTTTTCCAAATCCAACGGTTGAAAATCGGTGAACCCAAATTTAACCAAAATCTATCATCTCTGATCTCTCCATTCTCTCGACTGTCCTCTCACCGTCTCCACCATTCTCCTCGCCTCCTATCTCTGTTGCCGCTCCCCCCACTCCCCCATTGCCCCCAGCAGCAACCACCATCACCACCGCAGCAACCTCACACCTCGACGCCTGGCTGAAGCTGAACGGCTCGTGCCCGGTTTGCAGGAACTCGCCGCTGCCGACCCCGCTGTCCACGCCGCTCTCGGAGGTCGTTCCGCTCTCGCAGTATGCCGCGGATCGGAGTTAGAGGTGATAAGATTTGTGGGTTGTTTTTTTTTTTTTCTCTGTTTCTTCTTGGTTGGTGGGTGGTTTGGGGTTTTGCCGTTTGATGTGTTTGTTTGGTTGCGCGGAAAAATGTGTAGATATTTTTGGATAGATAGGTGTTGGGGTTTCTGTTTTTTACTGAATTATGGTTTGTGTTTGATGAAATTAGAGCAGAAAATTATCTTCGTCTTATGAAACAGATGGGTGTTGGTCTTTCACATAATATTGGATTCTAGGATTGAATCATTTTTGCCAAATGCATGTACATAAACATCCCAAAATTAATCGAGCTCGAGCAACTTTTCTAGGCTCGTATCGAGCTCGAGCTTGAGCCTCGCCTCAAAGTAAACGAGCGAGCCGGACAAGCCAAGCTCGCCCAAGCTCGGCTCGTTTACACTGTCCATTATTATTAGCTCACAGTCGATCAACATCTAAGTATCATCTACATAAACCCCAACCTTAAAATCTCATAACAAACTCATTGTTTTTGCTTTGTCATAGTCAAATAAAGAAGATGTTTCCCATCATATTCTCCTATGACCAAAAAAAAAAAAAAAAAATCATATTTCTTTGAAGATTTCACAGCAAAATAAGTTTATTAGAGTTAGAAATGATGGGGTTGTTTACCTTAAGACACTGCAAATGTATCACTAGTTCTTCGATCTGTTCTAGAATGTGGAAAAACTCCAAGTACGGGGGCCTCCATGAAATTCTGGTTGGCTGTTTTCCTTGATTGATTAGGTTTAACCACATCCAATAGGTCTTTTAGTTTGGGTTGGGTTCAGCCCACTCAAGTTAGAGTCCCACTCTGATGCCTTGCTTAAAGCCCATTAACATATTAAGCCTTCATTACCTATAAAACATATATAATTTATAATTAGTAATAAAATAACATAAATTAAAAACTAACAATGCACCTATGAGAGTAATTTAAAATATATTTCATGCACAACATTTTTGTTTAGTTGTTGTTCATTGAGGCTTTATTTTTGGTTAATTATTGTTAAATTTGTAGGCATGAAAGGCTTATTGCCTAGGGATGCTTATATGTTTGAATAGACTTGTCTATTTAGGTTTTTGGTTAGAAGCATAATCTAAATTTGCAATATATGCTAGGGCAACTATATATATGATCCGGATTTTTTTTTAGGGCTGAATTTTATGGAGTAATTTTTGCTTAATTTTTTCTTAGTTGCTTATCATTTTAATTTTTTTTTTTAATGATATCCAACATGTCTTATTCTTCATTAATTATTGTTAATATTTTAGGTATGTACACTTTTGACCCGTCAGATGTTTGTCTTCTCCGAGATTTTGTATACCCATTGGTTCGTCATGACGAAATTTATTTTCCTCATCCATTTGTTTACAAATTACGTGATAAAAGTGAATTTCCCATCTGTGTGGATCTTATCAAACGTAGATTCAACAAATCACACCAGGACAAGTACTACTTTGTGATACTAGAAGGGCCTCCAGTTGGTATAGAGAATTCGAGAGCATTCCTAGGAAAAATAATATTGGAGGAAATTAAGTTACGAATGGGATGTTTGTGAATCGGACTGTGTATATGGAGGGGCTACTATGTATGAATACATGCGTGGTGAAGAACAAAGCTGTTGGGAGATGACTATATATCACGTAAATCCACGGGAAGTGCTGAAACGTGGTCCGGTTGAATTGGGATTGCATCAAGTTGAGGTATAAATAGTTGAGTTAATTATTAATAAATCAGATAATTGTTCATTATCGGTATATTTGTAATTAAATTTAATTCTGTCTTCATATAGTTGGGGTGGAAAGCTGTCGAGATTTCTTCTACGTGGACAGATGTCAACTGTTTCACTCGGGTGCCCCTATCAATATTGTCACCACCATTATCAGGTAATAAGGCACCACTGCATTGTTGGCTCGTAAGTGATTGTCTTGCTTCATAGCAACAACTGTATAATTTTGCAAAATTGTGGTTTGAAGTAAATCAATCATAGTTTTAAATTTGTAGTTTATGCTAGTGTTCCGTATATAAAGTTCAAACTTTTCTCTTAAGGATTGATCTTCGGCTGTAGCTTTTGTTAGATTTTAGAAACAAAGATGTTTGGTTTGCACCTACATTTTGTTTAGTTGCCATCTGTTGAGATTTTTTTTTTGGGGGGGTTAATTATTGCTGATTTTGTAGGCATGAAAGGCTTTGTGCATAGAGATGCTTATAAGTTCGAATAGACTTTTCCATTTAGGATTTTTTGTTGGAACAATAATCTAAATTTGCTTGGGTAGTTGTTTACATGGTCTGGATTTTTTCTATGGCTTCATTTTATGGAATAATTTTTGTTTAGTATCCATGAACTTGTCCCATTTTAGTTAATTATTGTTCTTTTTTTAGGTATGTACGCATTTGTTCCTTCAGATATTAGTCTTCTTCGAGATTTTGTATACCCCTTGGTTCGTCATGAACGGAATTTATTTCCTCATCCATTTGTTCACCAATTACACAATCGAAGTGAATTGCCGCTTGATATAGATGAGCTCAAAAGGAGATTCCAAGTTTTGGACCGTCGTTTCTGTGATAAGTATTACTTTGTGATGCCAGAGGGGCCTCCAACTGGTGAAAAGAATGCCATAGAGATTGGAGGAACTAAAATGTTCTGGAAAGAATTTCAGGAAACGCGGACTGTCTTTGGAGGTGGATACATATATGGGGATTTTACTGTGTATAGATACATACTTGGAGAAACGGAGACCGATTGGTATATGGCTATATATCGCGTAAATCTTTTGAACGTACAAACATATGGCCCAGTTAAATTGGGATTGAATCAAGTTGAGGTATAAATTGTTTACTTCATTATTAATAAATAATATAATTGTTATTATAGGTATATTTGTAATTACATTTTTTTAAATTTTTTTTTTTTTTTTTTTTATAGTCTTTCTGGGTAGCTATCAAGATTTTTCCAGAAGATGAATCTATGTCAGTTTTCAATCCTGTGTCACTCCCTGGACCAGCACCACCAGGTAATGAGTCACCACCACCACCACCACCATTGTCACCAACAGCATCAACAGGCAATGAGCCCAAAGCGTCACCACCCACCAGCATCATCAGGTAATTGGCGCAATAAGCGCCACTGCTGCTACCGTCCACGAGCATAATCAAGCAACAAGCCTCCACTATTTTCAATTCATTATTGTTAATTTTGTATACAAGAAAGGCTTTGTGCATAGAGATGCTTTTAAGTGCAAACTTTTATTGGGATTGATTCTCGTGCAGTAGTTTTGTTAGATTATAAAACAAAGATGTTCGATTTGCACCTAGTTTATGTTTAGTTGCTAGACATTAGGATTTTTTCTTTTGTTTTTTTTGTTTTGTTAATTATTGTTAATTTTGTAGGCAAGAAAGGCTTCATGTGCCTAGAGATGTTTATAAGTTTGAATAGTTTTGTCCATTTAGAACTATAATCTTAATTTGCAATATATGCTAGGGTAGCTATATATTTGGTCCAGATATTTTCTTGGGCTGAATTTTATGAGTAATTTTTGTTTAATATTATCTCAGTTGCCAATCATTTAATTTTTGTTTAATGATATTCACGAACTTGTCTTATTCTTGGTTAATTATTGTTAATTGTTTAGGTATTTACACTTTTGTGGCTTCAGATATTTGCCTTCTCCCATATTTTGTATACCCCTTGGTTCGTCACGAACCAAATTTATTGTCTCGCCCATTTGTTCACCAATTACATGATCCGTGTCACACCCATTTGTTAGCTTTTTCACAAGAACTAACCCTGTTTTTGAAAATGATTTACTGGGTGTCCATGATCTGATCATCTTTGATACTGATAATTCCTTGCTTTGGCGCCATCCCTGAAGAACCCGAGATATTCCAAGCTATTTCCATGTTAGGCCCCAATAAACCCATGGGCATTGACGGCATGAATGTTGTATTTTATGAGAGCACTAGTAACAAATGTCCTATAAGTCATTCATTTTTCTATGTTTAGGGAAAATTTCAAAAAAATCACAAAAAATTACTCATCAGATTTCCTATATTTAACCAATCTTTAAGGGTTGTTACAATGTTTCTCATTGTGTCTTTTGGTTCTCTATACATTATTTTACTATAAACATTTATCTTTCCTCTTGTCTTTCATCTTTTTGTCTCGGGATTGTGCTAGGATTTTGTGAAAAAAGTGAGGGTGTATAGGAAACTTGTATTTTGTAAATAAATAATATTTTAATGGTATAGGGAAAGGTAAAGGAAACTATTGTGTAATATATTTTCATAGGAAAGCAAAAGGTAGTTTTTTGCCCTAAACTTAGGAAAAATTAAAGAAAAATAGTTGCTAGTGCTCTAAGACCTACTGGTTAGTGATGAAGGAGAATATCATCCACTTTGTCTGAGCTTTTTCTTTTTAGAGGTGGTTACCTTCTTAAGGTGATGATATACTTCTCATTCCCAAAATTCCTAACCCTTGGAGACTTACCCAGTATATACCTATAGGCCTCACAAACTTAAATTACAAAATCATCTCCAACATCCTTGCAAATAGACTAAAACCTCACCTGCATGAGATTCTCTGTCCAACTCAACCAGCTTTCATGATAATGCTATTTTGGCCCAAGAGATTTTCCACACTTCGAAGCAGAAAAATGGTTGAGGAGGAGGGCGATGGCGTAAAAATTGGTGGATTGGTTGAAGGTCTAAATATTTGAAGAGTGAACCCTTTCTTGAAGCCCCTCTTACTTGGTTATGGAAAGGAATTTTGAAGTAAAGATTGTGGAAAAGTGTGCTTGTAGGGCTATCTCTTCAGGTCATAATCCCTGAGGTTCCAACCCCTAATCCAGCCCTGATTTACCCTCCGAATATGGTGCCTCTAGAAGTTGGAAGATCACTCTTCTTCACCGTTTGTTTGATAGCTCCACTGTGCAGCAGATTTTGAACCTCAATATTGCATAAAGTCCAAGCCTTTGATCGGTAAAAAAGACTTATTACCGATAGTATTTGGGCCTTAAAACTCCAGCACCGGCCGAAGCATTTTCTATGGAAAATTGTGTGGGACATCTTGCCCACTTCTGCAAACTTAAAAGTCGATTTTTACAACCTGATTTTTTGGAGGTGTGCAAGGCTCCTATTGAATCTGTTCAACAAATTTTGTTGGATTGTCCTCTTGCTAAATTTGGAGGAATTCAAAGTGGCCACTTGATTTTTCAGCAATCAACCAATCAATGGTTGGATCAAGGCCATTCTTAATCCCCGTACAGCACGCACTCTCCATTGCAAAGAAGCATGTTCATGAATTTGGTATCATGATGGTTGTCATTGTGGATAAGATTTGAATTTTTTGAAGGTTAATTTTGACATGGCTGTCCGAAATGGTTGTGCTATAGCTGATGCTGTGTTATCTGATTCTAGTGGAAACATTATAGCTGCTACTACAAAAGAAAATCTTCAAGTGGATGTTAATGTGGGTGAAGCTTTAGCAGCCTCTTTGGCAGTCAGTCTTGCTTCTACTTTTGTTGTACTTCTTTGTGCATTGAAGGTGACTCCCTCACTATTATTTTGGCTATTAACAGTGTTAACCTTATAATATGTTTTGGAATATTTATGCTTTTGGTTTTAAAAAATGTTTTGACGTAATATAAATATATTTGCAAGTATTTTCTATTTGTTAATGTTTTTGTTGACATAGAAATAGAGGATTTTAGTGTCAAGAAACTAGAAAGTTTCTTCCCTCTTACTAAAAATCTGGACACCTTGATGGACAATGAGGATCTCGCCTAAAATAAGAAGATCAAAATGAAAGAAAATAAAGATTCAGAAAAACAACTACCGAGGTTTTAACCTAGAATCATAAAAACATTGGCTTTTGCTTGCTGGTTCTCATTGTGCCTTGTAGGCTCTAGAGCCGTCATCTGGACCCCATTAATCCACGAAATGCTTCCCATCAAGGGCTAGCGAAACGGGTCTGCGAGTCGACCTGTTTATGACTTGTGGTGACCTGCGACCTGTTTAGCCTAGACCCAGACATGACCTATTTATTAATTTGGTCGGGACTCTAAACACGACACGACCCGTGAACCCGTTTAAATTAAACAGGTCTGACGGGTCACGGTTCACCTGACACGACCTGCGAACTCGTTTAAGCTAAACGGGTCAAACGGGTCGTGCCAAACAGATCAACACGACCTGTTTGAGCTAAACGGGTTGAAGCTGTCTCTTGGATGCCTTGTATCATTTTGTGCAGAAATTCAAAACCCTCCCAAAGCACAATTACAACTCAAAAATTCAAAACCCTCCAAAGCCTGTAAACCAAATACACTTATACACACAAAAACTCACATACAAGTGTACAACTATGCAAGAACATGTAACTCGAACCCAAAAACAAAATCCAAACGCTATCATTTGATTTATCCCCACAAAAGGCCAATCAAACACACAATCCTACAAACTTTAGACTACTAAAAATCAAAAGAGCAAAAAAACCCACAAATTTCACTGACCCAATACACAAATCCTACATGTGTAACATACTGAATCAAGAAGATGTGACATCGGCGTAGTAGAGAAAAGGGGAGAGTTGAGAGTGGGAATGGGAGGAGAACTGAGAGAGACAATGGCGGCCGATGAGCGGGAGAGAGAGTGAGTGAGCGGCGAGTGGGAGAGAGAGTCATTAAGACTGAGGCAAAGCGGTTGGCAGTGAGCAGGAGAGAGAGTGATGAGGGGCGGCAAGCAGAAGTTGGAGAACTCGAAGTGCGAAGAACTGAAGTTTGAAGTGCGAAGACGGAAGAACTAAAGAGGCCGAGAGGGGTGGCAACAGGCATCGTGAGAAATTAGGTTTTCCTTCACTAGTTAACTTAAGTTCACTATCTAGGTTTTGTCTTTTCGTCTTTTTTTTTTTTTCTTAAAATAAATAAATAAACGGGCCTGGCAGGTCACCCACGTGTGACCCGCGACATGACCAATTTAAGCAAGATAAACGGGTCGACCCGTTTATGACCCAAACCTGCTAATTTCGTGTCGGGTTCACGGGTCATGTCAAAATTGCCGACCCTATTCCCATTGATCCATATCCATTGCCATCTTGATGTAATAGCATGTTCTTGTTGAAGGGAAGGGTTATTGATAAGGAAGGATCTTTCCCACTTCTGATTCGAAGTGAGAGATCTTATAAATGAAAATGGGGTGGGCTCCCTAACAATAAACTCAAAACAATAGGGGAGGGCGCCTGATCAGTGTCAAATATTTTATATTGGACTCTCTTAACTTATGTTTGTTAGGCTTTTAGTTTTGTTAATATCTAATGTTTTTGTGTTATTTTAGTGTCTTAGTGTGTTATAGGTCCTTGGTGCAAATTGTGGTTTAAAAGGGTGGAATTGAGCAAAGATGGAATCGTGGCCCCTAACAGTGCGATTGAGTGCACATTGGTGAGATAGAGCGCACTGCGCTCAAGCCCAAGGGGCGCGATCGAGCGCATGCCTCGTCAGCCCGTGTCTCACGCATTTCCCTAGCTGCCTTCGCTAATTAGCTTGCGCCGTGGGATTTTAGAGCAGTTATATGCGATCGAGTGCACATCTCGCGATCGAGCGCATGGTGTTTGAGCGCCATGCCTACAATCGAGCACACATGGCTTTGAGATCGAGCGCACTGCGCTCAAGCCTAAGGGGCGCGATCGAGCGCATGCCTCGTCAGCTCGTGTCTCACGCATTTCCCTAGCTGCCTTCGCTAACTAGCTTGCGCTGTGGGATTTTAGAGTAGTTATATGCGATTGAGTGCACATCTTGCGATCGAGCGCATGGTGTTTGAGCGCCATGCCTACAATCGAGCACACATGGCTTTGAGATTGAGCGCCATGCCTACGATCGAGCGCATATAGCCCTAAGCTCAAATGCACTGCCTGCGATCGAGCGCACACATGTGACCTGGCAGCACATTAGTTTTGTCTATAAATAAGACCTTGTGTATTTTCATTTTTCTCACGCTTGGGATACGTTGGAGGCGCCCTCAAAGGCCTAAAACCTCCTTGTTCTTCATTGTAAACACTCTTAAACGTCAATTTTTATTTATAGCTTTTATTTCTTGTTGATTGTGTCTCCCTTTAGCATGGGAGGCTAAATCTTCAACTAAGGTTGAAGATGGAGCCTCACCATGGATTTGTTTACATGTTTTCATAGTTAGTTTGTACATTAATCCGTCTTTTATTTGTCATGTGTTTCCGTTTCATGTCAATTTTGTGAGAAGATTATATTGATTGTGCCGTAGTTGTTTACTCATAGTATTTAGTCCGATGGATACATTTTATCTTTCGATTTACGTTCATTTATCCATTGTAGTTCGTGTTAAATCACATTCACATTGGATCCTTTGGACCTAAATTGCTCATGTTTTGCCTTTTGTCAAATGGACGGATACTTTGAGTATTTCAATAAACACGATAGGACATACATAGGGCGAAAAGGATGTATGAACTAGCGTGACACTAGGACATGCATCGCTTTTAATTGATAGACGGATTTATAAATTAATTGTGTATTTTAATATGGCGAGATGGATTTTAGACCTTAGGCTTTTTATTTATTTGTTTTTATTGCATTTAATCTAGTTTACATTTATTGCACACCACTTGTTTGTTATTTGGAACTATGTTAAGATATGGTTGATCTAGGCATTTTAAATTAGTTTTACACAAACCCGACTCTCTGTAGGTTTGACCTCACACTTGTACAACCACTTTATTGCGAAACGATTAGTGCTATTGCGAGTATTTATTTTTGGTACGATCAAATTTTGGCACTGTTGCCAGGGAATCGGTTGCTTTGTTGGAATTGATTTTATGCTTAGATTAATTTTATCTTTCTACTAGTTATTTTAATTTCGGCAATTATTTTATTTGTTTCGTGCTTTTGTAGAGAATTTTTATTTTTTTTTATTTTTTAAAAATTAGAATAGGTTTGTTTGGCTGTTTTGGGTGTTTGTTTAAGTTTATGGAAAATTAGATTCTGTTAGTGTGATCGAGCGCAGTACATTGTGCTCGAGCGCATTGCCGCACTTGCGCTCATCAGTTTCGATAGTGTGCGAGCGCGCTTTGAAATACAGTTTCCTAGTGCGGCTATGTGATCAATCGCACCTCTGTTGCGATCGAACGCATTAGCAAACTGCCTTATATTTCATTAGACCTAGACAGACGCTCGAGCGTATCCTTAGTCGCTCGAGTGCAGTGCGCTATACGATTGATCGCACACTTGTTGAGATTGATCGTACTTGCAATAGACTACTACTTTTTTACGCTTACGCTTGATCACAAGGTACCTGTGCTAGAGCGCATCTCAACAGTCAGCACCAATAGACCTGAGGCAGATAAGTTTTAATTTTTGATTTTTTTTTGTTTAATTATTAGTTTGTTTTTAATTAGTTATTTATTCTGCCCGTTTTTATTTGTTTACTTGCTGTTGTTAGTTTTGGTTAGTATATATTTGTTTTTAATTGTTTAATTAGTTTATTGCTTTGTTAGTTTATTGATTAGTTTATTTTTGTTAGTTTTGTTTATTTTATTTTATTTTTGTAAATTTGTTATTGTTTCATGTGGGAATTTGCACATTAAACTGTTTGGGTGAAGCATAAGTTTTTTGTTCGATAATTTTGATGTTTCCCCTAGTTGTAGGATGCCAAACCTTACCAATTTTTACCCACATGAACCATGTTCATACTGCTTCAGCCTTTACTATAGTTTAGGTGATTGTCCACATTGGGGTACAATTTTTCAATTTTTCAAATGAGCAGATGAACACCAGTTTCTCTAGCTCTGGGTTTGAATCAAATTCAAATTTTCATAACCTAGACTGGAGCAACCATTCTGATTTCTCGTGGTATGCTCATGCTACGGGAAATCTTGCTCCTTCATCTTATGGATTGCACCATCCTGAATATCCGCAGTCCAAAAATCCATTTTCCATTCCTTCATCATATGACCATCCTTCTAAGCAATCTTCTTTGGAAGAAACTCTTAAGGAATTCATGGAACTAGTCGGCCAACCCACCATTCCTGCGTCACAAGAACTATCATTAGAAGACACACTCGAGGCGTTTAGGCAAACAACCAACCAGTGTGTACAAGAGCTTAAGAGTTCCACCATGGTCAGCTCCCAATCCATATATGAAATCAAGGATGTAGCCATGGCAAACACTGAAGCAATCGCAAGGTTGGAAGGACAGCTTGGTCATCTAGTTGCTGAGGAAGAGGAGTTTCAAAGTCAAGAGATGATGAGGAGTGAGGAAGTTTTCAAGGAGACTGTTAATGAGCCAAATTTGGAGTATCCTACTCTTGAGGTGCAAATGGAGAAAGGGGAAACCACTGACTGAGATATCATTCCCTAACTAATTTTCATTAGCAGCTGAGCCTCTCATTTTAGATAACCACTCTTCCTTGCCTTCATCATATAATCATCCTCCCCAAGAGTCATTAGTGCAACATTTTCCAACCGCTAATTTCGATGAGTTAGAGGAGAGGGTGAACCAACTCATGGTAGCCAGACATGCCCATACCCAGCTTTCTCACACTCATGCACCTCATCAGCCATGTGAATATTGTTATCATCCTTCTCACCAGTTTGATGATTGCCCTTTCATAAATCATTACATGACTGAAGCTAACAAGTCTACACATGAGAATGCCCAAACCACCACCAAACTTGTTAATGAGGAAATTGCAGATGAAATTGTAAGTGAGTGTAGCTTAGAGGATCCTAAGATGGAATGCTTCACCCAAGATGACTGTGACCTAGACCTTGATAGGCTAGTTGTGCAAGATGGTGTGTTGCATGAGTTAAGTTTAGAGGGTCTTGAGATGGAACACTTTGCTCAAGAAAACGATGGCCTAGACCTGGACAAGTGTTGTACAAATTAAATGTACTCGCAAGTTGTAACACCCCCAAAATTAGCTTTGGCTAACCTGGTGGAGTCACTGGCAATTCACCTAGTTTAAACCACGTATGGTCAAATAGGCAATCGCCCTCATAAAAACTTGTCAAAGTAATGCAAGGAAGGTGAATAAATATGAGAGTACTACAATTTATCAAGTAAGAACATGGAGCTACTAGACAATTAAAACAAACCTGTAACTATAGATAGTGCACAGTTGGTCGGGCAAGAGCAACTCTAGCCGTCTTCATAACGGTGAGTCAAATTACCTAGGGAATAATAACCGCGTAAGTCTAATGACTTAGTAAGTAGACCCTACACGTAGTTATGACATGAGCCCAATTAATAACAGTAAATGTGCAAATTGAGTATAAACCAAAAGATGACATTATCTCCGCTAATACACCATTTTATAGGTTTTAGGGTTTTAAAGCTCTATGGTGTAGGACCGGTGATAGCTACCCAATTGTTTTGATGCAGGAAAGAATGATGCTTTACAAGTCGTAACTCACATACATGGTCTACCCGAGATATTACCCCTTTTCAGCAGGGTTGATACTGTCTCGAGGGACCTATAATACAATGCTAGTGCCCTAGTCATTGCATAACATACCTTACGTAGCACCAGTGACACGATCAAATCTGACCCCAAGTGGCCCACACCAACTAATGACGTCCGTCCTGTAGTGACCGAACTATTGGAAATGGTTGCATCAAGGTCACGAAACCAATGGATCCACAACCCTCTCATAACATACACATTTGACCATAATATGTAGTCTATATAATAAGCCCATGGCCGTTCATACCGCACGTACCGGCGTACCATGCCTTATGATGCATTTTGGTAGTTTATTTAATCATACAATTACCAAGTAATTACGGAAAGTAAACATGCTCATATCATACACATGGTCAGTCAGTTGACATATCCCACGATTTACAAAAAAGGGGTGTAAGTGTCTACTTACCTCGCACATTTGAGTGAATCCTTCGATAAAGCTATTTCCTGTTATAACGGATACAAAACACCGTCATTCTAAGTCTTATGAAACCTAGATTTAAGGCTAAGCCGGAGCGTACACGTATAAAGCTTAAGAACAGGTGCTTTGCCTACTGACCGTACGTCCGCCCTTGAGAGCGTACGTCCGCTCAGTGTGTTAAGCACACAGTTTTAAGGTTCGAATAGTGCACGTTTCCAACGGTCTTCACAGACCTCTAGACCCTTTCTAAGCCACCAAAATAGAATATGCAACATAAGAAATCACAGAACCTCAATTCTTTGAGAAAACCCTTTTGAAAACATCACCATTTTTAGGAAAACACTTTAGTGAATACTTGAAACCATTATCAGGGTAGAAACATGAGATAACAAAGTGATAATAACAAGGGAACAGAGCTTACCCCGAAACTAAGCACGGACATGGTCTCTTTTCCTTGGAAACTCCTCGTTGAAACTCTCCCTCACGGATTTCTCACTCCAAAACACCAAGGAACGGTTCTAGCAGCCTAGGGGCATACCAGAGGAAGAAGAAGGCGTGAGGAATGAAGGGGAGGGGCAGGCTATTTATAGAGAAAATCTACCACCAACTCCCTAACAGAGCAGCGGACGTCCGGCAACCCTAGCGTACGTCTGGTGGTTTGTGCACATTGGTCCAAAGGGTATCTCGTACGTCCATGTATTACCCAAAAGGTATAACAAAAAGTAGCGTATGTCCAGTGTACTATTTGTAGAGCGTATGTCTGGTGGTCTCCCATCGTGCGTCTGCACTACAGATAGAAGCGTTCATCCGCTAGACCTAGCGTACGTCCGCCTCTTGTGGGTCAGTGTCAAGCATCTATTCCTAGAGGTTCCAAACATGACTAGGTTAAAGCTAAGGGTTTTAGGCTTACGTCTAAGTGGCTCTACTAAAGGTTCGGGCTTAAGCGTTCAATCAAAAAGGGAATCTTCTAAATAAAATGTTACTTTTATCAGGGTATTACACTCTCCCATCCTGTAGAAATTTTGTCCTCAAAATTTAGAGCTCCCTAAACGAGGGCAAAATTCACGTTTTTGAAAGAAATGTTTTTGAAATTCGGGGGTGAATAATAAGTTTTTAAAACGTTGCGATTCGGAAATGGCATGGAAAACATACTAAATTACACCCTACAGTTCCTAATAGGAAAGTAAAACAGATTAGCAAACATCACATCAACCATCAAACATAAGAGTCATGAATATATACAAGACAAAATTGCCACCCTAAAAGTGGTGGACTTAAATTGTAACAGGATACATCAAAATTGCCACCACCACGGTGGACTTAACTGAAAAGGGTAAACTCCTATCACTGTAATCAACAAGCAGCGCTAAAACTATGAGCAAGGTCGTCTCCTCGGAGTTGGCTCAGCAGACTCTCGCGCCGGCATCCCTCTCACACTCGGGCTCCCTTTCGCACCAAGGCTCCCACGGGCACTAGGGCTCCCTCTCGCACCAGGGCTCCCTCGTCCTCTATTGAAACTAGAGCTAGGGATGCCATAATCTCTGACATCCAATGGCCCCTTGAGGTGATCGCATAGCCGGTCTAGGACGGCACGATTGTTGGCTCTGGCTCGCTGTAGTGCCTGGAAGGCCAACTGTAGATCCTCTTATGTCTGTCAAACTGTGTCCTCGAGATGATCTAAGCGCTCCTGTATCCCAGCTGGTGCTCTGCCAACTCTAGCTAGCCTCCATGGTCGCTGTGCCCTTGGCTCCTACTCTGCCTCCCGCAAATGTGCCTGGCTTGCGTTGAGGAAGCGTACGCCCATGGCTCCCTTCGGCGACTGGATCTCCCTCAATCCTGTCATGTCTACCCCAGCGTGCTCCGCGATCCGGGTAATTAGGGCTCCGTATGGTAATGTAAAACCCTTGTCCAAAAGGCAGATAGACATCATGGTGGTGGTGACCACAGAACCATAGTCGATGGAAGCCTTAGTCAGCATAGCGTATAGGCAGCGTGCCCTCTCTATAGTGATCATCGTGTGGCTGATGACTGGGAGTACTTTGCTGGCCAGGATGTGATAAATGCAACGGACGTCGTTGCTAAAGTCACTCATCTTGAAGCTACCCTCCCCCTCTAGCTCCATCTGGTGAGGGCGCCCCTTGGTGAAACATGCCACAAGGTCAACTCTGGTAGGAAGATGATCGATCGGGTAAGGGTAAATCGGGTCATGAACACGAGGTACTCTGGTAATCTCGCTAATGAGTGTAGGGGTCACCTCTATCGCTCTCCCCCTGCACCATGTACGGAATGAATCACTGTGTCTTTGATGGAGGTTCGGGTAGAACTCCCACACTATGGCCTCTACTGTAGGGCGGTGATCCTCTGCCATGCTAGTCCACCCCTGCACATCCAGTATTGCTCGTACCCTCGATGCGCGCTCATCGAACTCCTCTATGGCAGCTCCTCTCGATGATGATGATCCGACGTCCATGGTAGTAGCGAGTGTATCGACGTCTAACCTTATCCCACCATAAACGGGTGTGGTCATATATGAAGTCGTCATTACCCTTGTCCGTGGCGGTGCTACCCTCATGAATCGGCTCACTAGGGACTGGCCTACCTCTGGCAGTGTCGTCACTCTCGGTATCAACGTCCATGGAAATCTTTAGCTCAGACTAAGGGTCTTGAGCATCTTGTAATGGTGCCGGGTGCCGTCGCTGACGTGCGGCTGAAGAAGAAGCGGCCTCACTGGCATGTGTGCACACCATCATCCTGCACGGTAAATTCCTATCAGCAAAATGCAGAATTCCCATGCAAAATCCTACCTGTGCAAGATCATTTCCCCACATGTCCTAATATGTAGACTTCAAAGAGAACAATTTACGTTGGTGGATTCAAACGATGCCGGAAAGAAATAAGGCACCTTAAGGTGTCCAAGAATTTGGTTAGCTAGATAGTTAGTAAGCACCTAGCAATGACTTTGGGTGCATTAGAATCCAATAAGTCCAATAGGTCACAATTGCCTCTTTTTGAAAGATGAAGGGCATTTTGGTAATTTTACATAATTGGCTAAAATTTTGGGTTAAGGGCCAAAATTAAACATTGGAGCCTTGGTTACAATCATTAGGCTTCAATGGGTCCAAATGGCCCAAATAAATCAGTAAATCGTAAAAATCCGAACTTAGGCAAAAATCCCTAAATTCAAGAACTAGGGTTTGGGTTGATCGAAATCGACCAGTAGATTTTGGTTTAACCTCATTGCAGGCACAAGAAGACTTAAGGTACCTAATGTTGTTAAGTTTCAAGGAAATCACAAGAGGTCCCATTGTATTTAAGGCAAAATCCTACCCTTTGTGAGTGAGGGTTATTTTGGTAAATTCGGCCTTGATGGAAAATTTGAATCTAGACGGTCCAAATCATGAGTTGAACTTCAAGGTATGAGTCTTGAGTTCTGAGGGATCCAAATGATCCAAAATCCATAAATGTGATCACAAATCCGAAACCTCCAGTTTTCAAACTAGGGTCCGAACCGGCCAATTGGGTTAACGGGTTTTGGTCCGAAGTTACTAGAGTGATAAGGGAACACATCAAGATTGGGTTCTAGGGGAATTCCAGGAGATTTTATCGGGTTTAGGGCGAAAAACCCTACCCCTTGTATGTGAGGGCTATTTTGGTAATTTTACATAGTTGGGCCAAATTTTGAACTTAGGTATTGGGATCATAGATTGGGGTTCCAATTTCAAGTTTTGGGTTTCAATTGGTCCAAATGTCCAAATGAAAGTCTCGAAATCATCAAAACCCGATTTTGGGCAAAAACCCCCAATTTCGAAAATTAGGGTTTGGGGTTTTTTCAAAATCGATCAAATTGGATCAATGGGTGGTATAGGTCCTGTTTCTAGGTTGTCATGGAAGGGATTAAGTCTCAATTCATGCACCAATTGCATGAGAGAATCGAAAAATACAAGGGTTTCGGGTTTTAGAGCAAAATCCCAAAAATTTCAATTTAATCGGTCCAGATGCAAAAATGCAATCCTATATAATCTAAAATATGTTCTTAGTTCACAACCAAGCCATATAGGTGCATGAAATGCAGAAAAATCATGAGATTTAAAACTCAAACCCTAAGTTGCGAAAATTGGGAAAAACCTTGAAAGTTTGCATACCTTGATTTTAAATCCGAAAGTGAGCTTGAAAACCTTTGGAAATCCCAGAGACATGGCCAAAATCCTTGTTGGAAGTGTTTGGGTGGAGAGAAAACAATAGAAAGCCAAATGAATAGGGTTTGACGACGTTCGGCCCTTTTATAAAATGCTGGGTTAATGGTGTATGTCCGGCATCGGGGGCGTATATTCATTTAACCCTAAAAACAATTTTTTTTTAAAGCTTCTTAGAAAATTTGCAAGGCTCGGAAAAGTTAAAAACAACAAGGTAAGTCCAAGCAATTTTATTTCTAAAATTCGGGGTACAGTGAAAATTCTCTTTGTGTACTACAACCAACCCCAGTTGTCTATATACCAAAACTCACCACTACTAAGGGTGAGGAAAACCTAGTTATCTAACACTTAGAGGTTACTACACCAAGACTTACTACTCCTCAGACGAGTCTTCAGATGGGTCTTCCTCGTCCTTAACTAGTGCCTCATAATCCTTGTCTATGCTGAAAAGAAATGCAATCCTTTGACGGTCAGAGCCTTTGGGTAATGCTCCCATCTTTAGCAGTCAAATTTCTTCTTGTTCCCATTGGGTGTACTCGTCCGAAATCTGAGTCAGTTGAGTGTGCATTGCTTGCTTCTGTTCATTACTGAGGTACGGGTTAAATCTCCCTGGGATAGGCGAAAAATCTCGTATCGCCGAGATACTGCGACACTTAGGAACGGCTGTCCTCCTCTTAGTTATTATACATGTCTCCTTTTCCTCACTTAGCTTAAGCAAAGGTTCCGGCCCCTTGTCATCTTGGGTTGAATCTCTGTGGTTGCCAGAGCGAGGTTGGTATCTAGGTGCATAGGGTCCAAACTTAGCTGGCCACTCTCGAACAGTCGGGAAACGTTTACAACCGTCATGCATTTGGGTATGAAACAGGATCAAGTGTCTGTAACACGGAGCAGGTGACCCCGTTCATCTCAAGCCAAACAATTAAATAGGCCGTTACGATGGCCTACACCTGCAAACAAAGAAACTAAACCTATCCTATGCCCCAGTTCTTTGAAGATTAAACCTAAATGCTACACCTTATTCTCAGATTTACAGCTATGGTCGGTAAAACCGTATGCTCTGATATCATAATGTAACGCCCGGTGGGGTCACTGGCAATTCACTCAGTTTAAACCACATATGGTCAAATAGGCAATCGCCTTTTATAAAAACTTGTCAGAGTAATGCAAGGAAGGTGAATAAATCTGAGAGTACTACAATTCATCAAGTAAGAACATGGAGCTACTAGACAATTAAAACCAACCTGTAACTATAGATAGTGCACAGTTGGTCGGGCAAGAGCAACTCTAGCCGTCTTCATAACAGTGAGTTGGATTACCTAAGGAATAATAACCGCGTAAGTCTAATGACTTAATAAGTAGACCCCACACGTAATTATGACATGAGCCCAATTAAAAACAGTAAACGTGCAAATTGAGTATAAACCAAAAGAGGACATTATCTCCGCTAATACACCATTTCATAGGTTTCAGGGTTTTAAAGCTCTATGGTGTAGTACCGACGAGAACTACCCAATTGTTTTGATGCAGGAAAGAATGATGCTTTACAAGTCGTAACTCACATACATGGTCTACCCGAGATATTACCCATTCTCAGCAGGGTTGATACTGTCCCAAGGGACTTATAATACAATGCTAGTGCCCCAGCCATTGCATAACATACCGTACGTAGTACTAGTGGCACAATCGGGTCCGACCCCAAGTGACCCACACCAATTAATGACATCCGTCCTATAGTGACCGAACCATTGGGAATGGTTGCATTAAGGTCACGAATCCAATGGATCCACAGCCCTCTCATAACACACACATTTGACCATAATATGTAGTTCATATAATAAGCCCATGGCCGTTCATATTGCACGTACCGACGTACCATGCCTTATGATGCATCTTGGTAGTTTATTTAATCATACAATTACCGAGTAATTACGGAAAGTAAACATGCTCATATCATACACATGGTCAGTTAGCTGACATATCCCACGATTTATGAAAAAGGGGTGTAAGTGTCTACTTACCTAGCACATTCGAGTGAATCCTCTGATAAAGCTATTTCCTGTTATAATGGATACAAAACACCGTCATTCTAAGTCTTATGAAACCTAGAGTTAAGGCTAAGCCGAAGCGTACACGTATGAAGCTTAAGAACAGGTGCTACGCCTCTTGACGACCGTGCACGCCTCGAGCGCGCCCGCTGTGTTAAGCACAGCTTTTAATGTTCGGACAGTGCACAATTCCAACGGTCTTCACAGACCTCTAGACCCTTTCTAAGCCACCAAAATAGAACATGAAACGTAAGGAATCACAGAACCTCAATTCTTTGAGAAAACCCTTTTGAAAACATCACCATTTTTAGGAAAACACTTTAGTGAATACTTGAAACCATTATCAGGGCAGAAACATGAGATAACAAAGTGATAATAACACGGGAACAGAGCTTACCCCAAAGCTAAGCACGGACATGGTCTCCTTTCCTTGGAAACTCTTCGTTGAAACTCTCCCTTACGGATTTCTCACTCCAAAACACAAAGGAACGGTTCTGATAGCCTAGGGGCATACCAGAGGAAGAAGAAGGCATGAGGAATGAAGGGGAGGGGTGGGCTATTTATAGAGAAAATCCATGACCAACTCCCTGACAGAGTAGCGGACGTTCTGCAACCCTAGTGTACGTCTGATGGTCTATGCACATCGGTCCAAAGGGTGTCTCGTACGTCCAGGTATTACCCAAAGGGTATACCAAAAAGTAGCGTACGTCCGGTGGTTGCATGTACGTCCAGTGTACTATTTACAGAGTGTACGTCCGATGGTCCCCCATTGTACATCCGCTTTCTGACAGTGTATGCGTCACTAGACCTAGCGTCGCACCTGTGTGGTCGTCAAGCATCTATTCCTAGAGGTTCCAAATGTGACTAGGTTAAAGCTAAGAGTGTTAGGCTTACGTCTAAGTAGCTCTACTAAAGGTTCGGGCTTAATCATTCAATCAAAAAGGGAATCTTCTAAATAAAAGGTTACTTTTATCGGGGTATTACACAAGTGCACGAGTCGTGTGCAATATAGTGGTGTGTAAGTGCGAGGTCAAACCACAAGGAGTTGTGTTCTTAAAAGCAAGTTTAAACCTAAAATAATTCTATTCTAATCTAGTTCACAGTTTTTGAATGGTGATTGTTTGAATGAAAAAAAAAATGTAAAACTAATTAAATGAAAGTAGTATGTTGACGAAACACTAGGGTTTCAGAATCCACACTCACTCATTCTTAACAATCTAGTTCCATGATCTCAGATATTTCCCAAAGTTTTTACATATAAATCTTAGGTTTGTTTCACTTTTTACTTCACAAATTAATCAAAACATTCCTTGTATCCATTCTTTACCCAAATCACAATAGAAATCCAATAATCAATTAAATCATTAGCTGTATCCGTAAATCACAGACAAATATCCATTCTATGTTGAAACATCCATTGTATCTAGAAAATAAATCACAGGAAAGATCCAATCTTTTAATCAAGAAAACCAAGCAATTAATTGTATTGAATTATCATAAATCATCTAATGTATCCTTAAATCACAATAGATATCCAAGATACATTCAATCCAATTAATAAAAAAGTAAAACAATAAGCAATTAAACCATTCAATTAGGATATCTGGAATACATGAAACTGAATTGCTAATCATAAGTGAGGCTTCATCTTCAACCTTAGTTGAAGGTTTAGCCTCTCATGTTATTGAAAGACAACATGTTCTTCATTGAATCCATAATAAAAATAAGCACTTACAAGTAATGAAACCCAAGATTGAAGTCCAAAAGCTAGGAAACCCTAGAACTCTCTTTTTTTCCTCTCAAATTTTGTAATTCGCAACCTCCTTCAACTAGTCTAATAATTATGTATTTATAGTGCTAAAACTAGGGTTTACAATTTAATAAAATGCTGAAATTCGCTCCAGGTCGGATGTGTGCGCTCAATCACACAGTTGGTGCGATCGATCGCACTCGTGCATAGGTTTCTGTCTGCTGCATCGCAAGGGTGCTCGCTCATGGTTGCCTTGCATTTGAACGCATCTGCACTCAATCGCACTCGTGCATAGGTTTCTATCTGCTTCATCCAAAATATGCACTTCCACTTAAAACCCACAATTTTCCTTTAGCAACCTATAAAATACTGAAAACATAAAACTAAACCAAAACATTAGATAATAACACAGTTAAAAGATTAATAATAACAAATTAAGGGGTCTAAATGTGCAACATTTGGCACACATTAAACACCCCAAACTTAACTTTTGCTAGTCTCTTAGCAAAACAACACTAACATAATATGAAAGCAGTAAACATAAATCCTCTGTCGTGGGAGAGACGATTGCATTTAGCATACGCAACAAGCCTTTTAAACCCCTTGGCATCCCTAGTGGACGAGTGAAGTCTCATGAGGGTTTACAGGAATGACACCCACAAACATTGCAACACAATGTTGTTAGTAAGAAAAAACTTTCACAAAGACCATGGTTCTTATTAATGAGTAAGCTTAAAAAGACAAACACCTTTATCACAATCAATGGGCATCCAAGAACAAATAACTCATAAATGGACAATTGAGACAACATATGTTCTTGAAACGTGCAAAGTGAAATTAACATGTAATAATGAAGCTTTCAGTTTAAACTTAAAACAAGTTTCACAAAATTCATAAGAATCCCAAACAGATGAAACAACCAAGGAAAGATATGCATTTATTATCTCTTCTTTACAGTCTATGCAATGTATAACTTCATTAAGCTTTCTATTTGACCCACGTAACAAGTGTTAGGCCAATGACTCCCAAGCCAAATGGCTTTAGGGCACTAGATGTAGAACATCCCTAAGGGCTTACTAACTCAAGTCAAAAAGGTTACGAAGCCATACTAGCCATGCCATAATTCAGCTCGAACTTCACACCTTTTGACACGAACATTTATTGCTTAGTGAGGCAAAAGGTCCGGTTACTTAGTGAGGAACTCAAAAATGATTTTATTATTATTATTATTATTATTTATTATTATCTTGCCAACCAAGGTTATTCATCAAAAGGTCATCCAACAAATCTAAAAAAGAATAGGCTTAAGCTAAAACTTTATACCTCACAGAAAACAAGCTAATGAGCTAAAAAAAAATTCTTGATTCCAAAAACGCATACAATCTCAATTATTCAAAAATAAGTCAAAAGCTCAAATTCCAACTGACCTAATGAAGAGTTCAACCCTTTAAGCAAATCAATGAAATGCAAACCACAGTCACAGTTAATAACTCAAACTTGACAACAACATTGCACATTTTTTTTAAAAAAAAAGAAAAACAACTAAAACCTAGAATTGACAGAAAACAACAACTAAAAACTAAAAATAACAAAAACTAAAAATAACAAAAATAAACTAAAAAATGGACAACGGTTTTCCATACCCCCAAACTTAAATCACACAATGTCCTCAATGTGGGTAAAGATACAATACCAAGAGGTGAAGAGAACTGAAGTGAGTTGAGAGGTGTCCTCCCCCAAACTTACTTGTGATAACACTCATCCTGAAAAAAAAAAAAAAAAAAAATCACAATTACCACAAAAACTAAAAATAACAAAATGAAATAAAAGGATAGAGGGGTGCCTCCCATGAGCGCTAAGTTTACAGTCTTCAGCCAGACTTTTCATAGCAGATGATCAGTTGGATGAAGTTAGGTCTTCCAAGGGCAATTCCTCAATCTCTGGAATCTCCAATTCTAGGAATGGCTTCAGCTGCTGTCCATTGACTTTTTGAGTATTTTTGCTCTTAAGATCCTCAATCTCGATGGCTCCATGAGTAGAAATTGCACGTACTCTGAATGTGCCTGTCCACCGGAACTTTAGCTTCCCTGGAAACAGATGTAGGCGTGAGTTGTAAAGAAGAACTTTTTGACCAACTTCGAAGGATCTTCTCAATATGTTTTAATCATGGGTCTTCTTCATCTTTGCTTTGTATTGCTTGGCACAATCATAGGCATCGTTCCTCAAGATGACACACCTTGCCATACACCAATCGGTAGGGAGACATGCCAATTGGAGTCTTGAATGCTGTTTAGTATGCTCACAAAGCATCATTGAGTCGTAGAGACCAATCTTTCCTCGTCGGGTTCACCATCTTCTCTAATATCCTTTTGATTTCTTTGTTGGATATCTCAACCTGCCCACTTGTCTAAGGATGGTAGGGTGTTTCAACTTTGTGAGTGATCCCATAGTTCTTCATGAGTTGCTCGAAAAATCGATTGCAGAAGTGCTTCACCCCATCCCTGATGATGGCACGTGGTGTCCCAAAACGTGCAAACACATTTTCTTTTAAAAAATTGAAGTACAACTCTATGATCATTCATCTTGTAGGCAATGGCCTCCACCCACTTAGAAACATAATCAACTGCCACAAGTATGAAGAGGTACCCATAAGAATTAGGGAAGGGTCTTATAAAGTCAATGCCCCAAACATCAAAAAATTCCACAATAAGGATCGGGTTCAACGGCATCATGTTTCTTCTTCCAATGCTTCCCAACTTTTGGCATCTCTCACAGGCTGAACAATAAGTATGGGTGATAAGCGCCGAATGTTGCACATTCAAGCCTCTTAACTCGCATATGTTAATTCCTTAGCGTTGCTATTTGCTTGATTTGGTTTTGTTTTGTGTTTTAGGTCAAATACACGAGCTCTGTTGAAAATTGGACTAAATGGGACGAGATGCAGCCATTCTGTGTTGGCGAATGATTGTTGCTAAAACTATGATCGTGCGTCAGGTGATCGATCGCATGCCCTGGTGATCGATTGCACTCAGGGATCCTTCAGACGGCAGGAGCCTTTTCACAGCGTCAATGTGATTGTAAAGTTTCTTACTTGAAGTGGGGAACTAACCTACGGCTGTAATTAGGGTTTTAGGGTTTCTAGGGTTTCTTAAGGCCTATAAATAGGCCATTATACACTGTAAAAGGGGTTCGGTTTCCTAGAGCAAAAATTGCACAAAAAAATCCTTGGAGTTTATTCATCAGCATGAGTGGCTAAACCCCCTTTGTGGGGGTACCGATGTAACCCTCTCCAAGCAAAATGGTGATTGTATTTGATTCTAATTAATTCATTATATGTATGTTGATTGCATAACTGTGAGGATTGCAACCTTTGAATTATTTTCTTAAATATAATGCAATTGTTATTCAATTCCAAATTTTGGTACTTACAAAATTCTTATCTTGTCTTAGAAATTATTTTGCCTGTATTGAATTCAGTCAATCTTATTTTCTGTGATCATAAGATTGATGGTTATGCAATGGTTTTAATATGCATATGATTAATAGGATTAGATAAACCATGCTTAGGGAAGATGGGTCGTACTACACCCTAGTTTAGAGTAATTTAGGTAGATGATCCGTGCTAACCGAAGATGGGTTATGGTCGTACCAAAAATAGTACTCGCAAATTGCACGAATCATTTGTAATAGAGTGGTTGTGCAAGTACGAGTTTCGAACCTACAGAGAATTGCATTTGTGTGAATTAATTCTATTCCCTAAACCAATCCTATCTTAACCTAGTCCCAAAAGCAAACACATGGCATGCAGAAAATAAAACATAATTAAAATGCTTAAAACAAATAAATAAAAATACTAAGGCCTAGAATCAACCTCACCACAATTAATTAACACATAATTTATAGTCATGCTTCCAATGACTATTCTACTAGGCATACTCTAAGCGCTAATACTTTGTTCATACTTCCGTCTATCGATAAAGCACATATGCATATCCTGTTGTTGCTACAAAATCTTGTCGAACTAATCGATGCAAACACTGCTTTAAGAGGTCACAACAGATATTGGTCCGAAGACGAATCATCTGATGTATCTTCGGTTGCAACAAATGTTGACGTTTAATGATTTGTAAGCAACAATCAACACACTTTTGCCACTAAAATATATTGAAACGAATAAAAAAAAACTAAACGACAGAATAAGCATTAAACTAAGCATAACGACAAGAATATAAAATAATGGTGAGGCTTCATCTTCAACCTTAGTTGAAAAATTAGCCTCTCATAAGAACAAGAGACTAATTAAAAGCAAAATAAAACAAGATAAATTAAAATGACAATTTAGGAGGGCTTTACAGTGGAAAACAGAGGGTTTGAGGCCCTAGAGGCGCCTCCCAAATGTAAAATGAAATGAATACAATGAGGGCCTATTTATAAGGAAAATAAAACGTGCTGCCAGGTCAGGATTGCGTTCGATCACAAGAGTTGCGATCGATCGCAGTGCCGCATGCATTCGATCGTTTGTCGTGCATTCGTCCAAGGTGCATTGTCGTGTAGTGTGTGTTTGATCATTGGCGTTGCGTTCGACCGCAATGCATTCGATCGCACATACTGAGATCGATTGCACGTGACTGCCCACTGCGCAAGTGTTGAAGCGATGGAGCATAGGGCCGGCTAGGGCAACGTGGGCTTCACGGGTTGACATGGCTTGCGATCGATCGTGGCTTCTGCGTTCAATCTCAGTGCGCTCGATTGCACCAAGTGCACTCGAGCGCACTGGCAGGGGCTTGACATCACTTAGCTCAATTTTTCCCTTTAAGCCACGTTTTCACAACAAGGACCTACACCACAACACAACATTAAAACAACACAAAACATAAGATATTAACACAACTAAGAGCCTAACAAACATAAGTTAAGGGGGGGTTCAACATACAATATTTGACATCGATCAGGTTATGCTATTATGATTAATCATATAAAACCTATTAAGGGATTTTATAGTTTATACCTAGGGAAGACGGCTCGTGCTACATCTTAGTAGTTAGGTGGACGATCAGTGCCGACCAAAGATAAATTATTCTTATCCGTTAATATGTATTTTCTTGTCTTTTATAACATACATAATCATGAGCTTCTTGAATTGAATATGGTTACCATTGTTGTGCGGATTGTGGTGAAATTGGTATCTTACTTCTCTCTCTCTCTCTCATATATTTACTTTTAATCTTGCGTTTACTTTATGCACTTCAAATTCACAAACAATCAACTCTCTTTTATTAATTAGGTTAAAATTAGTCTTTTGAATTTAATAACAAAACCCCTACAATCCTTGAGGTTCGACACCCTCTCTATAGTCGTATCCTACAAAAATTCTTCCTATTGTGAGTGGTTTAATTTTATTATTGATAAATTTTGGTCACGAAAATACGACATCGATGAGCATCATGAAATATAGAGGGCCAATAGAATCCACATTGAAGAATCTTTGTTGTGGTCTTCTTAAAACTGAAATGTCCTCCACATGCATGATCATGGCAGAAAGAGAGGATCTTCTGGTATTCACTCTCAAGAATGTATCTCCTTATAATCTGATTTGGGTAGTATTTAAACAGGTACGGGTCATCCTAAAAGAAGTATTTCACCCCAGCCAAGAATTTTGATCTGTCTTGCGGATCGGTGCCTAAAAGTGCTTATTTGGACCCCTTAATTTATATTCGTTAGGCCTTTAGTATTGTTAATATTTAATTATTTTTAGTGTTTTTAGTATTTTGTGTTGTGCAGGACATTGCAAAAAATAATGGCTACCAAGGGCAAGAAAATGGACTTAAAGTGAAGATCCTGACAAGGTGCGTTTGACCGTACTTGGTGCATTCGAATGCACCCACGCCAAGACACACCACGGTCGAGACGCAGATTTCACGCATACGCAGCGCGTAGCCATAAAGCACCCACGGTCGCACGCATGAGCAGGGGTCGAACGCATGCCCAGCCGGCCCTAGCGGTTATTTGCGTTGAACGCGGGACCTTGATCGAACGCCGCCCGTCAGCCCTAGCCGCCTAACGGTTATTCACGATGAGCGCTGGGTGCAATCGAACGCGAATAACTTGTGCATTCGAACGTAGGTAGTGCGTTCGAACGCACTCCAGTGTCCTGCCTGCCTATAAATAGACCAACGTGTATTTTCTTATTTCCCACGCTTGGGAGATGCTTGGGATGCGTTTGAGGTGCCCTTTGTGGCCCAAAACCTCCCCGTTCTTCATTGTAAACACTCCTAAACGTCAATTTAATTTAATGCTTTTATTTATTTTGCTTTATTCTCTTATTCCCTTCACCATGTTTTTATCTAATTATTTGTATGCTTAGTTTAATACTCCGTTCGTCATTTACTGCTTTGCTTGTCCGTTTCAATTCAATTTCGTGACAAGGTTGCGTTGATTGTTGTTTACCAATCGCCAAACGTCGACTATCGTTGCAACTAGAGATACATCGGATATTCGTCTTCGGACCATTATCCGTTGTGACCTCTTGTAACAGTGTTTGCCTCGGGTAGTTCGAAAAGATTGTGTAGCAACAATAGGACATGCATTAATGCTTAATCGATAGACGGACGTATGCACTAATTAATAGCAAATAGAATATGCCTAGTAGCGTAATCGTTGTTGAAGTATGAACTAGGCATGTTTTTATGTTGATTAAATTATGGTGAGGTAGATTAGGGACTTTAGCATTTTTATTTCTTTATTGCTTTTTAATTAAGTTTTATTTTCTGCATGCATTTATTTATTTATTTTATTGTATTTAGCTTAGTTTTATTTTAATGCACGCCACATGTTCGATATTGGGACTAGGTTAAGATAATATTAGTTTAGGCATTTTAAAATTGGTTTTTCGACAAACACGATTCTCTGTGGGTTCGACCTCGCACTTGCACAGCCACATTACTACAATCGACTCGTGCAATTGGCGAGTACAATTAAATTTGTATACCAAATTTTGGTGCCGTTGCCGGGGAGTCGGTGTTTTGTTGAAATTGATTTTTTCTTGCTTAGATTAATTTTATCTTTCTACTAGTTATTTTAATTGTGCAATTATTTTATTTTGTTTCGTGCTTTTGTATAGATAAAATCTAAATTTTTTTTTAAAAAAAATTAGAGTAGCGTTTTTGTTTCCTTTTTTTTTTAGTTTCGTAGTCCTTGAATTTCAGGCGACATGGCGGTTGAACGCATGTCTTACATCGAACGACCGCCGCTATTCGTAAACAATCGCATACCGCTGGCCACTGACACGCCTCATGCGTAGCTGCCGCCCTGCTCCATGAACACAAGTAGTAGTGATACGCTCAACACACCTATGTTATGCTCAACGCACTTGCGAGCTTGCCACATTTTGTGCATCTGTGAACGAACGCGACTGACCAAGCCGAGCGCACCTCACTGCCGCAGATCGTAATCTTAGATGTATGTGTTCTATTTTTTCTGCTTTTCTTATTTTATTTGATTATTTATTTATTTATTTATTTATTCTGCTGTTTATTTATTTAGTTGCTGTTTTTAGTTTTTGTTAGTTAGTTTGTTTTTAATTGTTTAATTAGTTTGCTGTTTTTATTAGTTATTTGTTTAAGTTTTTTTAGTTTTTGTTATTTTATTTTGTATATATTTAAAAAAAAAAAAAAAATTTACACTAAGCGTTCGAACGTACTCATGTACGTTCGAACGTGCACTAGGTGCTGCGTTCGACCTTGCCTTGGTGAAGTTCGACCGTAGCGCCCTTCACTCACGCAATGCACTGCACGCATATGTTCGAACTTGCTTGTGTAAGTTTGAACGCATGCCGCTTCACACACACGCACCTGCACGTGTACGGTCGAACGTACATTTGTACGTTCGAACGTACTCAGTTTTATGCCCATCGAGACCGGCTTTTAGGTCACCTTTCCCCCTTTTTCCCTCATTTCCCCTGCGGCCGTACACCCAGTCTCCTTCCCTCTCCTCCGTCCCTCACCTCCCTAAACATCCAAAATTCGCATACCCACCGCCACCCACCTCCGGCATCCACCTCCCCACCACCGCCTCCTTCTCCAGCCATTCCCCACCATACCCACCCACCGCCGGCCACCCTAACACCCCCATTTTCCCATTTTCCCGAAACCCCCCCTCCGTCCCTCATCCTCCAAAAACCACTCTCCCACACAAACCCACCGTCGGCCTCTCTTCGGCCATTATCACTCACCGCCGGCCACCCAAATCCCCAAATTTCCCATTTTGTCCCCAACCCACCCGAACCCAATTTCTCCAAAAAAACCCCCAAATTCTTTGATTTTTTTTGTCCATTCAAAGGTCAAATCCTCTCTTGGATTGTGCCTCTTGATTATGTGTTGGTTGTTTTCGTTTTTGCAGGGGGTTGGGTTTAATTTCAAGAGGGTTTTCCAACCCTTTATTTTTGGGGTGCACACAAGGTGCTCGACGAAAGTCCCCAATGAACCTCCATCATGCCTAGAGGCCGAGGTTCGTCATCCTGGTCTTCGGGGTCCCATGCTAGTCTAGCTAGGCCATCCATGGAGAGCCGAAAGCTCTTGTTGGAGAATACCTTTGCCATCAAAGAGGTGTTCTCCAACAATGAAGCCACAAGTTGGGCTGTTGAGGAATTAAAGCGCCGGGGTTTGAAGAGGCTTTTCAAACCCGTCGCCTCCACTGCATACGAGCGGCTAGTCAGAGAGTTTTACACTCATCTGAGGATTGATGGTGACCAGCCGGATAGTCTTTTCTCTTCCATTGACGGAAGACAAGTGGAGGTGACCATCGAAGATATAGCGGCTGTGTTGAAATGCAGCCATGAGCCGCCTGAGTCAGACATCCCTTGGATTGAGTGCCCCTCCATGCTCACACTCGAGGATATTGTTTTCGATATGTGTGAGGGGCAGTATGCGGATGACCGTCGGAATGCAGCCAGCAAGACAAAGATTCCTTGGAATCTTCTTTTCATTGATATGGTGCTGTACTGCAATGTGTGTCCATTGGGACACAAGACACAGAGGCGGGACCTATTCCTCGATCCTCTACTCATTCCAGAGGATTCTCGTGTTCTATTCGAGATTATTTGGCATCGATCCAGAATTGGTGAGGGAGTGCACCATCGGGGAGCGGAGCACACGAAGACGTGGGGATTGCCTTTCCCCTTTTTCATCACACACATTTTGAGAAAGGTGGGGATCAGAGGTACACCAGCGGACGGGCCGATCACTGAGAGCCCATACTTTGGCTCCATCCAGTGGCGTCAGAGTCTATCCCATATGCCCGAGTCGCACTACCGCACCACAGCCCAGAGCGACCGGAGCCCGACCCCATGGACATTCCAGAGTTGGTAGCTGAGCATGAGATGGTTTTTGAGCCACAAAGAGAGGCAGAGGAGCAGCCTAAGGAGTACGAGGAGGAGCAGCTAGAGGAGGATGAGGAGTGTATCACGCTCAGACGCTCAGATTTGTTACACTTCCAGGACACCCTCGTGGACATACGATCCTGCATCGTGGACGACGATTTCATTTTGCATATTTGCAGAGGATGTTCGCAGATGCACGAGGTTCGGAGATGTTCAGCCATCATGGGATGACTACCTCCAGCGAGGGACCTCATGCACCACCTCAGTGACGCCTTTTTGTGACGCGTCTTGGTTTATTTTTATACCCCTTGCACTATGTTTTTCATTTTCTATATCAGCACACTGTGGACAGTGCAGATTTTGAGTTTGGGGGTAGTTTTATCATGTTGTGCACATTTTATTTTCTATTATGCAGTTTATGTTGATTATGGTTTATTTTCGTTTGTGAACTTAATTTTATGAACACATGATTACTTTGTGAAGGGAATTTTGATTGTGTTACTTTCTTTGGCAAATTTGAGATATTATATTTCGATTTGATTTTCACGAGCACATTTGACACGTAGTTTTTGGGATTAAATGTTGGGTTTGGTCATGCTAGTTTTGTAAGCTTAAATACAGTTGGATAACTTGTTGGGAAATAACCGTGGTTTATGTCAAAAAAAAAAAAAAATTTGATCATTTTGAGCTTTCCACGAGTAACCTAATCTCATGCCTCAAGAAGCATTGAGCATTAGCGTAAAAGTGAGAAGTTAAACTTGATTAGCAAAGCCGTAGCCTTTTTGACTCGAAAGTTAGTAGGTCCTTAGGGGTGTCTTTACACCTAATGCCCTAAAACCTTCTGGTTTGGGAGTCATTGACCTAACGCTTGATACATGGGTCAACTAGACAGCTTAAGGGAGCTATGCAATAAAAAAAAAAAAAAAAAGAAATAAACCTTGGTTATTATGCCCGATGAGTGGTTTGATGAATTTGAGTGTCAAAGCATGCATGAAAAAGTTTAGTGCTGAAATCCCATGATTATATGTTGAATTCACTTTCACTAGAATTGATTATTGTGATATCTCAGTTTGCCATGTTTGTAGCCTAATTAAAAATTCCTTGAAAATTGTGAAGATGGTGTTTGTGTGATTAAGTTTGCTCTTGAATTTAAACCATGATTGATATATTTTTGCATGATTAAGAATAAAATGTATGCACAGTTGTTTGTGGGTGTCATTCCTAAAAAACCCTCACGAGACTTCACTCGTCCTCTAGGGAACTCCTAGAGGTTTAAAAGGCTTGTTGCATACGCTCAATGCAATCGTTCTCCCACGAAAGCGGACTTATGTTTTATTGTGTTTTCTGTTTTGTTTTGCTAAGGGACTAGCAAAATGTAAGTTTGGGGGTATTTGATCGGTGCCTAAAAGTGCTTATTTGGACCCCTTAATTTATATTTGTTAGGCCTTTAGTATTGTTAATAATTAATTATTTTTAGTGTTTTTAGTATTTTGTGTTGTGCAGGACATTGCATAAAATAATGGCTACCAAGGGCAAGAAAGTGAGGATCCTGACAAGGTGCGTTTGACCGCACTCGCGCTTTGAACGCATTCCACGGACGCACAAGACACACGGTCGACGCACGCAGCTGCACTCACGCATTACGTAATAACGCAGCAGCAAAGACACCACGCACGCGATGAGTGGGTCGAACGATGCCCAGCTGGCCTAGTGGTTATCTGCGTCAACGCAAGGGACCGCGGTCGAACGCGACGTCAGCCAAATTTTAGCCGCCACTGTTATTCACGGTCGAACGCGGGGTGCGCAATCGAATGCGAATAACTGGTGCGTTCAAATGCAGGTAGTGCGTTCGAACGCACTCCAGTGTGTTACCTGCCTATAAATAGACCAACGTGTATTTTCTTATTTCCCACGCTTGGGAGACGCTTGGGATGCGTTTGAGGTGCCCTTTGTGGCCTAAAACCTCCCCGTTCTTCATTGTAAACACTCCTAAATGTCAATTTAATTTAATGCTTTTATTTATTTTGCTTTATTCTCTTATTCCCTTCACCATGTTTTTATCTAATTATTTGTATGCTTAGTTTAATACTCCGTTCGTCATTTACTGTTTTGCTTGTCTGTTTCAATTCAATTTCGTGACAAGGTTGCGTTGATTGTTGTTTACCAATCGCCAAACGTCGACTATCGTTGCAACCGGAGATACATCGGATATTCATCTTCGGACCGTTATCCGTTGTGACCTCTTGTAACAGTGTTTGCCTCGGGTAGTTCGACAAGATTGTGTAGCAACAATAGGACATGCATTAGTGCTTAATCGATAGACGGACGTATGCACTAATTAATAGCAAATAGAATACGCCTAGTAGAGTAATCATTGTTGAAGTATGAACTAGGCATGTTTTTATGTTGATTAAATTATGGTGAGGTAGATTAGGGACTTTAGCATTTTTATTTCTTTATTGCTTTTTAATTAAGTTTTATTTTCTGCACGCATTTATTTATTTATTTTATTGCATTTAGCTTAGTTTTATTTTAATGCACGCCACATGTTCGATATTTGGACTAGGTTAAGATAATATTAGTTTAGGCATTTTAAAATTGGTTTTTCGACAAACATGATTCTCTGTGGGTTCGACCTAGCACTTGCACAGCCACATTACTACAATTGACTCGTGCAATTGGCGAGTACAATTAAATTTGTACACCACTTGCTTAGTCCAATGTGAGGGTATTTGAGTGGTGACAAGGTAGTTCACAATATCTGCGAACCAAGGTGCAGGGATTTGAGAAATGTGCATAAGTTGTTCATTAGGGAATGTTTCAACAATCGGCACAACATCTTCATTGAAGTCTACAACCAGCCTAGATAGATGGTCAGCTACCACATTCTCAGAACCCTTCTTGTTCTTAGACAAAAGATACTTTAGAGCAGCATGATCTGAGTAGACTAAGACCTTAGATCCTAGCAAGTAAGATCTAAACTTATCTCGAGCAAACACAACAGCAAATTGTTCATTTTCAGTGGTAGAGTAATTTAGTTGTGCATCATTCAGGGTCTTGCTGGCATAGTATATGACATGAGGAAGCTTCTCCACTCTCTGCCTCAACACGGCTCCCATGGCATAATCAAAAGCATCACACATTATCTCAAATGGCAGTCCCCAATTAGGTGGTTGGATGATTGGTGTAGAGGTCAATGTCTTCTTCAAAATCTCGAAGGCTATCTAGCATTTGTCATTGAAGTCAAACAGAACATATTTTGCAAGTAGATTGCACAAAGGTCTCGCTATCTTGCTGAAATCCTTGATGAACCTTTTGTAAAATCCTACGTGTCCTAGAAATGACCGAATTTCCTTAACTATCCGTGGTGGCGGAAGACTGGAAATTATATCCACTATAGCTTTGTCAACCTCTATCCCTACGGAAGAAATCACATGGCCCAAAATAATCCCTTATTTTACCATAAAGTGACATTTTTCCCTATTCAGAACCAGATTTTTCTCCTTGTACCGTATCAATACTAGAGTGAGATGATGTAGACATTCCCCAAATGATGAACCAAAAACTGAGAAGTCATCCATGAATATTTCCAGGTGACACTCGACCATGTTTGAAAAGATGCTAATCATGCATCGCTGAAAGGTAGCAGATGCATTGCACAGCCCAAATGGCATACAACGATAGGCAAATGTACCGAAAGGGCAAGTGAAGGTAGTCTTCTCTTGGTCTTTTAGATCCAACAGAATTTGGTTATAACCAGAGTATCCATCCAAGAAACAGTAGTAATCATGGCCCGCTAATCTTTCTACCATCTAATCAATGAACGGGAGAGGGAAATGGTCTTTCCTTGTTACAGAGTTTAGCTTTCTATAGTCGATGCACACTCTCCATCCTGATTGCACACGAGTTGGGACCAACTCATTGTCTTTATTCTTGGTCACTATAATCCCTGCCTTCTTGGGTAACACATGAATGAGACTAACCCATTTACTATTGGAGATTGGGTATATGATTCCTGCATCCAGAAGTTTGATCACCTTAGCTCTAACTACCTCTTGCATGGCCAAATTTAGATGTCTTTGTGGCTCTCTAGAGGTTTTAGCATTTTCTTCTAGGTGAATCTTGTGCATTGGTATTGCAGGGCTGATTCCCTTGATGTCTTCAATTGACTATCCAATTGCTTCCTTATGCTCTTTCAACACATTCAACAATTCTTGTTCTTGAGCCTCGTTCAAATCGGAAGAGATGATTACTGGTAAAGATTCACTGGGATCCAGATACTTGTACTTCAATGTGTCTGGTAGGGGCTTCAACTCTCGCTTTACTTGCTCAAATGCTGATGATGATGTGTCAGTGGTTCCCTCAATATTAGTCTCACTTACTGTAATTAAGTCTGACATTGCATCAACTTGTTCCAGAAGTGTATCTAGGTTCATGTCACCTCCATGTGCAATAAGGCATTCTCCCAAATGATCGTCACTACTCAGCTCATTTACCGTCTTCTCTATAAGTTCTTCCATCATGTAGGTACTTCTGACTTCCTCATACTCAAATGGTTGCCTGCTGATATCAAAGATATTCAGCTCCACTGTCATATTCTTGAAAGATAGCTTCATCACCCCGGTTCTACAATTGATTAGGGCATTAGCTATAGCTAAAAAGGGACACCCTAAGATGATTGGAACTTGAAGCTCAATGTTCACTACTGATTTTGTATCTAAGACGATGAAGTCCACCGGGGAGTAGAATTTATCAACTTTGATTAGAACTTCTTCAATTATTCCTCTCAGCTTCTTTACAGATTTGTCGGCCAGTTGAAGTGTGATGGATGTTGATTTTAGCTCTCCCAATCCCAATTGAATATAAACTGAATACGGCAGAAGATTGACACTGGCTCCCAAATCCAATAGGGCTCTTTTAGCTCGGTTGTCACCAATCTTACAAGCAATGGTAGGACATCCTGGGTCCTTATACTTGATAGGCATTTTGTATTGTAGAATGGAGCTTACCTGTTTAGTCAGGAAAGCTTTCTTGGGCACATTTGTCTTCTTCTTGATTGTGACAAGATCCTTCAGAAACTTTACATAAGAAGGCACTTGTTGGATGGCATTTAAGAATGGAATGTTGATCTGCACATGCTTGAACACTTCCAGAATGCCATCATACTTAGAACTTATCTTTGGTGCTGTGAGTCTTTCTAGATATGGAGCTTTTGGAACATACTTCTTGGACTGATCCTTAACACCGGGAATGACTGTGGCTGGTTCAACTTCTGCTGTAAGCTTGGCCTAGTTCTCTTCCTTTCTTGCATTGGCATTGGCTTCTTCAGGTGTGGCCACTTGGTTATCCACTTGTTTTTCTGACCTCAGCATAGTGATTGCTTGCATGTGTTCTTGTCAATGAGGAGGAGTAGATGAACTCCCAATGCTGAATTGCCCCTTTGGGTTAGGCACAGGTTGACTCGGGAACTTCCCTCTTTCTCTTTTCCCCACTTGATTAGCTAGCTAGCCAATTTGCCCTTCTATATTGGCGACAGAACTCTTCAGTTCTTGAATGTCTCTGCTATTGGCCATTATGGCATTCTTCAACTCTTGATTGCCATTCTTCAACTCTTGTATGTTTCTGTCAGTTGACTGTATGAACTTGTCAGTTGATTGCGTGAGTACTTTCATCATTTCTTCCAATAAAGACTGAGGTAAAGGTTGTGGTGCTTGATAAGTCAATGGTTAAGCTTAGTACGATGGCTTACCCTGATTCAGTGGCTGATTCTGCTTCCAAGAGAAATTTGGATGATTCTGCCACCATGGATTGTAAGTTTCAGAAAAAGGTCCACTTGTGGGCTTCTTGTACTCATTGAAGGCATTGACTTCCTCAATCGGTTGTTCTACTGATAGAGTAGGGTAGTTTTGAGTGTAGTGCATTGGACTGGTACACAACCCGCATACATTAGCTTGGTACATCTCTGCCGCATTCACTGGTTTGTTCAAGACCAAAGTAACTAATTGGCGTTTGATCTCATTAACATCTTCTCTTAACTCAACCTCTTTCTTCACTTCGTACATGCCTCTTGTCTTGGGAGCGGGATCTTGTCTATCCCAACTGTTTTGAAAATCCCATTGTTGTGCTCGTTCAACCATTTCATCCATTGCTTTGTAAGCTTCATCTCCCGTAAGGATTAAGAATTCCTTACCATTCATGGTTTCAAGCAAGTTTCGCTCACTTTGTGTCAATCTTCTGTAGAAGAATGTAACAATGTCTTCATTCTCAAACCCATGGGGTGGGCACTTCATGGTAAGCTCATTAAACTTCTCCCAACTATCGGTGAATCTCTCTCCCTCTTTTTGCCTGAAATTAGTGATCTTGATACGATAATCATTAATTTTAGCAATTGGAAAAAATTTATGATAAAACTTACTCTACATCATTTCCCAAGAGGTAATAGATTCTGGTCTCAAGTTATATAGCCAGGCTTTCACCCTATCATGTAAGGAAAAAGGAAATAGCCGAAGATGTACCAAGTCTATCGGGGAATTTGGTGATTTAATTAAATCACATACCTCCTTAAAGGTCCTCACATGATCATATGGATCTTCGTTCTTTGACCCTCTAAAACATGGAAGGTTGTTGAGCGAACTTGGTTTCAAATCAAAGCGGGTACCATCATCTGGCACCACTATACACGATGGTGCATTGGTAGCATCAAGTGCAAACACCTGCCTCAGAGATCTGGGTGGATTACGTTCTCCCATTTCCATAGATTTTTCTAACTTAGACTCGGAACTTCGAGAATCGGCAGGTGAATTTTGTGCTATTCTTCGATTATCCCTCGCCGTTCGTTCAATCTCTGAATCAAAATTGGCTAGCTCCAGATTTAGAGATCTACGTCCAAGCATGCAAAAAGCAATTAAAAACAATTAATAAAATAAAAACAAACAATTTTTTTTTTTTAAAAAAGAAAAATTGGACTTAAAACAAAAAAAAAAAATAGTTTGGGCTCTGTCACTGCGATCGAGCTCAGTAAGGGCGGGATCGATCACAAGTGCATTAATCCGTAGGTACGATCGAGCTAACGTCACACGCAGATGCACGCAATTCGTTCTTCTGGCTGTGAGTGGGTTCGATCGTAGCTGGGCTGCGATCGATCGCTCTAACAGGAAACAGGTATCCTCCGGATCTGCACTAACGAAACAACAAAACCAAAAAATTTTTCCTTTCTTTTTTTGTTAGCACAGAAACAAAAATTGCATAAAAATCAAATCACGTGTGCAATATAATGGTGTACAAGTGCGAGATTGAACCCATAGGGATTTGTGTTTTTGAAAGCAAGTTTAAACCTAAAATAATTCTATTCTAATCTAGTTCACAGTTTTTGAATAGTGATTGTTTGAATGAAACAAAAAAAAAAAAAAGTAAAACTAATTAAATGAAAGTAGTATGTTGACGAAACACTAGGGTTTCAAAATCCACACTCACTCATTCTTAACAATCTAGTTCCATGATCTCAGATATTCCCCAAAGTTCTCACATTTAAATCTTAGGTTTGTTTCACTTTTTACTTCACAAATTAATCAAAACATTCCTTGTATCCATTCTTTACCCAAATCACAATAGAAATCCAATAATCAAATAAATCATTAGTTGTATCCGTAAATCATGCATAAATATCCAATCTATATTGAAACATCCATTGTATCCAGAAAATAAATCACAAGAAAGATCCAATCTTTTAATCAAGAAAACCAAGCAATTAATTGTATTGAATTATCATAAATCATCTAATGTATCCTTAAATCACAATAGATATCCAAGATACATTCAATCCAATTAATAGAAAAGTAAAACAATAAGCAATTAAACCATTCAATTAGGATATCTGGAATACATGAAGCTGAATTGTTAATCATAAGTGAGGCTTCATCTTCAACCTTAGTTGAAGGTTTAGCCTCTCATGTTATTGAAAGACAACATCTTCTTCATTGAATCCATAATAAAAATGAGTACTTACAAGTAATGAAACCCAAGATTGAAGTCCAAAAGCTAGGAAACCCTAGAACTCTCTTATTTTCCTCTCAAATTTCGTAATTCACAGCCTTCTTCAACTAGTCTGTTAATTATGTATTTATAGGGCTAAAACTAGGGTTTACAATTTAATAAAACGCTGAAATTCGCTCAAGGTTGGACATGTGCACTCAATCGTACTCGTGCATAGGTTTCTGTTTGCTGCGTCACAAGGGCACTCGATCATGGTTGCCCTGCATTCGAACGCATCTACGCTTGATCGCAGTGATCTGTGATCGATTGCTCCATCAGTGGCTTGCCTCTTTCATCCAAAATATGCACTTCTACTTAAAACCCATAATTTTGCTTAAGCAACTTATAAAAAACTGAAAACATAAAACTAAACCAAAACATCAGATAATAACACAGCTAAAAGATTAACAATAACAAATTAAGGGGTCTAAATGTGCAATATTTGGCACACATCAACAAGCTACTTGATCACGCTAATACTTTTAGTGAGCCAAGTCTTGAGGATCCATCGGGAGAGTATTTTGATCAAATTGAATATGATCTGGATCTTGACATGTTCCTCAAGCGAGTTGCGATGTTTAGAGAGCCAAGTCTAGAGGATCCTTTGGAATAGAGCTTTGCTCAATTTGAGTTTGATTTGGATCTTGATATGATACATGAGCAAGCTAAGGCCTTATTGGATCCCACTCTTAAGATGTAGACTGAGAATGGAGAAGAAGAGAACCAGGAGTAGATTGAGCCCTCGCCAATTTTAAATTGGTCCAATGACAAGGAAGCGAGTACTGAAGCTCACTCCTTATCACAATCCCTCTTAAGACACAACATGCTGCATTTTTCCAATGTCTCGAAGAGCCATCTTATGTCGAGATTTTCAATGTATCACGCACAGAAAGGTGCAAATATAGGAATAGGCATACCAAGAAAATTTTTCGAAGAAAGCAAATTTGCTACATAAGATGGTGGAACATCCTTCCAGAGGGGTATCAACTTTTAATGAAGAAAGGATGGAAGAGATTGATTGGACACCCATATGAGCAGGAAAGGTGCAGTATTTTTTATTTTTTATTTTCCACACTGTATTTTTGATTTATTTTATTTTTGTTATTTTATTTACTGTGAATTTATTTTTTTATTCGTTTCGGTTTCTAACAGTAATTAACCTTTTAATGTTTATACTTGTGAGAAAAAATTGCTGTTAGTTTTTGACAAGTGTTCTGATGTTCAAGTTCGGGGGACGCCTTGACCTTTGCACATCCCGTTTTCTCATCCCACTGTATTGTATTTCTCGTCACATTGGAGACATTGTATCATTTAAGTTCGGGGGTGTGGACAAACATTCTATCTATTTTATTTACTTGTTTTGTTTTGTTTTTGTCTGTATATATTTGTTTATGTCTGTATATATATATATTTTTCTTTTTGTTTGTTGCTATGTTTTTGATTGGGCACAATCTACATTGTAACTGTGGATTGCATGTCATTGGTGTGTTTAACTTATTTGAACATTACATATCATTAGAAATCCCGGTTTTCGATTCATGTATTGGATTAGAGAGACTCCACTTGTTTGATTGATATTTCATGTGCACACTAGTATTAGAGTCTGTGAGGTATGAGATTTGACTTTAAAGTGTGTTTCTTGAGATTTCTTGGTTTGCCATGTGATGATAAAAACCTTAGCTGTTAATAAAAAAAAAAAATTTGAAGAAAATCATAATAAGTTGTGTTTTTAATGAGTAACTGGACCTCTTGCCTCACCAAGCAATGAGTGTTCACGTAAAAAGATGAGAAATTCCAGCTAAATAATTGTATCGTGAGTTTAAGCGTCGTAGCTCTTTTGACTTGAGTAATTAAGCCCTAGAGATGTGATGCAGCACGACTTAGTGGGCTGCAGCGAAGATCAACAAATATGAGGCGGATATGTAATTCTAGATCGGAGTCTATCAATGATCTAAGAACTCTTCTCAAAGTCTAGAGTCTATCTATGATTTCAAGGAAAATATCAAGAAAATTTGTCTGCGAGTAATTCTTATTCAACAAAATAATAATAATCAACAACTGTTTGTCTGGAAGCTATAAACATATATTTATAGCCCAAAACCCTAAACCTATTAAAAAGATTACATAAATAACCCTCATAACCCTAAACCTAATAAAATAATGAAATAAAGACTCCTTAAACTTAATAAACACTTAAAACAAGGAAACAAAGTCCTAATTAATAACTAAAATGCAGAAATTAACATAGATGTCCCATGTGCGATCAATCGTAGGGATGAGTGTGATCATTCGCAAATGGGTGAATTATCAGGCGGTCGATCTCCCTTCATCAGTAGCTTCCATAGTAGGTTTGGATGTTTTGGCGCAAGTTCTGTGATTGTTCACTGGTTTGGTACGCTCGTTCGCTGGCTTGCTGTGATTGTTCACTGGTTTGGTGCTATTGTTCGCTGGCTTGCTATGATCGTTCACTGGCTTGGTGTGATCGTTCACAGTCATAGAGGAGCTTTAAACTATCTTATGATCTGCATCATCCTCCCCAGGTTGGAGAGAATTCATCCTCAAATTCGACCGATTTTTTCCATGGTCCTTTGGATGTCCAGTCAACTCATTCCATTCGCCTCTTATCAACTTTACAACAAGGCCACGACCCATAATAATCATAATGCTCTTCATTAGTGGAGTACCTTGATGGTTGTTGTGAAATCCCTACTCACCCCTTTTCTGTGTAGACTTTTCCTGCTTCTCTCATGCTTTGCTCTTCCCACAAGCCATAAGAATCCTCAAAGAACTCTCAAAGACCCTTTCAATCTTTGACAAAAAGGCCTTTTCCACCATATAGATCTCATCACAATTTCTGCTAGAATAATTTGATAAAATAGCATCTATCCTAATGAAATCAACATAGTCAATTGGCTCAACACTAAAATCAAAGACTTTACCTTCGAGGCTCTTAACTAGCACATAATATGTAGAATTGTCGTCAAAAAGTGCAAAACTCTCCGACAGATTTACCTTGTCCACTTGTTTCCCTAATTCTTCATGCTCTTCCTTTAGGACGGATGCCAAAGGTTCTTCAATTGAATCTTCCTCGTTGACGTCTTCATCATAGGTTGGTGGAGAATCCCAATCTACAAACCCTTGTGAAGGATCTACATCTTCAACACATTCACGCTCAAACTCCTCATCAATGACTTCGGATTCCTAACACTCTCCATCCACAGATTCTCTATTTCCTTGTGAAGGTTGTGGCTCCGGCCATGGGCTTTGTAGCAACACCAACTTGGTTTTACCCAACATGAAGCTGTACGTATTCTTGGTTTCATCATAGATGGCAGTTTTATCATCATGCCACGGTTTGCCCAATAACAAGTGACACATAGTCATGTTGACCACATCACACCACACACGATCCATATATTTAGCTCCAATAGAAAAAGGAACTTGGCAATATTTAGATACCCTTACCTCGTTTCCTTTCATGAGCCATTCCAATTGATAGGGACTAGGATGCCTCTTGGTCTCAAGCCCTAGCTTCCTTACCACTTCCTCTGAGACGATATTCATACTACTCCTTGGATCAATGATAAGCTTGGACCACCTTGCCATCCAAGGTGCAAGTACGTCAAAATTGTCGGCATGTACCTCCAACGTATCTAGACACTGATTGATGCTTGATCTCTGCCCCTCCTTAGGTACCATCTTCGTCATCTTCCTTGGTACTTCTTTTTGTGTAATTTTTTTTTTTAATTTTTTTTCTGCCACCATGAACTCTTTGGGTTGCAAGCAACTTTGGAATTCTGGTGTATCGAGTCTGAATCTACTCACCCGTTGATTGGTAGGAGCTTGCGCAAGGTGTTGGCGTTCCTGCATTCGGGGCTCTGTACATGGGTTCCTAGATCCACCCTCTTTGCGACCATGCAAGTTGGATAATTGGGTGGTGAGGTCTTCAATCTGATCCCTCATAGCCCGGAATTGATCCTCCTTGTGTTGCCAACGTTCAGCGATAAATTTGCCTTCTACCTCCGCGAATCATGGTCTTGGTTGGCGACGACAACTGTCCGACACACCACTCATGTGCTGCAAACGAATTGTTGGTTGCTCCTTACGTGCAGTCTCTGTATGCACGTACACCTCGTCCATCTCTGCAAAGTGGTTGCTCATCCCCATTCATGGAAAGTAACTTGGGCTTTCATACCAACTGATGTAGTACGACTTAATGGGCTGCAGCGAAGATCAACAAATATGAAGCGGATATGTAATTCTAGATCGGAGTCTATTGACGATCTAAGAACTCTTCTCAAAATCTAGAGTCTATCTATGATTTCAAGGAAAATATGAAGAAAACTCATCTGTGAGTAATTCTTATTCAACAAAATAATAATAATCAACAACTATTTTGTTTGGAGGCTATAAACATATATTTATAGCCCAAAACCCTAAACCTATTAAAAAGATTACATAAATAACCCTCATAACCCTAAACCTAATAAAATAACAAAATAAAGACTCTTTAAACTTAATAAACACTTAAAACAAGGAAACAAAGTCCTATCTAATAACTAAAATGCAGAAATTAACATAGATGTCCCGTGTGCGATTGATTGTAGGGACAAGTGCGATATTTTGCAGATGGGCAAATGATCAGGCGGTTGATTTCCCTTCATCATTTGCTTCCACAGAAGGTTCGAACGTTTTGGCTCAAGTTCCGTGATTGTTCGCTGGTTTGGTGCGATTGTTTGCTCGCTTGCTGTGATCGTTCGATGGCTTGGTGTGATCGTTCACAGTCACAAAGGAGCTCTGAACTATCTTCTGATCTGCATCAGGATGTCTTTACATCTAGTGCCATAAAATCACCTGGTTTGGGAGTCACTGGCCCAAAACTCATTATATAGGTCATTTAGAAGCTTAAGGGAGTCAAGCATTACACAGCCTACCAAAAAATTGCATCTTTCAATCCAAGCCTTAGTTGTATTTATCACATTGTTTTCCTTTGAATTTTGGGATACACGTCTTTTGAGATTAATTGAAACCCCATGATCTTGTGTTAGTTCACTTTGCACCTCATGGAGCATGTGTTGTCTCAATTTTCAAACCTTGAGTGAAATGATGTTTGGATGCCTGAATGATGTGGTTTGTATGTTCAACATGTTAATGTATGAACCATGTGTTTATGTAAAGGGCTTTGTCTATTAATAACATAGTACCAAATAATTGTTTGTGGGTGTCATTCCTGGAAAATCCTCACGAGACTTCACTCGTCTACTAGGTAGGGATGCTTAGGGGTTTAAAAGGTTTGTTGCATATGCTAAATGAAATCGTTTCTCCCACGAGAGCGGAGTTATGTTTCTTGTTTTTATTTGTGTTTTCATTTTTGTTTTGCTAAGGGTCTAGCAAAATGTAAGTTTGGGACTATTTGATCGGTGTCAAATATTGCATATTGGACCCCCTTAACTTATGTTTGTTAGGCTTTTAGTTTTGTTATTATCTAATGTTTTTTGTGTTATTTTAGTATTTTAGTGTGTTGTAGGTCCTTAGTGCAAATTGTGGTTTAAAAGGGTGGAATTGAGCAAAGATGGAATCTTGGCCCCTGATAGTGCGATCGAGTGCACTGCGCTTGAGCCCAAGGGGTGCGATCGAGCGCATACCTCATTAGCCCGCATCTCACACGTTGCCCTAGCCGCCATCGCTAAATCGCTTGTGCCTTGGGATTTCAAAGCAGTTATATGCGATTGAGCGCACATCTCGCGATCGAGTGCACGGTGTTCGAGCACCATGCCTACGATCAAGCGCATACGGCTTTGAGATCAAGCGCCACGCCTACGATCGAGCGCATACGGCCTTGAGCTCGAGCGCACTACCTATGATCAAGCGCACACATGTGACTTGGCAGCACATTAGTTTTGTCTATAAAAAGGACCATGTGTATTTTCATTTTTCTCATGCTTGGGATATGTTGAAGGCACCCTCAGAGGCCTAAAACCTCCCTGTTCTTCATTGTAAACACTCATAAATGTCAATTTTTATTTATAGCTTTTATTTCTTGTTGATTGTGTCTCATTTTAGCATAGGAGGCTAAATTTTCAACTAAGGTTGAAGATGAAGCCTCACCATGGATTTGTTTACATGCTTTCATAGTTAGTTTGTATGTTAATCCGTTTTTTATTTGTCATGTGTTTTCATTTCATGTCAATTTTGTGAGAAGATTATATTGATTATGCCATAGTTGTTTACTCAAAGTGTTTAGTCCAATGGATACATTTCATCTTTCGGTTTACATTCATTTATCCATTGTAGTTCGTGTTAAATCACATTCACATTGGATCATTTGGACCTAAATTGTTCATGTTTTGCCTTTTGTCAAATGGATGGATACTTTGAGTATTTCAATAGGCACGATAGGATATACATAGGGCAAAAGGATGTATAAATTAGTGTGACACTAGAACATGCATCGCTTTTAATCGATAGACGGATGTATAAATTAATTGTGTATTTTAATATGGTGAGGTGGATTCTAGACCTTAAGCTTTTTATTTATTTGTTTTTATTGCATTTAATCTAGTTTACATTTATTGCACACCACCCGTATGTTATTTGGAACTAGGTTAAGATATGGTTAATCTAGGCATTTTAAATTAGTTTTACACAAACCCGGTTCTCTGTGGGTTCGACCTCGCACTTGTACAACCACTTTATTGCAAAACGATTCATGCTATTGCGAGCATCTATTTTTGGTATGATCAGCACCCCCAACAACATAGCACAAATGATAGAAAGCAGTGCAAATATAAGGACAAATACTGGATCCAGTCCAAAAGAACAGAACATGAGGCAATGGTAATTACCAATAGTTCAAAAAGAACCATAAGCAAGTCGGGTCTATTCCAGGGCCGCACAAGGCGGTGTAAATTGCAAAGAAACTCCGTAAAAAGTCTAATGCGGGTAAAACAACCATCACTGTAAAATGATAGTTGTAGAGCAGATACTACAAAGAACCAAATGGAAGCCAAAACCCACAAAACAATCTCCACCTCAAGATCAAACCAAGTCATGGCAGGGAGATAAAGCAAGACAAACAGCAAAATAAAACTAAAAAAATAGATATTACAACAAAGACAAAGCAGAGGAACCCAAAACAACCACAAAGCAGCAAATTACAACAAAAACAAACACCAAGGAACACCGGCGACCAAAAAACACACTAGAGGAATGCACACTCCAGCAGTGAAAAAGGCAGATCACATGGAGTTGGAGGGGAGAATGAGGGTGGTGACGGTGGAGTGGTCAACTGTGCGGGGTGTGGGGAAAACGCTCAAGTGCATGGTACGTATGCTCTGGTGCATGCGATGCTGGTGAATGATCGGGCCGTGACGTTGGGAAACAGGGGGGCAGGTGATGACGATGGGATGGCACGTATAGGCCCAGGTCTTCCTAAGTAATGAAGATCGAGTTTTTTTAAAAAACCCATCTAAGAACCAAAGAAGATCCAAACTGGGTGGTGGTGCTGGAAAATTGGACGGCATGAAGGACGACGACATTGAAGAGAAGCAAATGGACAAGTTGACCCACATAAAAAGAGAGAAAAACCAAACAAAAACAGCAAGGAAGCAAGGAGAACACATTGATGAGGAGGGGAGAGAAGGAAAGGCAAAGCCTTTCCCTCCTCCCCGGCAAAGCTGCACAAGGCGGTAGGGAGAGTCCCACTAAGGCGGCTGAAAAAAACCTAGGGTTTTTTTCAGAGCTTCTCTCTCTAAACAAGAGAGAGAAGCAATTATTATCTATCTGCAGTTCAACTCTCTATTTTGATGACTCTGGCCAAAATCCTAAAGACAAACTTTCACATGGAATGTTGGATCAGGAGAAGATGTTCACCAGTTTACGGCGTCACTGTGATCTGAGAAAGTTAGGGGCAACCAACAATAGTTTATGCTTTAGAAGTCTTTATTTTTGAATTATTGATCAAGAATTCAAGAAGATGACGGTTGGTCTCCAGGGCAAATTTGTGAAAACATTTCCATTAACAAGACATGTTTAACTAGATAAGGATAAAAAATGAACGAGTGGGCCGGCCGGTGGCCTGTTTTGATTTTGGTGTCATGTCAAATGCCCAGTAGACACAAGTTTTGATGTCGGGAATGTTGTCATGGTGACTGGAGGAAGAAACGGGGTGTGTTGGTGACCGTCTATGTAACGATTTAGGGAAAGCATTAGTCTCCTTCTTTTAATGGTTATGAAAAAAAGAAAAAAGCTATCTACATTTACGCTATCATCTCAAAATTTCATCATCATTGGTGGATTTAGATTGTCTCCCATCTTTGGATATGTTCAATGCATTTTACAAGTGTCTATTCTGTTATAGGTTTCAAATTAAGGTGGGTCTAACATATCTAAAAGGCTGCTAGTGAAGTGCACTGAAACTCTTCCCGAAATTCGGAGGTAACCTAAGACGCCAGAGCTGGTGAGATGTCATGGGAGGCAGTTGAAGATTACACCAAAAAACTATTGTAGTGCACATGCTTCAACCATCCTGCCAGCGGTGGCAGCCTAAAGAATAAGCACACTTTGAAAGCTATATACTAAGAGAATCCGACTACTCAAGTTGTCATTCTTTGATTTGATTAATGACATCATTAAACTATTTAATCTGTCATTTTCTGGACAGTCTGAGTTAAAATAACCAAGGTTCTAAATCGAATCATGATTCCATAATAAAATTGTAATTCCAATTTCAAATAAATATTTTGGATGTATTTTTTATCGGTTTAAGCTTTTTGAGACGACCCTGATTTTATAAGATTGATATTGCATTACCACTGAAATTACAACTGTCTTGTAATGATGGACAAAAGAGATGTGCAGACAAACACCAAAGCACTGAAAGAAAAAGCAACCGACCGTTTGATCAGGTCCCCCATCCTACCTTCTCCGAATGCTTAGAAAACGAGAATCTTTTGTGGGAGGCATGAGTAGGAAAGGCGAAGTCCAAAAGGACCTCTCCTACTCAATGTTCATTTCTCCTAATAAGCACGTTCATCTCTACCGTAAACCCACCAGTTTGTTTGTCCTATCATTCGAATACACGAAGGCTGTCTGTCTTTAGGCATGTTTCTTTGTGCTTTGTCGGATGCAGCTTGGTGTTTTGCTTTGAGCATTAGTTTATTAGTTAGGGAAGTTACAGATATCAGTGAGAATGAAAATATATAATGGAGGGAAAAAGGAGCAACCATGCGAAGATGGAGAGCTGGAGGGGCTTCCTCTGCTTCAAGGGCTTCAATCACTCACTTCTCTTCCCAACCAAGTGCGTACTTCTGAAACTTGCTTCACACCTCAGCCTCAAGGCCAAAGGTAATACTATTTGTGTGTATTTTCTACAGTGTAATTTTCGTTTTGGGTATATTGTTGGGGTGCTCACCCTTTATTTGGTGTTTTAATCCTTGTACCCGCTCCTTATTTGCTTAGGAAAAAAGAAAATGGCCCAAAGAAAATGCTTTTACATGATCAGGTTAAGCTTTTAAAATAACGGATGATTTAAATTGGTCATCTGAGTTGGAATTTTCCTAATCCGTCTCTCATGGAAATAATGGGCCGGGAATAGGCAAGGGCTTGTGAGCCTCTACAAAGACATGGAGTCTAGTGGGAAATATGCAGACATACGAGTGATGTGGGAGATGGTTCACTCTTCTTGTCCTGCAAACGCCTGCCCTGTCGAGAGAAGCAAGATGGTCTTATTGGAGATTTCGTTTTCGGCCAACTTGAACCATTTTATTGTTTGAGAATCATCAAGGTGAACTTGATCAAGTCTTTTATTTCATTACAGCTTTGAAAATTGCAAGGCATGGAAATAGTGCCTAGTGCCTAGAATTACTACTGGAAAAATATATAAAAGATCATTGGGCCATGCGGGTTCTCCATAATAATTATGACCCATACCTTTAGCCAATTTAGCTCTTAATACAGGATCGTTCAAGTCAGGTTTTTTTGTTATTGGGATAGGTGAATTATTATGGATCCATCCCCCGAGGGAACCGGGGAGTCAGATGCTTCTTCTATTCTTTTACTTGGCGCAGCTGGGCCATCCTGGACTTGAACCAGAGACCTCGCCCGTGAAGTAAATCATCGCACCTACGGTCCAACCAATTGGGAGAGAATCAATAGATTCCTTTTCGGGAGCGATTCATCCTTCCCGAACGCAGCATACAACTCTCCGGTGTACTGCGCTCTCCAAGTGTTATATACCATTTTGCTATGCAAATATAAGCTTCCGAGCATAGACTGTAATTTTCTTTGGACTTCCATTGATCCAACAGAAATGCTTAGGCATCAAATCCCTCCACACAACCTATCAGTAGGTTGAAAATGCCAGACCAAGGATAAGTTTATTCCAATCTGTTAATACAAGACAGCTGCGATCTTTGTGTGTCACTGATAAGTTTCATGTCTTTGCTGTATTCTCTCTGATTTTGCACTCTAATTAATCATCTTTACCTAAATAATAATCACACATATTTATGCAAATAAACTCATCCCAGAACTTCAGCAGCAAAAAGCATACCGTAACCAAGAACAAAAACAACACTGAAATTCTTCAAAATGTTGCATCACCCTCATGGAGGAGGGTCTGATCAAAGTTCCACACTCCTGCAAGTCACCAAACAACGCTTAAGAGCGCAAAAAAAAGAAAAAAAAAAAGAAAAAGAAAAAGAAAGGGTCTTTGAAATCTGAATCATTCCGTGTCCTTTACCAACCATCCTATTGAGCAACATATTCTGCTATCTTCTTAATGGCTTCAACTATAGAATAATTAAGTCAATTAATTAATTCACACTAAATAAACCCACCATAAAAATAAAAAATTAAAAAATTAAAAAAAAGAGCACATATATAAGACGCCTTTCCCTCCTTTCTGTTGTACTTTTGGTTGTGTTCTTTTTTTTATTGGACAGGACAAGACACAAACCTTTCATTGACAGAATTTATGAAAAAATGAAAACCAGGGACATGTCAAAGATAGGATTTTTTGTGTTTTCTTGTTCTAATGTGTAAAATATACAAAATGAAGATGAAGATTTGTGAAGAAAGCGAAGGGAATTCGTTGAAGGAGAAGATAATATTAAAGGACTAAATTTGGTGTTTCATTCTTAATAATTATCTTGGTTACAGGAGATGCATTATATAGAGTTAAAACATGGAGAGAGAGGGGAGTGCAGCTACTGTTCACAGAAAACATGGAAACATGTTTTGTGTGAACAGTTGAGCAGTAGCTTCAGATTTGGCAGAGGTAGGCGTGGGCGCATGGTGGCTTGTCTGGGCAGCATGGACAGCACGTGGGTTGGCAGGGCATGGGCAGCATTGGTTCTTGTGCTCTAACACCCCCTGCAAACTGATGGTAGCTTCTATCATAAGTTTGTGCAAAACTCAAAATTAGCTGGCAATGAAGCTGTTGAAGCTGCTTGAGTGTAGATTGTGAGCTGAAGTGGGCTGTCGTAAATCATTGGGGCGGTCAGATCATGTCGGAAACACCAAAGGCCGATCGGTCTTGCAGTAAAATATCATGACGGTCGGATCATGCCGGAAACACCAAGTGCCGGTCGGTCTCGTCGCAAACCACTAATGAAAATTTCAGATTTCACCTCAACCTACTGAAAAATGGCCAAATATATGGCACCTACATTTTTTTTTTTTTGGGGAAACTTTACAAGACCCACCTGAACTACCAGCCATTTTGAAATACCCCAATGATCTTCAAAAACTCTCAATTTAACCCCCTTAACTTTCAATTTCTCTCAATTTCACCCCCTCCATCCATTTCCATCGTTAACCTTAGACGGGGCCGTACACACGTGACCTGCACGTGGTTTTTTATGCAGGAAATATCTATTATACCCTTTTTTATTTCTTCTAACTCCTTCCTCCAACACTCCTTGGCGTTCAGCGTTGCGAGGCCCAACTAAAACTCTCAGGGACTCCGATACTCGCATACAGGCAGCGAAGATCTCTGAGGTGCAGACCCACGTGACGGGGCCCATCCCGATTGAGAAGAATGCCATGAACAATAACACCATCGCGATGAACAAAGCAACGGCCCACAAAAGCAAGAGTGTAGATGAAGCCTTCTTGCTCATCTACTGTCGGAGGTTTGGTGAAGAGAAGGCCCTTCTGGATATAGTGTGCAGAGAGCATGGCAAGATCCCATGTGATCAGGTAAAAGGGCCGCTTGGCTTCTTCTACAGCATGCTCTGGTTTAACAAAGAACTCTGAAATGCGCCGGACTTTCTGAGGATTCGACATTAGAATCACCAAACTTGATACATTAGAATCACCAAAGTCACTTGTGTTTTTTTCATAGTAAGATATGGCAGGTTCAGTACTGGAGGGAAAATCTATGGTATTGAGCACGAGATTACCTTCAGGAATCCCTTGCGCATCCCCTTCTTCAATGATATGCAGCTGGAACCTTCCTTTGGAGAAGTTGGTCTCTGATTGTCGAGAAGATAGGACCCCTCCTCGAAACATCACTTGTGTAGGCAAGATGGTATCGATGAGCTTCGAAGGTTTCCATAGATTGTTAGAATTCTATCTTTGATGACAAAGTTTCCTGTATCCTTCATTACACCATAACCAACCACACGATAAGGTTCTTAGATGCCCATAACTCTTTGCCTTGAGGGCTAGTAAGCACGAGCCTACTAGCCGTTGCTCCACTTTCGATCCCCTTGGAGCAAGTGATGCATTTCGTACCAAACTATAGTTCTGTCCGGATCTTGTCATACCATATAGCAAGAAGAAATCTGAGTTGATGTGTTGGCAAAATCCAAGGCAAAATCACCCAAGGAGAAAGCCATGAAGAGTTATCAGCTGCGGAGAGAATCTCCCACAATAATGTTGGCGTTTGAGCAATGGCGGAAATCGGAAAGAGAAGAAGTAGCAAGGTAAATAGAGTTTGGGTGAGAGCAAAAGTCATTGCCAGAAGCAATTGGATTCATACAATTACAACAAGTGCATTACCATGGATGCAAATATTCTCTGCCAATAAGTGTGCATAATTCTAAGTCAATCAAAATGGATCATTGGTCATGCTGGATCACCGTTTTCATTTGTTGAAAACTGACGCGTTTAGACATTTCCAGGCATTCCGTGGACGTCATTTTAGGAAAGACCTTTTGACCAGTAGAGCCCTTCAAACAAGCAACCTTGTAATTGCAAGGAAAATTTCAAGGAAGTCGCTTGATGATCAGAGAAGGCTAGCAGGCTTAAGGGGCTCTCTTGAATCTCTCCAATCACGGTAGTTTTACTTCTATAGAAGATGCTCTGGTTGTTGCAGTTGATCAAAGATACGCAGCACAATTTTCGGACTATTCTGGGATGCCCCACCAGAGTTGGTAAAAACTGCAAGAAATTAAAATAATATATATATATTTGTTTATTTGTGACAATCCATTGGAAGAAAAAAGGTGGTCCTGACAAACCCTGCTTCAAAACATATGACGTACGTATGTTTATTTGTGACAAAAAGAAAAAAGGTGGTCCTGACAAACGACGTCTTACGAATGCAGCATGCATGTCATCCATGAGGCCACTACGCACAAACCCAAACACGTTGCAGCAGACCATGCACTCACCACATGTCCACCACATGCAACCACGTCCATTATCACCACCTCCTCAAAGCCACCATACCCCGAGGCATTATTTTCGTAGACTTCTTTCTGTGGTTCTTTTCTTTTCTTTCTTCTATCTTCTCTAAAAAAAAAAAAAAAAAGAGTGCTTTTTAAAGCGAACCCAAAAAAAGTCAGTCAATGCCGTGAAATCACGGCTTGGAAACGGAGGTGGCATCCTTAACGGAAGCCTCGCCTCCGCCGTTACCCATAGTGGCTGACTGGATGGTCAACACGGACATGCTGGGTGAGGAGGGCCCCTGATCAGCGTTGGATTGCAATAGTGGGTGCTTGTTGTTGATCGTGGGGTTCCTGGAGTGACATGTGGCAGTGGAAATAGCGGTGGCGAGCGAGATGGGCATGAGGCAGAGACCTTTCCCTTGAAGGTACTGCATGGCGGTGCCCATGTCCTCCTCCATGAACTTGGCCACCTAGTGCTTAGTGACGGTGAGGCTGTCGTTAGACAACACTACAAGAAAAACTCTTATCAGCGTCGACACTATTAGCGTCGATTGTGATGTCAACGCTGACGCTAGGGTTTTGATCGGTGCCTAAAAGTGCTTATTTGGACCCCTTAATTTATATTCGTTAGGCCTTTAGTATTGTTAATATTTAATTATTTTTAGTGTTTTTAGTATTTTGTGTTGTGCAGGACATTGCATAAAATAATGGCTACCAAGGGCAAGAAAGTGGACTTAAAGTGAAGATCCTGACAAGGTGCATTCGACCGCACTTGGTGCGTTCGAACGCACCCACGGACGCGCACACACCACGGTCGCACGCAGCTGCACTCACGCACGCATGCAATGCGCAGCACTCATAATTCGCCGCGCATGGCGTCGACGCATGCCAGCCGGCTAGTGGTTATCTGCGTTCGCAGGGACCTGCGTCGAGCGCCGTCTAATCGACCCTAGCCGCCACGGCGGTTATTCCGGTCGAATGCGGGGTCGCGGTGACGAATAAGCTGATGCGTTGGTAGTGCGTTGAGCAGCGTTGAGCGCACTCCGAATAAATAGACCAACGTGTATTTTCTTATTTCCGGATGCGTTTGAGGTGCCCTTTGTGGCCCAAAACCTCCACGTTCTTCATTGTAAACACTCCTAAGCGTAAATTTAATTTAATGCTTTTATTTATTTTGCTTTATTCTCTTATTCCCTTCACCATGTTTTTATCTAATTATTTGTATGCTTAGTTTAATACTCCGTTCGTCATTTACTGTTTTGCTTGTCCGTTTCAATTCAATTTCGTGACAAGGTTGCGTTGATTGTTGTTTACCAATTGCCAAACATTGACTATCGTTGCAACCAAAGATACATCGGATATTCGTCTTCGGACCATTATCCGTTGTGACCTCTTGTAACAGTGTTTGCCTTGGGTAGTTCGACAAGATTGTGTAGCAACAACAGGACATGCATTAGTGCTTAATCGATAGACGGACGTATGCACTAATTAATAGCAAATAGAATACGCTTAGTAGCGTAATCGTTGTTGAAGTATGAACTAGGCATGTTTTTATGTTGATTAAATTATGGTGAGGTAGATTAGCGACTTTAGCATTTTTATTTCTTTATTGCTTTTTAATTAAGTTTTATTTTCTGCATGCATTTATTTATTTATTTTATTGCATTTAGCTTAGTTTTATTTTATGCACGCCACGTGTTCGATAATGGGACTAGGTTAAGATTTTATTAATTTAAGCGTTTAAAAGTTAGTTTTCAACAAAGCCGATTCTCTGTGGGTTCGACACTCGCACTTGCACAGCCACATTACTACAATCGACTCGTGCAATTGGCAAGTACAATTAAATTTGTACGATCAAATTTTGGCGCCGTTGCCGGGGAATCGGTGTTTTGTTTAAATTGATTTTTTCTTGTTTAGATTAATTTTATCTTTCTACTAGTTATTTTAATTGTGCAATTATTTTATTTTGTTTCATGCTTTTGTATAGATAAAATCTAAAAAAAAAATTTATTATTAGCGTTTTTGTTTCCTTTTTTTCGTTTACATTGATTCACGGAAAATCGGTAGCGCGGCAGTCGGTCGAACGCAGATTCTTGTCGAGCGTCGCCATTCCGAGACGTTCACGTAGCTGCGAATGCCCGTCACGCCTCTACGTGCGAGCCACTTATGAGGCCTTGATGCGATTATGCGTTGAGCGTGACTCGAATGCGTTGAGCGCCCATATCTTCTCGTAGTGTCTGTTTTCTTTTTTAGTTATTTTATTTAATTATTGGTTTGCCTATTATTATTTATTTATTTTGTTTAGTTTAATTTTATTAGCTTTTTAGTTTTTGTTTTGGTTTGTTGAGTCCTGGAATTTACTGGCGATGCGGTTGACGCAGACTTGCGGTCGAAGCATTGGGCATTTTCCAGCGATCCGGCGTTACTGCGCTCGGCTGTGCGCCTCTGCGTGCGGCGCGCCTGCTTCAAACAGGCAATGCAGTGTACATTCGAACGCACATCCATTACGTTCGAACGCACCTGCAACCACTACTACATATTGCGTGGCTGTGATCGATCGTTGTTCTGCTCGGCGCAGTATGTTTTCTGTTTTTTCAGCTTTTTCTTATTTTATTTGATTATTTATTTGTTTATTTACTTATTCTGCCTAGTTTATTTATTTACTTGCTGTTTTATTAGTTTAATATTTTGTTAGTTTATTTTTAATTGTTTAATTAGTTTATTATTTTTGTTAGTTTATTTATTAGTTCTCGTTTAGTTTATTTATTTTATTAGTTTGTGTTTATTTTATTTTATTTTTGTTAATTGTTTCATGTGGAATATTTTGAACTGTTTGGGTGAAGCATGAGTCTTCCGTTCGATTATTTTAATTTTTCCCCTACCACTTTGCACCCACATGAACCGTGTTCACACTGTTCTAGCCCTTACCATAGTTTAGGTGATTGTCCACATTGGGGACAATTTTTTGATTTTTCAAATGAGTAGTTGAACACCAGTTTCTCCAGTCCTGGGTTTGAATCTAATTCAAATTTTTATAACCAATTGGAGCAACAATTCTGATTTTTTCATGATCATGCTACGAAAATTTTACTCCCAGTTGACGAACCACACCAGAATATCCATGATTCGACAACCATTTTCTTCCATTCATATGACTATCCTCCCGAGAGGTCTTCCTTGGAAGACACTCTTAAAATTCATGGAACTAGTAGGCCAACCCACCATTTCTGCGTCTCATGAACCATCATTAGAAGACACACTCGAGGCGTTTAGGAAAAGCAGTCAACCAACCTTGTCAAGAAATCATAGGGTGCCCATATGGCAAACCTTGAAGAAATTGCAAGGTTGGAAGAAAGTCAGTCAATTAGTTTCTAAATTCAACCTAGTTGAGGAGGAAGAGTTTGATTCATGAGATGGCTCATCCTCCCCAAGAGTCATTGAGCAACATTTTCCCTCTTGCTCATATCGATGACTTCGAGGGGAGGGCGAACCAACTCATGGCTGCCAGACAAGCCCATACCCAGTTTTTTCACACTCACACACCTCATCAGTCATGTGAATATTGTTATCATCCTTCTCACCAGTTTGATGATTGCCCTTTCATTTACTATTACTTGACTGAAGTTAACAAGTCTGCACTTGATAATGCCCAAACCACCACCATACTTGTTGATGAGGAAATTGAAGATGAAATTGCAAGTGAGTGCAGCTTAGAGGACCATAAGATAGAATGCTTCACCCCAGATGACTGTGACCTAGACCTTGATAGGCTAGATGGTGTGTTGCATGATTTGAGTTTAGAGGATCCTGAGATGGAACACGTTGCTCCAGATTGTGATGACCTAGACTTGGATAGGCTACTTGATCATGTTGATACTTTTAGTGAGCCTAGTCTTGAGAATCCATCTGGAGAGTGTTTTGATGAAATTGAAAATGATTTGGATCTAGACAAGTTGCTCGAGCAAGCTGTTAGGTTTAGAGAGCCGAGTCTGGAGGATCCTTTGGAAGAGAGCTTTGCTCAATTTGAGTTTGATTTGGACCTTGACATGATGCATGAGCAAGCTAAGGCTTTATTGGATCCCACTCCTGAGGTGCGAATTGAGAATGGAGAAGAAGAAATGAAGGAGCAGATTGAACCCCCGCCAATTTCAAATTGGCCCAATGACAAGGATGTGAGTACTGAAGCTCACTCCTTCGTCACAATCCCTCTCGAGACATATCAAGTCCCATCTTCTCAATGTCTCGAAGAGCCATCTTACGTAGAAATCTTTGAGGAATCACACACAAAAGATCACAAATCTAGGAACCGTGTTCCTAAGTGGATCCCTCGAAACAAAGATAACTACATAAGATGGCTTAACATCCTTCCAGAGGGGTATCTTATTTTAAAGAAAAAAGGATGAAAGGGATTGATTGGACATCCTTATGAGCGGGGAAGGTACGGTATTTTTCCTTTTTATTTTCCGCACAGATTTTTTATTTTCTTTTTGTTATTTTATTTTCATGAATATATTTAATTTGTTTCAGTTTCTAACAGCAATTAACTTGTTGATGTTTGATCTTTGAGAGAAAAGATTGCTGTTAGTTTTTGACAGGTGTTTTGATGTTTAAGTTTGGGGGACACCTTGGACTTTGCTCATCTCGGTTCCTGATCCCACTGTAATGTATTTCTTGCCACATTGGGGACAATGTGTCATTTAAGTTTGAGGATGTGGACAAACATTCTGTCTGTTTTTTTTATTTGTTTTATTTACTTGTTTTGTTTTGTTTTTGCATGTATATATTTGTTTTTACCATGTATATAAAAATTTTTCTTTTTGTTTGTTACTATGTTGTTGATTGGTCATGACTTACATCGTAACTGTGGATTACATGTCATTGGTTTGTTTAACTTGTTTGAACATTGCCTATCATTAGAAATCCCAGTTTTTGATTCATGTGTTGGATTAAAGAGACTCCACTTGTTTGATTTTATATTTCACATGCACACTAGCATTATGGTCTGTGGGGTATGAGATTTGACTTTGAAGTGTATTTCTTGAGATTTTTAGGGTTTTGCGATGTGATGATGAAATCCTTGGCTTTTATTTAAAAAAAAAAAATCAGAAAATCATAATAAAGTGAGTTTTTCATTGAGTAACCGGACCTCTTGCCTGGCCAAGCAATGAGTGTTCGCGTCAAAAGATGAGAAATTTCCAACTAAAATTGTATGGCTAGTTAGGCTTCGTAACTCTTTTTGACTTGAGTAATTAAGCCCTTAGAGATGTCTCTACATCTAGTGCCCTAAAACCGCCTGGTTTGGGAGTCACTGGCCCAACGCTCGTTACATAGGTCATTTAGAAGTTTAAGGAAGTCAACATTGCACAGCCTACACAAAAAAAATTGCATCTTTCAATTTAAGCCTTGGTTGTATTTTTCACATTGTTTTTCCTTTAAATTTTGGGATACACGTCTTTGGAGGATAATTGAAACCCCATGATTTTACTGTTAGTTCACTTTGCACCATATGAAGCACTTGTTGTCTCAATTTTCCAACCTTGAATGAAATGATGTTTGGATGCCTAGATGATGTGGTTCGTATGTTTAACATGTTAAATTGCTAATGATGTGTGAACCATGTGTTTGTGTGAAGGGCTTTGTCCATTAATAACATAGTGCCAATAATTGTTTGTGGGTGTCATTCCTGAAAAACCCTCACGAGACTTCACTCGTCCACTAGGGATGCCTAGAGGTTTAAAAACTTGTTGCATACGCTCAATGCAATCGTTCTCCCACAGCGGACTTATGTGTTTTATTGTGTTTTCTGTTTTGTTTTGCTAAGGACTAGCAAAATGTAAGTTTAGGGTATTTGATCGGTGCCTAAAAGTGCTTATTTGGACCCCTTAATTTATATTCGTTAGGCCTTTAGTATTGTTAATATTAATTATTTTTAGTGTTTTAGTATTTTGTATTGTGTAGGACATTGCATAAAATAATGGCTACCAAGGGCAAGAAAGTGGACTTAAAGTGAAGATCTTGACAAGTGCGTTCGAACGCACCCATGGACGCGCGCACACCACGGTCGCACGCAGCTGCACTCACTCACGCACGCAACAATGCAACGCGCAGCAGACCACGCACATGAGCGGAGGTCGGCGCCCTAGCGATTATCTGCGTTGACGCAAGGGACCTATGGTCGAACGCACGCAGCCCACCTAGCCGCGGTTATTCACTCGACGTGGGGTGCGCGGTTGAACGAGTAATTGCTGCGTTCGACGCACAAAGTTGCGTTGAGCACTCGATCCTCTGCCTATAAATAGACCAACGTATTTTCTTATTTTCGCTTGGGAGGCGCTTGGGACGCGTTTGAGGTGCCCTTTGTGGCCCAAAACCTCCCTGTTCTTCATTGTAAACACTCCTAAACGTCAATTTAATTTAATGCTTTTATTTATTTTGCTTTATTCTCTTATTCCCTTCACCATGTTTTTATCTAATTATTTGTATGCTTAGTTTAATACTCCGTTCGTCATTTACTATTTTGCTTGTCCGTTTCAATTCAATTTCGTGACAAGGTTGCCTTGATTGTTGTTTACCAATCGCCAAACGTCGACTATCGTTGCAACCGGAGATACATCGGATATTCATCTTCGGACCATTATCCGTTGTGACCTCTTGTAACAGTGTTTGCCTCGGGTAGTTCAACAAGATTGTGTAGCAACAATAGGACATGCATTAGTGCTTAATCGATAGACGGACGTATGCACTAATTAATAGCAAATAGAATACGCTTAGTAGCGTAATCGTTGTTGAAGTATGAACTAGGCATGTTTTTATGTTGATTAAATTATGGTGAGGTAGATTAGCGACTTTAGCATTTTTATTTCTTTATTGCTTTTTAATTAAGTTTTATTTTCTGCACGCATTTATTTATTTATTTTATTGCATTTAGCTTAGTTTTATTTTATGCACGCCACGTGTTTGATAATGGGACTAGGTTAAGATTTTATTAATTTAAGCGTTTAAAAGTTAGTTTTCAACAAAGCCAATTCTTTGTGGGTTCGACACTCGCACTTGCACAGCCACATTACTACAATCGACTCGTGCAATTGGCGAGTACAATTAAATTTGTACGATCAAATTTTGGCGCCGTTGCCGGGTTGATCGTACAAATTTACTAATTAATAGCAAATAGAATACGCTACTAAGCGTATTCTATTTGCTATTAATTAGTGCATACGTCCGTCTATCGATTAAGCACTAATGCATGTCCTATTGTTGCTACACAATCTTGTTGAACTACCCGAGGCAAACATCATATAAGAGGTCACAACGGATAATGGTCCAAGACAAATATCCGATGTATCTCCGGTTACAACAATAATAGCGAACAATCAACGCAACCTTGTCACGAAATTGAATTGAAACGGACAAGCAAAACAGAAATGACGAACGGAGTATTAAACTAAGCATACAAATAATTAGATAAAAACATGGTGAAGGGAATAAGAGAATAAAGCAAAATAAATAAAAGCATTAAATTAAATTGACGCTTAGGAGTGTTTACAATGAAGAACGGGAGGTTTTGGGCCACAAAGGGCACCTCAAACGCATCCCAAGCGCCTCGCGTGGAAATAAGAAAATACACGTTGGTCTATTTATAGCGCAGACATCGAGTGCGCGCTCAACGCACTACCCGCGCTCAACGCACTAGCTTATTCGCTGACCGCGCACTCGCTCGATCAGAATAACCCGCTAGGGCTGATTGACGCGGCGTCGATCGGCAGTCCCTGCGTCAACGCAGATAACCGCTAGGCCGGCTGGCATGCGTCAACGCCATGCGCGCGTGCGATCGTGAGTGCCGCGGCGACATGAGTGCTCTTCACTTTAAGTCCACTTTCTTGCCCTTGGTAGCCATTATTTTATGCAATGTCCGCACAACACAAAATACTAAAACACTAAAAATAATTAAATATTAACAATACTAAAGGCCTAACGAATATAAATTAAGGGGTCCAAATAAGCACTTTTAGGCACCGATCAGGTATTAGCATCGACACATGAAAGTGGATGCTAATGAGTGAGTATTAGCGTCGACTTTGTTGTCGACGCTGATAGTAGAACCAAAAGATGAGTATTAGCGTCCACACGCGAGTCGACGCTAATAAGTCGATGCAAATACCCTAGCGGGAAATACTTTAAACGAGGGAAAATTATTAGGGTCGACTTATATGAGTATTAGCGTCCACTTGTTGTGGATGTCGATAGAATTCTATCATGGACGCTAATAGTCATTGAAAATAATTTTTTTTTTTAAAAAAAAAGTTAAGACTATCAGCGTCCACCTTCAGTGGACGCTAGTAGTCATTCATAATAATTAAAAAAAAAAAAAAGACTATTAGCGTCCATATTTAGTGGACGCTAATAGTCAAACCTAATTTTCACCCCCGTGCACGCCTTTGGATTATACACCCGCGCTTTTGAATTCCTCCCCAAATTAAAACTTGAAAACCTAACCTGCCCCTCTCTCTCCTCTGTCGTATTCTCACTCCCCCATCATCTCTCCGATTCTCACTCTCCGAAATCGTCGATCTCCCCTTTTCTCCCTCTCGGCCTTTCTCACTCTCAGACTCTCTGTCAATTCCTTTCTCCCTCTCATCCTTTATCACTCTCAGACTCTCTCTCAATCCCTTTCTCCGTCTCTCCCCTCTCTCAGAATCTCCCTCTATCTCAGACTCAATCTCTCTCCATTCCCTCTCTCTCAGCTACGAACCCCCGAAGGACGCTTATTTCAGAGGAAGGAAGTTGCAGGGAACGGCAATTCCAATTCCACAGGGTATTCTGGTATGTGATTCTTTCTTTCTTTCTTACTATGTGTGTATTTTGCTATTTTCAAGTGTTTGTGTACGAATGGCGGAAGAAAGTTGTGGAGTTTGGGGTTTTTTTATATTAATGCTTAATTTCTTAATCAAACAGTGTTATATATAGAAATCAAAATTACAAAAATGGATTTAGAGGTCGGTTGTAATCTGTCATTGTTCCCATTTGATTTTTTGGGATGATATACTTAGGGTTTCGATTGGGGCTAAGTTGAGGGGGTTTTGGCTTAGTACATGAATGTTTAAGTTTGGCTTACCTGTGTTTTCTAATATTGATTGTTGATTTTGTTACTTGGGGCCTAGGGTGGGAAATATTGTGACGTGGCATAATATCTTCCCATAATTTATATGAATAGATCGAACTTTCTCTTCAGACCGCAGCAACATATACCTTATGCCTTTTTCTTTTCTTTAATTTAGTCTCTCTTTGGTCTATTTAAGTATTTAGTGTTATAATTATTTTTGGGCCTCTTTAAACATATTAATATGTCCCTCTCTTGCAGATGATGCTAATTGTTGTATTTTCTATGGTACTATTCTTTGTGTGTGGAGCATCTTTCCAATTTGTTGGCTTATGTTGTCATTCTCTTCTGTTCTTAAAGAATCATTGACTTATCATATCTTTATGGGAGCTTATTGGAAAATACTACATTTTAGGAGGTTAAAACACCAAGGCACCTTTTATTTCAAATCTTATCCAAAAAAAAAGGCACCAAGACCCATAAAGTAAATGCACCTCTCTTGGCTAACGACCGTGTCCAACTTTACCTACCTATTTACCCAAAAAATAAAATTACATGTCCAATGAAGGACCTTTAACAAACGAACATACTTCAAAGAGTTGAGTTGACATAGTTGCAAAAGAAATCCTTTTTTTAATCGAAATACCATCAAACACCTAAGGCACCCTCGGTATAAGAAAATCCTTTGAAATATCAAACCCAGATATACAACATCCCCATTCTTAAAGCTTTGCTCAAATCAATAGACAACTTTGATGCAGTGCCAAATTGCACCATGTCACAATAACATAGATGTTAAGGTGGCCAAGTTAGAAGGCTAATAGTTATTGGCTTGGAGAAGTCTTGTTATACAACTACCTATAGTTATTAGAAATTTGTCATCTTGAAGTCTCTATATTTGGGTGGTTGCCTACAATAGTTCTCTTTTTCTAATTTTCTAGAATTTTGAATTTGTGTTCTTCTTCTGCTACATAGTTGGGTGCCTCTCTTTTTATGGTCCCTATGTACTTGGGTTGCACCCATTTTCAGTTCTAAGAAGATTGAATTACTTATAAAAATAAAATAAATAATTATCTGTGATAAGACAATTTTGGTAGAGCATAGTTCCCTTTTCCTTCTCCCTCTCTTGATTGTGGGTTGCTGCTCTACCTTCTCCCTTCCTCTAATACAACCCATGTCAAAATCATTCACATCTATTCTAGCAACCCTCTAAGTTAATAGCATAAACTATGCTGACCCAGATTGGTATGTGAGAAGAAATAGTGAGAAATGGCGGTAACAATTTTAAATATACTATCAAAATACTTAAAATTCTAGTTATAGTTCAATGATATGTAGAGTGCATCATAGCTATCAAACCCTGCTCCAAGCATTGCTGTAAACACGGGTGCTTATAGTAAAACTTAAATGTGGTTACTTACAGTAAAACATAAAAATCCCCATAAAAGACCAAACCATGCTTGGTCATCTATTTAAAATCTTAAAGTTATTTTTCTCAAACAAGGCTTCATAGGAAATGAGCTAATAAATACGTTTAATTTCTCGAACTCCAGACATTATAAATGATCACTTAAAAAGACCTCAAACAAATTATTTTCTAAAGTGAACTGTTAATCAAACTGACTAGAGTTTTCAAATAAAGAAAGTACACTAGAGTTTTCAAATAAAGGGAGGGTGGATTTGGGTAGTTGACACACATTCATTGCCCTTCTCTTACATTTGCTTCTAATTCTTTTGCCACCCACTAATTATATTTGTTTATTTAACAATAACCCTTATATTATAAAGCTTAAATGGCAGCTGGTGATGATATTTTGAAGTGAGAGTATGGTTGAGCCCTAAATAGAATATATAAACTTGTGAAAAACAGCAAAATAAAAAAATAAAGATAGAGATCATTATTTAGAGAAGGGACCAAAAAAACAGCTGAAGTGCTTTTAGTAATATAGTTACATGAGGTGCATGCGTTGACTGATTAAAATAAAGTGAATGTGAGAGAAATAGGCCCCCAAAACACTGAAGAGAAGTATCCATTGTCTCTAATGGAAGAACCACATGGCTGGAAGGCATTAAATAGAGTAGCATTAAGGGCTGCCTAACCAGTTAACAAATATGAGGACAACCAACCTATAGCCTTCCCCCGTTCTCTCAGTCTTCTTTTCTTGTACCTAGACCTAGACAACACTATCAGCCTAAGGTAGACTACCATTATGAAGCTACATCATGGTTACAATGAATACTTATAAAGAGAAATGTGTGTGACCTTCATTATGCTTAAGATCTTTCATGCTCCTTTTCCTTGGAAACAATTTTAGTTGACTAAGATACTTATAAAAAATAAAATGACCATGATAACTGCATAAGCCATATTTTTCAGATCTTTTAGTCTCCTTTTCCTCTAAAGTAAATTAAATAACTGCAATACCTCATCAATTGCTTGAGTTTCATGTCTCAAAATTAATTCAAATCTTAAAAGAAAGGGAGAACATAAGGGTCAACATTTTATATATAACGATCATCACTACATGTTATACTCTTTATTCTAACTTCTATTTCTTGGAATAAAATGAGATTAAAGAACTTCGAAACTAAAATTTAAATATGGTAGCAAGTGCACTTGTTCTTACTCATGTAAAAGTAGTAACAAGATGCTTTGGTCATAAATGAAATAGAAGGCATGTCATTGGTCATAAATCTAAGATGTTAATTTGGATCTTGCACCTTGATATATGACCAACTTCGGTAATTGTGTGCTTACTTGTACATAATGAATTACCTCTTATAGGGATATCAATATGGATAGAAGTTGGATGCAGGAAAGTAATCGATGTTCTGAGCGATTTCAAGCGGGTGTGGAAGAATTCATGAGATTTGCAATTAAATCAGTGGATGCACATGATATGACAAAGTGTCCATGTCGTGATTGTGCAAATCGATATTATTGTCATATTAGCGAGGTGAAGGATCACTTGTATATGAATGGATTTACTCCGGCATACACTCGATGGATATTTCATGGGGAAGAAGATTTTTTTATAAGCAGTTCTACGAACATGCACACACAAGCAAGTGAAAGGATGAAAGAGGTTGATGCAGTTAACGAATTATTCGATGATGTATGCATGGGGACATTTGTTGATGATAACATTGGAGAATCATCTACTTCACGGGGTCCCGCACCAGATGATCATGAACAAACAAACTCGTTCTACCGATTCTGGGAAGATGGTTTACGGGAACTTTATCTAGGTTGCAAAACATTTACTCAAATTGCTTTTTGTTCAAGATGCTTCATATAAAGTCGTTGCAATATGAGTAATAAGGCATTCGATATGATGATTGACTTGATAAAGACGGCCCTCCCAGATGGAGAGACATTGTCATGTTCATATAGAGAAGCAATACAGTTTAGGCGACACTTGGGTTTTAGTTATGATAAAATACATGCTTACAAGAATGGGTGTGTGCTTTTTTGGAAGGAACATGCAGATAAGGTGGCATGCCCAAAGTGTAACACTTCAAGATGGGTTGATCGTAAAGGCAAAAAAAGTAAAATTCCTCAAAAGGTGTTACGGTATTTCCCAATAAAATCAAGGTTGCAACGGTTGTTTATGACAAAAGAAATGGCCAATGAAATGCGATGGCACAAAGAAGGTCGAGAAGATGATGGCAATACTCTTAGACATCCAGCTGATTCTATTATGTGGAAAGAGTTTGATAGAAGATATGAGTGGTTTGCTAGTGATTCCCGTAATGTGCGGCTTGGTTTAGCAAGTGATGGTTTTAACCCATATGGTAATATGAGTACAACCTATAGCATATGGGCAGTAATGTTAACGGTGTACAATCTCCTTCCGTGGATGTGTATGAAGAGTCAAAATTTAATGTTATCCCTAATTATTCTTGGGCCTTCAGACCCCGGAAAGAATATTGATGTGTATTTGCGGCCATTAGTTGATGACTTGAAAGATTTATGGAATGAAGGTATACGCGTGTACGATGCATCAAAGAAAGAGACATTCCAATTGCATGCGACATTATTGTGGACTATAAATGATTTTCCTGGCTATGGCAAATTATCTAGGTGGGCTACAAATGGAAATCTTGCATGTCCAATCTGTAATAAGGATACATCGTTCAGGTATTTGAAGTATGGTCGTAAGGTGTGCTTCATGTGTCATCGCCGATGGCTTCCTCAAGACATCCATAAGCAAAGAGGAGATTTGTTTGATGGCAGAGATGAGCATAGATCGAAACCTCAAGAATTGTCTACTAGTCTTGTTGCAACAACTAAGGATCTTGAAGGTTTACAATTTGGACAAACCGGTGGGACAAAGAAAAGAACAAAGATGTTGTGTTGAATTGGAAGAAGAGAAGTATTTTTTTTGAGTTGCCTTATTGGTCAAGTTTAAAATTATGTCATAATTTAGATGTAATGCATATTGAGAAGAACATATGTGAAAGTATATTAGGTACATTGATGAATATTGAGGGGAAGACCAAGGACACAGTCAAGGCACGCAGAGATTTACAGTTGATAGGTATACGTAAAGAACTGCATGTGCAGCAAAATGGTGAAAATTATAGAATGCCACTTGCAAAGTACACCTTAACAAGAGATGAGAAGAAAGGTTTATGTGAATAGTTGAAATGTGTTAAATTTCCAGATGGGTATGCATTTAACATTGGTCGATGTGTAAACAAGGTTCCCGGTTAAATTTCAGGAATGAAAAGCCACGATTGCCATGTCTTCTTACAGCGCTTGCTTCCTGTTGCAATTAGAAATTTATCTACACCGAAAATAAGATCGACATTGACCGAGTTCAGTAATTTTTTTATCTAGTTATGTGCATGGACATTGAAGGTTGATATCTTGAAACAAATGCAAGATGACATTATAATAATTTTATGCAAAATGGAAAGATATTTCCGCCAACTTTTTTGATGTTATGATTCATCGGCACTTCATTTACCTCGAGAGGTGAGCTTGGCGGTCTACAAACCCGTTGGATGTATCCATTCGAAGGAACTTGGAAGATATAAGAAGTAGACGCGTAACAAAGCGCCCGAAGGTGTATTGCGAGTGTTACCTAGTCAAGAGAGCTTGACCTTTTGTTCCGTATCTTGGGATTGAGACAAGATTGAACCGTGAACAAAAGAAATGTTGATGTTGATATCGTGGAAATGGGCCAGCGCTTGGATGTGTTCTCACAAAGAGTTCGCCGTTAGGAGCAGCCAAATTAGTAACACCGATGCTAATGATTTTGATAGTAACGATGGTATGTGCTTTCCATCCGTAACAAGCTCCCATATTTGGAGTAAGTTTTAAGAAAGCGTCTTTGTGTTTTACATGTTATGACATGTTAAAATTCTAGCATTGACGATCATTTACAAATGTGTTTATTTTTAATGCAAGAACACTACAAGATGATCGAAAGAAGGAGGCTTTGACATTGAAAAAAACATGAGGCTAATTTTGAAGCGTTGGTTCCATAAATGTTTATACAATAGTAAGCGTGCGATAATGAATCAAGCGGGTTATATGATCTTGCATGTGGCCCTGATCGTCACATTAGATCATATAGAGGTTGCATTGTCAATGGGGTTAGGTACCACACGAAAGAATATGCAGAAACACGTACTACCCAGAACAGTGGCATTTTTGTTTTTGTGATGATGGCAACTCGATGTGAGTATTATGGTGAGTTAAAAAATATTTTAGAGTTACATTATCCTGGCCAAAATCGCGTGTACTTGTTTGATTGCGATTGGTGGGACACTGAGAGTGCAGTTGGATTACGAATGGAACAAGGTTTCACCTTTGTGAATACTTCTCATAAATGGTGCGAGTCTGACCCCTTCATTTTAGCATGTCAAGCTTCGTAAGTGTTTTACTTGGATGATCCTAAATTAGGTGGTAGTTGGAAAGTGGTGCAGAAGTGGATTAATAGAGACATTTATGATATCCCAACAGTGTACAATGGAGATAATTCAGATGATGACGAAGGACGCAACGATGACGTATACCAAGAAGGTGAATGTGTTGAGGTTAATACGGTCCATGTTGACGAAGTAAATGTTGAAGCATCCACTCAATTACTTAGAAATGATGCGACAATACCAATTGATGAATTATATGTTCAACTTGATGCAAGTATATTTGCCAATGATAACTTGCTAGATGAGGACCATGAAACAGACTTTGACGAGGAAGAGGAAGAGGATTTATCTAGCGACAATGATATAGATTCTGAACACGAAGAGGACTCTGAACACGAACATTCATCTTCAAGTAACAATGATACAGATTTTGAATATGAATCTGATGATACATTTTGTTGAACGTAAGCTCACATTTTGTTCAATCTTAGTTATATAAATATCTATGTCTCTCTATCTCCTTAACCCTTACATATATTGTGGTTTTTTTTTTTTTCTTGCATTTTGACACAATACTATATTTGACAAAATATTTCTTGTAAAGAATTAGTAGCATGATTATTGTATTTTTGTTTAAAATATTGAACATGCTATATGGTTATAATTTGACTAATATAAGTTCTTGATTTTTGAATTGTTAGCAGGTTGATCAAAATAATGGTGACACAACGCAAACCGGTTCAAGCAGGACGTGGTTGAGGCCAAGATCAAGGCCGAGGGCCTTATTGACAAGCATGAGACTCGACTCGACTGGCCGCTCACTTCGGCTCTCGGCCGACTTCTGGCTCCGACCACCGACTCGCTCTCGACTTTGACTCCAGCCTGGGTTTGGTGATACAGATATGAGGATGTCAGCAGAGGGGCATCCTTCATGAGGTTTCGGGACCAATTTACTCAGTAGCCGGAACACAAGGGTCACAAGGAACCGCTTTATAAGTGCATATGAATTATATGTTTAGTAAATGTTTTATTAATTGGTATTTTTGTTTTTTGTATTATTTTGGATTGTTATAGACATTTGACAATATATTTTTCTAAATATAATTTATTACGTTACCATGTGTTGTGTAACAGCTAGCACGACAATCAAAAAGGGAAGGGGTAAGGCGAAATGCAAGAATTTGAGTATTTATGTAGATAAGAATGGCCCCATCAATTTGAACATCCCACATAATCACCGGGCACCTGTAGGCGATAATGCCTCATGGTTTGCAAGCAAGGTTGGGGAAATTGTCCGCAACATGTGTGAACTCCATCACGATGAATGGAGTTCGGTCCCAGCTGAGGAAAAGGCCCGGTTATTATGCCATACTTGATATGATTATCAATATTTCTGAATATGCTTATTTCTTGAATAAATAATATGACATTTTTACCATTGGTTTCTTTTTTATTATGTATCGGTGGTGCTTTGATGCACATGGACATGTATGAGCACACATCAGCCATTGAGAATAAATGGGTCGTGCATATGCTAGAATTCGCTCAATTTGCAGAAAGGATTACAAGAAGCATTTTGTCGGCATTGATGCCAACGACGCTGAGGCCATTGCTAAGGCTAAGGATGTTGCGAGGAAAACAGTGCCAAAAGGGTATCAAATTGATCAATGGAAACAAATTTGTGACTCATTTGATAAGGAATCGTGGAAGGTAAGCATATATTATTATATAGATTATATGAATAATTGTATTTATTTATTTATTGATGCGTATTTTTGTTTTTCAAATTTCATAGACCAAGTCGGTACGAAATAAAAGGAATAGAAGCTATTTGCAAACAAATCATACCTCCGGCACTCATTCTTTTGTCAATTTCATTTATAAACGGGTAAATATTTCGTACCATAATTTATTCTAATTAACATTATTTAGTGTAAAGTTTGAGTATATGTATTGTGTGTAGGAACAAGAAACGAGAGTGAAGCCCAACCGTCTTGAGCTATATGAGCACACCCATAAAAAAAAGGATGGAGAGTTTGTGACCCCCAGATGTAGAGCTCTATTTGTAAGTAAATGTTTACTCTCCGATCATTAATTTTATTAGTGAACAACTTTGAATAATAAATTTACTTGCATAAATTATGTATTAAACTAATGCTAATTATGATTTCCACAGGATGAAATGAAAGAAAAAACAAGCAGTGTGGCCACGGAAGAAGACACTGTGGAGGGAAGAAGTGTGGAAGCCCGCATTGAAGAAGTAGTCACACAAGTTCTTGGGGGACCACGATCTGGCCACGTTAGAGGAATGGGGTGCGGTCTTATACCTACACGAGCGACTTCAAATAAAGACTGTGTGTTGGCCCAAAATAGCATTCATGATGACTGCAAGCGAAGAGCTGAAGAAATTGAAAATGAACTTCAACAGTCTAAGCTTGAACATCAACAAACAAAGGAAGCTCTTCAAGCAAATGCCCAAGCTCTTCAAGAAAATGTCACTCAAACGCAGAGATTGCAAGCAACTGTTGATTTGCTACTATCACGTCTTGGAGGGATAGTGAAACTTTACATATGTATTAATTTACAAATACGCACATATTAAGTAATAGTTAGAAAGTTTATTGCTTATTATATGAAATTTTTTCTTAGGTCTGAAGGTTGCTTCAATAGCGGTGATTCAAGTGGAGCCAACATTTGATGGAGCTTCTGAGTAGTTATCTAATTAGGATTTTCTTGTGATGATAATATGTATTTTGGTTATGTATTTAAGTTTGGTACTGTGTATTTAAGTACTTGTTGATACTTTATGTTTAGTAATTTGTATTTGTTGGTACATTCTATTTGGTTTATATCATGTTAAGATATTTGCAACATTTTCGGTTTAAGAACTTTTGAGTTAGTAAATCTCCCTTGACATGTTTATCAAGGTTAAAGAACTTTGAATAAACAATGCAAGGGAGTAATAATATATTTTTAATTTTTTTTTTTTAAGTATATGCAGGATAACAATAGTTGGAGGGAATGATAGCAAATGTTGGTGATTACAAGAGTATCTCTTATTGGAGATGGGTTTTTCAATCTTTAACCTGGATGGACAGATCAGGTTTGCTCCTTTTGAGGTTAGTTTTTTTTTTCGTATTTTCTTGATTATTTGCTTTCTATCTTTGTCAAGATACACAAAATTATTAGGAATGCCTATTTTAATTGGTTTTCCTTTTGTTGTCGCCGTCTCGTTCCTAGCCTCCTTTATACTCTTTCTCTTCCATGTTCTGGTAATTCATCCGTAACTTAGTTTTGTTTTTTGATTGAATTGCACGGAAAAATCTGATTCAATAAATTCTCTTGGAATGCTTAGCTTGGATTTAGAATTGGCCCAATTGGGTACAGTGGCTTTGTATATTTTGGATTTTGAGAAAATCACATCATATTGTGTAATTAAGCTGAATCCTTTATTTATTTGCAGCTTATACTGTTAACATGGAGTTACTTCATGGTAGTGTTTAAGAACCCTGGTTCTGTGCCTGAAAATTGCCTGAATGCTTTTAAGTTTTAACCACCAGGGTATATTTACAGCTGCTTACTCATTAGATGCATACAACATATGTGCTTTGATGAATAAGGTTTTCTTAGAAGGAAAGCTATGCAAAGAAGACCAACACCACAAACAAACTCCAAAACAAAAACAGGCCCTCTTTTAGTTATACAAATTTTGGATACAAACCCACTTGTAAGAAATATTATTTAAATATTTGCACTTTTAGGTATCAAGTTTATGGAATCTTGAATCAATTGCAAATAGAGTTTTGGTTGTCTTTCATCTAAAAAAATGAATATGAAAATTTCTATTTTTCCCACATTATTCAAATTTTGCTCACCATTCTGTAATAATTTTTTTTTTTTTTTTTGTAGAGCAAGATATGAAATGGGAGAATAGGAAGAAAGAATCCTTATCAAAAACGAATAGGAAGAAAGAATAGCAACCACCACCAACAAAAAAACACACTTTCATTGCATTGTTTTTCTTTAACATGCTTATAGGAGTGATGATCTTTGAGTAAACATTCATTAATATTTTGATGTATTTTGTTTGATGTTATAAGCTCGCGGGCCTAAAAGAAAGGCAAAGGTCTTCAAAGATGAGGAGTACTATATAAGTTCGGTACAAGCAAATCATGTACGTTATATAATTTATATCTTCTAATGTTAGTTGTTTAGTAACTCCTAATAGTGCTCATTTTGATTGCTAGTTACAATTTTGTTATATTAGCTGATAGTGGGTTATATTGTAAGCCGTGAATTTGCTTTGAACATTGAGAAGTTGGCTGACCATTAGATTTTCCTCCTGCTGTCATTCTCAGCATATGGAAGCAGGACTCGCAGTAGGAGCTAACCAAGGTACAGGATTCGATTGAAGAAGAGGAAGCACCTGTTCTGAGGTTGTTGATCAAATTTCTGATGATTGGCAGATTGTGGCTGAACCTAACTCTAAAATGGAAGAGGTGCCAAAGAAGTCATATGCCTCTATTGTAAGTTACTATCATGCAAAATCCCATGCTTATCACTTGTTTCTTATGCATTTTGTTGGAAACATTAATTCTGGTAATCTTTACATGTGGGGGCTAATTTAATGGTATAAGCATTGAGATTTGAGACACAATCTCCTTTACTTCAATTTGTTTTTGTTTTTTTTTGTTTTTTTTAATCAAGGTCTTATATAATAAAACCACTTTATTTTGGTGTCCAGGTTAAGGTTTTGAAGGAGAATGCTTCTCCTTTCTCAACTCCAACTCCTACTCCTCGGAAATCCATTCCTAGGAGCCAAGAACAACCATTGACTGCTGGACCTCCTGCCTCGGTGTCTCGAGATTCTAGTTTCCAGCACAAATGCTAATGAAAACAATAATAAGGAATCAAGGTGTGCTTTTGTTATTATTGTGCCGTGTTTATGCTAGTTAACTCACAGCAGGATCTGCATTCTTCTTCTTGTGATTACTCTCTATGTGTATTAATTTAAATAATTTTTCTACTTTTTGGTGTATGGACAGATGGTCATTCTATCTACATAAAAGGCCTCCTGTGAATGCTACTCGCCCTACTTGAGAATGAGTTCAAGAAATTTGGACCCATTAAGAGTGGTGGTATTCAAGTTAGAAGCCAAAAGTATGTCATATGTCAACTTAATATCTGTTGTTCATTGCTAACTGCTTCTCCACTAATGTTTATTTTCAATGTTTCAATACCACAGGATTTTGTTTTGGCTTTGTGGAATTTGAGGTGGCAAGTGCTGAATGTGCAATCGAGGTAAACATCTGATTTTTCTTGATACATTTTTTGTTCATATACTTGATATGATTAAGTAGAGATGGGTGGGGCAATGACTTTTTCATTTATCGATCAGTATCACTTCTTGGATGCCATTGGTGTGAATATGATTTCTTGCACATATCTACAAATTCTGAGGATGTTTCTTTATGCATATAATCATTTATTGGAATTGGTTATGACTGGGATATGGTTATATTTCGAATGTTTGTGTAATATTTCGAAAAGTGTATGCGGAATATTTCTGGAAAGTATTTGAAAAGTAGTTAAATATTTCTGGAATATTTCTGAAAAGTGTACTTTGGTGTTCATTAGATGTCGCCATGGTGGTATTTTTTTTTTCTTTTTCTATTTTCTCTTGTTATAGTTTATATGATTGAGTAGATGGATGGGCCATAACTTCTTTCCTTAGTGAATGGTTTGACACATTTAATTCTTAATCATTTTTGTGAGTTAGGCACTTTGATTGTAATCTAAATGCAATAGGTCTAATATATGTGCATAAGAAACCAACCTGGGCAACCAAGAGGTAAAAGCAAAATAGAGACCAAATTGTGTATTCCATAATTACTCAAAAACAAAATTTAAATTTGCTTATGAAATATTACCATAAGTGACTTGAAACAATACTACTGACTTTTTTTCCCCCTTGTTTGCTTCTAACTTTAGCAGCATTAGTGTAGAGATTTTTTTGGTTGTCTAGATGTGGACAGTCCTAGAGTAGGTGCATGGATAATCACAATTGTTTTTCCATTAGAGTTTTAATCTTTTATGAATTTTTTTGTTGAATGCTGTCTTTTGGGGGTGGCGTTCTTGAGCAGTTGTCTCATGTGGGATATTTTTTCCATCTGGTGAAGTTAAGTTGTCATTGGTTGTTGCTTGTGCTAGTTCACTGGTGTTGTAATTTGTGTAACAAGAATTTAACCAAGAAATTGGGTGTTTATATTCTGCAGTCGATGAGAGGAAGTCGTTAGGGCATCTTTAGATGAGTCATCAGATGTTGTTCTTCCACTTCTTTAGTGTTTTGCTTTACTTTTTAATTTTATTTATGATTTTTGCTTCCATGTAGCTAAGTTTTGAGCCTGTGGTGTTCATTTACATCATTGTTCTATTGATTAGAGTATAAAGAGAGAGCAACGGCATTGTTTCTTCGTAATGTTGATCTCGCCATTCGTAGATCTCCAACCTTGGTGATGAGCAATGGTTTAGGTAATCAAGTCTGGAGTCTACTCTTTGTTAGTTGCAACACTATATATTAGCTAGAAATGGTTTAACAGAGCAACAATTCTAGAAATTTTGTTGATTTGATTCAACTGTTTGAATGATTAAACTTTACTTCGAATTCACTTTCATTATTAATTTGCATATTGTTGATAAGGTATTGATGTTTGTATACTTTTTTTGTACCCCTTTTTTCTTCCAGCTATTTATCTGAACGGATAGCACTTAAAGCATGCACAATATTGGCAAATGTGATGAACGGATAGCACTTAAAGCATGCACAATTTTGATAGGACTTGGGGCTTGTCAAAGTTTGGCACTTGTCAAACCTTCGATGTAATTAGGGAAATTTGTAAGGCATTTAATTAGTCCATTATTCTGTTAATTAGGGAAATACTTGTATGTTATTTGGTTGTATATGTAATTCATTCAATTCAGGATTTGTTGCTTTTTGTTTATTCAAATACATAATTTTAGTTTGTGTTTCAAATGACAAGATGGAGCTTCAATTCCAGGACAGAAAAAATCCTCTTAAAAATAAAATTTAAAAATTAAAAAAAAAAAGGAACTATCAGCGTTGACATTGAGTCGACGCTGATAGTAATATTTTTTTTATTTTTTAAGACTATCAGCGTCGACTCACCGTCGACGCTGATAGTAATTTTTTATATTTTTTTAATAATATCAGCGTCGAGTAAGAGTCGACTCTAATAGTTCAACTATTAGCGTCCACATATAGTCGACGCTAATAGTTGACCATTAGCGTCGACTTTGGGTTTTGTCCGTTCACATATCAGCAATAACACATACAGGCTTTTAGCGTCGACAATGTCGACGCTGAAAGTAGACTATTAGCGTCCAGTACGTGTCGACGCTAATGATGCCATTAGAGTCGGACTTTTAGCGTCGACTACATTAGCGTCCAAATGTTGACGCAGATACTATTAGCGTCCAGTTTGTGAGCATTAGCGTCGACTTTTTGCCGACGCTAATAAGCTTATTTCTTGTAGTGCAACACCGTTTGGTTGCCGTTAGAGGTGCGAGCAATGGCCCCGCCATTAACCCCAGCTTGAATACAGTCACCACCACCACCCTACAAAGACAAGGAAAAAAAAAAAAAAACGTAGTGAATGATTGCATGGAGGGACAGGGTTTTGGAGAAAAAGAAAGGAAAACTTAAATGTGAAAAGTTTTGGGAGGGGAATCTTAGAAAGTGGGCACGCGTGCTGCTTTTACTTTGTCGTTTTGTGGTGATTGAGAATGTGAGAGAAACAGATACAAATAGACTCCTTCTTCATCTTTCTTCATCTTTCATTGATGTGGGGGTGTGGTGTGGGGCTGAATCAAAGAGAGTAATGGGTGCTACCCTTGTATATTTCTTTCAACATTTTATTCATTCTATTTTTTCCTACTATGGAAACCAACTTATGTTTTTTCTTTCATTTTGATGGTAATTTAAAAAAAAAAAATTAAAAAGGGCAGCCACCACGTGGAGCGGCGTTGTCTGGCCATGGTTGCGACGAGCCGCCTCACCAATCGAGTGGTTCAGCACGTTTGCCGCCTCCGACATTAGGGTTTGCTGGATCGTACTCAGTCCTGCTCTCATTTCTGAATCACCGACGTCACCTAATGTCGTTATAGTTTCAAGTAACAACTTCTTCTTTATTTGGCTTGGAGTTGTGACGTATATCGAACTTGAGAGAAGGAAGACTCAGGCGAGCGTACACGGCACGGTGCGAGAGTGAAGATAGAGAAGGATAGCAGACACCAGGTTGGTCTCGAATTTAGTGAAGATGACGCCTCTCGTGGCTCTGGTGGCCATCGCCGTGTTTTGGTGGGACTTCGTCGACCTCTCCTTCTTCACCACCACCGTCTCCTTAGTTGCTTCGTCCTCCTCACGATGCCGTTTTCTCTCGCCAGACGTGAAGGAGTGTTGGAGGAAGGAGTTAGAAGAAATAAAAAAGGGTATAATAGATATTTCCTGCATAAAAAACCACGTGCAAGTCACGTGTGTACGGCCCCGTCTAAGGTTAACGATGGAAATGGACGGAGGGGGTGAAATTGAGAGAAATTGAAAGTTGAGGGGGTTAAATTGAGAGTTTTTGAATATCAGGGGGGGTATTTCAAAATGGCTGGTAGTTCAGGGGGGTCTTGTGAAGTTTCCCCCCTTTTTTTTTATATCAAATGGGCACGTGCAACAAACAGCCCATATGCAAAATGCATACCCATACCACTTCCATTCCTGGAAGAAGAAAGAGACTGAGAGACTGAAATTGGGCAGAGAAGAAAGTCCAGTGAACCCAAGAAGTAACAACCTGTGAGTATCATCAACCTTTCATATATATATATATATATATATATTTTGAAGGCTACGGTTGTTTTGGCAGTAGGCTTGATGGTGGATATTGATGGAGGTTTTGACAGAAGAAATGCCATGGTTGAGAAGCTGTGGTGTGACTATGGTGCAGTTATGATGTTTGATGAAATGCTTCAAAGAGCAGCGTGTAATATGAATAGCTCTTTTAGAGCTTTCACAAGGCACTGCCTGTGTGGGCATAGCCCACACGGGCTATGCTGCAATCAGAAAAGGAAAACCAAGATCGAAGAGCATTAGCTAGAATGCTCTGATACCATGTAAGATTGGAGGAAAACTGTTTTGGTTGCTTAACCAAAACAGGGGCAGGAACATCTTATTTATAATGAAGGGTTTACAAAGAAAATCAGAAAATGATAGAGTACAAGGGAAGGTCAAGAGCTAAGAACAAGAGCAGCAAGAAAAGTGTGGGACTTCTGACTTAGAGCATTCCCAGCAGCTTCCTTGTGTTGTTCCCTATGTTTAAGGATCCAAACCACTTTTTGCTTCCCTATGTCAAAATACACCACAATAGCTTCCCTAAATGCTTCCCTATATCATTAAAATATTATTATTATTTTTTATTTTACTTTTTGTATTTTATTCTTTTTATTTTTTCTCTCTCTCTCTCATAGGTGCAGGAGCTTTGACTTCAGGCTGGTGATCTCGAACGCCAAAACGCCGATGTTGTTGGTCTTTTTGAGTAGTTTCGACTTCGGTGCTGACGGTCGTACCACATCAAAACTGCTGGATATCGCTGTCTTTACCTTAATTAGCAAAGTTTCGAAGGCCATATTGTAAATCTTTGAAAACAAAGAAGAGGAGGAATTTGATGGGTTTAATCAGAGAGAAATAATTGAAGAATGCGAGTTGCAGAGATAAGGATAAATTTGATGGGTTTCAATGGCAGCGTCAATGTTCCTCAACTGCGGTGAAGAAAGAAGAAATATGAGCACAGACCCAGACTGATTTCCCAGCAGATGTAATTAATGGTTTTTGAAGTCAATCTGTGCTCTTTGAAATCGGTCTGGGTCTTGATGGTTTTTGAAGTGCCCAGTAACAATTGTGTCAATAGCAGATTAGTAGCTCTTGATTTGAGCTACAATGAGCTCGGAGGATTGTTGCCGACGTTCATGGGTGCGAGAGAGAGAGAGAGAGAGAGAAATGCTATGTTCGTGGTGCGAGGGAGACAGAGAGGTGAGAGAGAGACGTGAGAGGGGAGAGAATGTTTCTTTTTTTTGAATATGATACTCACCTGGATTGCTACAATTGAGCCTTATATATAAGGCTCTACTGTTCCATATTAATGTTTAGGGAACCATGTAGGGAATCTGCTGTAGGACCTTTTTTATGATTTTTTGGACCAATTCCCTATACATAAGGAACAAACTCCCTTATAGGGAGTCTGCTGGGAATGCTCTTAGGCTAAGAAGCAGCCGTAGCAGCCATTTGTTGTCATGTGTAGCAGGGAACCAGGAGCACACACAGCAGCAGGAAACCAGGAGCACGCACTGACAGGAGCACACACAGCATGGGTTCTTGTACTCTGACAGAAACAGTGGTCGAGATACCTTGGTATTGGATGGTGACACGAACAGAGTAAGCATGAACCAAGAGCTCCTTCACAATGTGGGAAGCCAGATAGGAATTCTTACTTGTCACGCAAACCAATCCCCTCTTTCTTGCAGCACTCAAACTGCAGTAGTTTGGATTAGTCTTAATGCAACTTTGTTGTTCCTCCTTCAAAGCTCTCCACACCATCAGATTTAGTTCTACCATCTCTCTCTCTCTCTCTCTCTCTCTCTTTGTGTGTCTGTGATGCATGCATGCATGGAAAATGGTAATTAATTAATGTATAGATATAGAGGGGCTTGGTAGATGAAAAAGAGTAGGTGGGAAAGCTCGAGGGAGAAGAATGTGCACACCTTCTTGTCTACGGCGATTGCTTATTAGGTTGATCACAAGTGGCGTGCATCCAATGGACCAAAGGAATCGATTTTCTTGTGAATATCACAGTTAATAATAATAATAATAATGAAATGATAATTACTCGTATGATATCCATATTTCATCTACAATTTTCGAAAGGCTTGCATATGATTTGGTGCACCTTTTAATAGGAAGGAAAAGTTTTCTTCTTTCGGTCCTTCTTCCATTCTCCGTATTTTTAAAAAAGAGTTTGTTAGGCGTTCTCCCCTTAGTGTTCTCTTAGCGTTCTTCTAGTCTTATGTAAAACATGATTTAATAAAAAATAAAATTGTAGTACCGTTTTTTTGCCAATAGATTAATTTTTTATGAGTTAATATTTATGTTCTAATGCTTTAAAACTTGTTTTTGGATTCAAAACTAAAACTTAAAGGTGGAAGGTTAACTTTTTAAGGATTGTATCACCCAAAATGGATTTGATCATCCTAAATTTAGTGTGAATATCTCAATTTTGGTGCTAATGCCTCAATTTGATACTAATGCCTCAAATTTGGTGCTAAAGCCTCAAATTTGGTATTAATGTCTAAAAAAACTGGTGTTGGAGGTCTGTACAATTTTATTTTTTCTTAAATCATGTTCTACGTAATCAAGTTTGGTAGTATCTGCTTCTTTTCAACACTCATTCTTAGGGAAGACTCAAAAGTAAGACTCTGAGGAATAGAGAAATTTTGTGACTAGGAGATTGGAAGCCCACAGACGAATTTGATTCAAGGAAGGTTCTAGTATAGGGAGAAGAAAATCTAGGTATTTCAGAATAGGGTTTTCAGAGTTAACAAAATACTCTGTAGAAGGAACAAGCTCTGCAGAAGCTCTGAAATACATTGATCGTAGGAAGAAATAGTGAGCAGTGTGACATAAGTTAAACCAAGCCAAAATCGGAGAAAGAAACAGACGAAGAATCCTTTCTCAGATATCACAGACAAATGAAAGTGAAGGTTCTTTCTGAACTAGAGAAGAAAAGAAGAAGATGAAGAGATGGGAATTCTAAAAATTTAATGCTCCTCTAAAGCAGCAGCGTCTGCACTATAAGCCGGCCCTGAATTGCCACATGTTCTAAAGGTTGGAAACTGTGCTTTCATCGAGATTGTCGGATGGATCTTTTAAAGATTATGCCTCCACCTAAGTAATCAAGGTATCATTCGAGCTGCTCACACTTTAACTTCAGCAATTCCTCTTCTGAAGCCCTTAAAACCTAGACATAAATTTCCTGAAGTCTTTCTGACCAAGAAATTGGAGGTAACTGTAGGGCCCAGATTTATCCACATGGGCTCTGCGGCCCTCCTGGAAATCAAGCCTGAATAAAGGCCCATTAAGTACTAAACGAACCCGGTCCATCTGAATGTTATATCTATTATTAGATCCTCAGTTCTTCCGAGGATCAGACCCACTGTTGAATCCTCAAAAATATCCGAGGATTATGTTTACTGTTGGATCCTCGAGGACTTCCGAGGATCTGTCCTACCAGCTACATGCCTTGATGTGGTAAATTTATGACCAAATTTATCAATAATAAAAATATCACTCGCAATAGGACGAATTTTGTAGGATATGGCTATATTGAGGGTGTTGAACCTCAAGGACTATAAGGGTTTTGCTATTAAATTCAAAGAACTAATTTTAACCTAATTAACACAAGAGATTTTTGATTGTTTGTGAATTTGAAGTGCATAAAAGTAAACGTAAGATTAAGGGTAAATATATGAGAGAGAAAAGTAAGGTACCGACTTCACCACGATCTGCACAACAATGGTAACCATATTTAATTCCAAAAACTCAGAATATGCATGTTATAAAGAACAAGAAAATACAATATCAAGGGATAAGGACAATCTATCTTCGGTTGGCATGGATCATCCACCTAACCACTAAGATGCGGCACGACCCGTCTTCCCTAGGCATAAACTATAAAATCCCTTAATAAGTTTTCATACAATCAATGGAATAGCATAACCCATCTTCGGTTAGCACAGATCGTCTACCTAAATTACACTAAACTAGGGTGTAGTACGACCCGTCTTCCCTAGGCATGGCCTATCTTAATCCTATTAATCATATGTCTATTAAAACCCATTGGATAACCATCAATCTTATAATCACAGAAAATAAGGTTGATTTGAGTTCAATACAAGCAAAATAATTTCTAAGACAAGAATAGAATTTTGCAAATATTGAATTTGAATTGAATAACAATTGCATTGAATATTAAGAACAGAAATCTAAAGTTGCAATCCTCACAGTTATGCAATCAACATACATAAATTGAATTAAATGAAATCAAATACAATCACCATTGTACTTGGAAAGGGTTTACATCGGTACCCCACTAAGACGGTTTAGCCGCTCATGATCTTCTAAGCTCCACTAAGCCTCCAAGAAATATTTTCTGTCTAAAACTAAGTATCCTTTCTCTTGAAGTATAGAGGCTTATTTATAGGGAGTAACAAGTCCTAGAAGCCCTAGTAAACCTAGAAAATTCGGAATTCAATCTTCTAGTCGAATTAGGAAGTAATCCATGGACAAGTAGGAAAAGGATTCGTCCAGATTTGCCTCCTTCACTTGCGGGACGATTTTGGCATAGCGGGAGTCTGATTTAGGAAAATTCTATTTCATCATGATTTGTAGAATTTTGAATTAGCTTTCCAATGCCGCTGGAATCACCTTAAGCAGATATTTGAACTAAAAGTTATGGGAAAAATACTGAGACGTGTTCAAAATATGAAATTCTATTCGATCTGATTTTGACTCTAAGTGGAGAAATTCCGATTTTATCCTTTTCTTGATTTAATTAAACTTAACCACATCATATATATCCTCTATTGTGATTGGTTAAGCTTAATCATATCTTCTAGGTCCACTCAAATTGTGCTCTAAACCCAAAATTAATGGTTTTTCTTGCATCTTTATTAAATACCTGAAAACACAAAATCAAACAAATAACAATGCTAAGGAATTAACAAATACGAGTTAAGGGGCTTGAATGTGCAACATTCGGCGCTTATTATGCCTATTACCAAATCCTCGACTCTATCGAGGATTTCCTCTGCCAGCCAGGCAGACATCACTAGATGCCTATAAAAGGAGAGCTCCACCCTCACTTCCAAGGTATCCAATATTTCTCCTAGTTCATTGTCTCTCCAAGTTATTTACTCTCTTTGGAGTTTACATCATTGACTTAGGCATCGAAGCTTTCTCCGCTGGGACTCCAACGGTTACTCTTATCCTATTTCTCTCTTTTGTAGCGAAGCTAATCTATAAACAAACACCCAAACATCAAAACACCGACCAATAGAAGTCCGTCATGTCATCCTTGAAAAACTGTGTTCTAATAATCATGAATGCATAAAAGTTATAGTGTACTCAAATAAAAAAGTAGTGTCCCCAATGGGGTAAATCAATCGGCTGTGGACTACATCTTATGAAGCGGAGGTCACTAGTTCGAATCCCCCCTCCTCTTTCCCTTGTATGGATATGTCAAAAAAAAAAAAGAAGAGTGAAGCTAGTTATTATAAGTTTTTATTTTTATTTTTTTTATAAATTGACGTGATAGTCCATAATTGATGAAATAATTTTAAAAAAAGTAAGGTGTAAAATTTAATTAATTAGTGATTGGCTTGTCAACTATACACTTCAAATCATTTTATTAATTATGAATTAATAAGTTAATTTGTAAAGGAATTACAATAAAACCTGTAATACTCTAAATACTTAAGAATTAGATAAGTGACATTCTACTTAATTATAGTTGCACATTAGTATTTAATAATTGAATTTATATGATGCTAAGAAAGAATACCGATATGGTAAAATATCATTATCTTTTTCGTTTTTTTAGTCAATAAAAATTCAATTTATTCACTTCAGTGAAAAGTATCTAGAGCTAAGTAGCTCTAAACAAAAAGAACAAATTGCTCTAGGGTGATAACATCAATGACGGTGTTGAGAGTCTCTTCTAACCATACCCTCTCACCTGTCTCCCTTATTGCGGCCTTAACAAATCCATGAGCAGCCCCATTAGCTGTTCTTTGTACATGTTTGATTTTCCAACTTCTAAAGACCTTTAATACTTCATGAGTATCTGATGCAGCGTTAGAACGAATATAATCAAGAAACCAGTAAACAAAAGGGATAAATATTCCTAAGATTGTGAGACTATCACAAAATCAAAGAAATCTTCTCTAAGCAAAAGATACTATCTAAAGCCTGGAGGACAATAACCAAAAAACTCAACTCTGAGTATTCTTATTAAACAAACTCAATAATAATAATCAATTGTTTTTCTAAAGGGACTAAGCCTGTATTTATAGGCTTAGAGGCTAAAGCATAAAAGAGGTAAACATAAACTAAGATTACACATCCTAGAAGGAAAAGTAATCTAAAACCGCGTACTAGAAGGAAAAGTAAACTAAAACAATTAAAAAACTAACAAAGAAACCTAATTTAATAAAAGACTAAAAGATAAGATATGTCATCCTAATCTACATCATCCTCCCCAGGTTGGAGAGAATTCGTCCTTGAATTCGGTCGGTCTCTTCCACAGTCTTTCGGATATCCGGTCAGTTCATTCCAATTGTCTTTTCTCAACTTTATAGCAAGACCACGCCCCATAATAATCATAGTGATCTTCATTAGTGGAGTATCTTGATGGTTGTTGTGAAATCCCCACACACCCCTTTTCTATGTAGACTTGTTATGCTTCTTTCGTGCTTTGCTCTTCTCACAAGCCATAAGAATCCCTAAGGAACTCGCAAAGACCTTTTCAATCTTTGCCAAAAAAGCCTTTTCTACCATATGGATCTCATTACAATTTTTGTTAGAATAATCTGATAAAATAGCATCTATCCCAATGAAATCAACATAGTCAATTGGTTCAACACTGAAATTGAAGACTTTACCTTCGAGGCTCTTAATCGTCACATGATATGTAGAATTGTCATCAAAAAGTGTAAAACTATCCAACAGATTTACCTCTTCCAAGGGTTCCTCTTCTTCATGAAACATTTTGATACTCTCTGAAAGGTTCACCTCGTCCACTTGTTTCCCTAATTCTTCATGCTCTTTAGGACTCTTGATGTGGAGTGGATGATTAAGAAGTTTAGACCCTGGTACCACCCTATGTGGAGGTTGAATATCTTGCAATGGTTGCGCTTCTTTTGGTAGTTCTACTTGGACCATGTCAACAAATCTTTTCAACGGCTTCTTTATCAGTCTCGGTACCACTCCATTGATGTTGCCTTCCTTGCTCGTCAACTCTTGCTTGGCTACAACGGTTTGACCATCTCCTTGTGAAGGTTGTGGCTTTGGCCATGGGCTCTGTAGTAACGTCAACTTGGTTTTACCCAACATGAAGTTGTATGTATTCTTGGTTTCATCATAGATGGCAGTTCTGTCATCTTGCCACGATTTGCCCAATAACAAGTGACACATAGTCATGTTGACCACGTCACACCACACATGATCCACATATTTACCTCCAATAGAAAAAGGCACTTGGCAATATTTAGATACCCTTACCTCGTTTCCTTTCGTGAGCCACTCCAATTGATAGGGAGTAGGATGTCTCTTGGTTTCGAGCCCTAGCTTCCTTACCGCTTCCTCCGAGACGATATTCATACCACTCCTTGGATTGATGATAAGCTTGGCCACCTTGCCTCCCAAGATGCATGTACGTTGAAATTGTTGGCACATACCTCCAATGTATCGAGACACTGATTGATGCTTTATCTCCGCCCTCTCCTTAGGCACCATCTTTGCCATCTTCCTTGGTACTTCTTTTTGTGGAATATTTTTATTTTTTTTCTGCTACCATGAACTCTTTGGGTCGCACGCAACTTTGAAATTATGGTGTATCGAGTTTGAAACCGGATTCCCATTGATTGGCCTGAGCTTGTACAAGGGGTTTATGCATGTGCACTTTGCACTCCGCAAAAGGGTCTCCGTCTTCATCCTCCACAATTGCGTCATCCTCTTCTGATTCGGGCGGTAAGGGTATATGCCAACTTTTGTCTCGACCACTCTCGATGGACAATAGTTTTGTGAGGGCTGCAATTTGTTCCCTCAAGCTCGCAAATTGTATCTCCGAGTGTGCTTGATAGGTTGCTGGTGGTTCTTCTGTAACTGGTTCTTTGCGATCATTCACGTCCTTTAAGTGTGCAAAGTGGTTACCCCTTCCCCTTGTGACTGGTGCCATGGAAAGAGACTGGGCTCTGATACCAACTGATGCAGCGTTAGAACGAATATAATCAAGAAAACAGTAAACAAAAGGGATAAATATTCCTAAGATTGTGAGACTATCACAAAATCAAAGAAATCATGTCTAAGCAAAAGATACTATCTAAAGCCTGGAGGAAAATAACCAAGAAACTCAATCCTGAGTATTCTTATTAAACAAACTCAATAATAATAATCAACTGTTTTTCTAAAGGGACTAAGCCTGTATTTATAGGCTTAGAGGCTAAAGCATAAAAGAGGTAAACATAAACAAGGATTACACATCCTAGAAGGAAAAGTAATCTAAAACCGCTACTAGAAGGAAAAGTAAACTAAAACAATTAAAAGACTAACAAAGAAACCTAATTTAATAAAAGACTAAAAGATAAGATATGTCATCCTAATCTACATCAGTATCTCCCACAATATGCCAATATTTGCACCATATGTTCCCCGTAGTAGTGATGGCCTCCACAACTTGGAATCACCTTCAAGAATAATGTCAAACAGCCCAATACCCTGTTGAAGTATAAATCTAAAGTAAAATCTACCAACAAAATTTGCCTACCACTTGATTTGACCCCCAAAATACAAGTGGCTTGTACTGTAATGGGAAAGGAATCCAAATCCAAGATACAGAGCTTTTGTTTGTTAATATGTTTTAGATGGTGTTTTATAAAAAATATTTTAATGATATAAAAGTGAAAATAATCTAAGTATTTGATGAGCATTTTATGGTTTCTTCTTCCTTTTGTTTTGATAAAGAAAAAACAAAAGGAAGAAGAAAAACTTTAACAACAAAACCAGCAAGTGAAAGAAAAGCAGTAAAACATTATTGTAATTTACAGCAGTGAAAGGGTACACCAATTGGACCCAAAAGGCAAAACAGTAGACCAATCAAAAGAAGAAAGCCAGTTGCATATATATATATATATATATACACACTAGTGGGATGGCACGTGCAATGCATGTGCATGGTTCTCGGTGTTAAAATATGAGAAATAATTAATTTATATAGCACACATATGTTATTATCATGCATGAGTATTTTAAAATTTGTTTCAAAATACACTACTTTACAATTTAGTTAGTAAAAGGAGAAGATGAAATTTTGAATTATTAGGTTGTGAAAATTGATTTATCTTCGTTTGGTAGCTCTTCAACATTATTAATGTTGTATTTTTGGCGTGGTCCTTCACGTCAATAATGAATTCTTGCTCTGAAGAAAGCTTTGCAAGATTTTCTATATCAGTAATAATGACATCCTATTTACAAGAGAATAAAAGTAAGATAAGTTTGATGAATTATAAAAATGAGGAAAAAAATCATGTTGCAAAGGTTCTATGAGAGTTGGAAGGTAACAAAAATATTTTGAGGTATGAGAATTGTATATATATATATATATATATATATATTTATACCTCAGAACTGTAAAACATTAATTTTGTTGCCATTTATTAAAATTTTAAATGGAAGAAGTAGATATGACTTACTGAGCAAAAAGGGAAAGAAAAAGAACATAATTTGTACATATAACATAATAAATATGAAGAAAAGATGGATTTCTACATTAAATATGACAAATATAAAATACAACAAACTTAGACTACACTAGGGGTGAAAAAGCGGTTGCGGTTAGTGATTAGTGGCTAAAACCGCTAACCGCTAACCGCCTAGGCGGTTAGTAAAATCTACTAACCGCCTCCGCTAACCGGGTAGCGGTTAACCGCTAACCACTTTTTATTGGGCTTTCTTTTTGGGCCGGTTTTGGGCTAGTTTTGGGCTCCCTTTAAACCAATTTTTTTCCCCTTTCATGGCCATTTTAGCATTAAAAAATAAAAATTATTTGTTTAAAGTAAACATTATATGTTAGACTATTATACTAAATAAAATTAGAACAAAATTATCTTTACTTATAGTCTTGTACACAACATAAAAACAAAACACAAAATAGTTCACCTTCTACCCATATAACATACAAATAAAATTACAACAAAATTAACATTTTACTTATAGTCTCGTACACAACATAGAAATAAAATACAAAATAGTTCACCTTCTACAACATATAACATACAAATAAAATTATAACAAAATTAACACTTCACTTATAGTCTTATATACAATATAGAAATACAACACAAAATAGTTCAAGCAACCAAAAACACCAACTTGGTTGAACTTGAAGCTTGAAGAGACCATTTCAACCAAACTAAAAAAGTTCATAAAAATTTAATAAACCAAAAAAACCCATTTCAAATTTCAACCAACATTTTCAGCAAAATCAACCATTATGCTACAACAACTCTTAGATACTATTATATAATATATATAAATATATATATATATATATATATATAAATATAATATAAATAATAAATATATTATATTTAAAAAAAAGTGGTTAGCGGTTAGCAGTTAATACGGTTAGCTGTTAGCGGTTAGCGGATGCGGTTAAGCGATTTTAAATTTCACCCCTAGACTACAATTATTAATGTAACATACTTTAAAAAGTCGATCCAAGCACTAGAGATGATATCTTGAGAAAAATTGAGGGCCAAAAATTGCAATGGAACATGCATAAAATTAGATTAAAATACATATATGGATCGACTTGCTTAATCAAATGAGATGAAAAGTATAAGATATCACTTTTAGATAGTCCAATGAATCGACTTGCTGGATCACACCTCAATTTAAATATAAGATAGCCCAATGGAAAATATAAGATAGCACCAAACAATTGGGCTCACTTTATACGTGCTATTTGAAGATTTTCATTCTAGACATAGTGTTAATAACTAAGCATGCATATCAGGCCCAATCCCCAACACGACATTAAATGATTGGGCCTGATATGCCAACACCTATCAATTCTTACCTTTTTATTATTTTTCCTTATCTTGTTTTCTTTGGCAGTCACCCCTTCTCATAATATATTATATTTTCTCCCTCATTAATATACCAAAATCTCCTTTTTTTTTTTTTTTTGACATGTCCACACAAGGGTAGGGGGAGGGGGGATTCGATCTTGTGACCTACGCTTCATAAGGCGTGGTTCACAGCCGATTGAGGTACCTCTTGGGGACAAAAAATCTCCCATTTTTCTTTCTTATTAAATAAGCCCACTGACCATTAATAAATGCTCATTTAATCATCCAATTTTCTCAACTAATTTTTTTTTTTTTTGAAAATCAACATAGTCTCATTCATTAAAGATCAAGAGCAAGACTCTTATAATACAAGGCAAGCCCCGAAGTATCCGTAGGTAAACTACAAAGATACCAACGTCATACAAGACGTATTACAATCCAGACTTTCAAAACATATCTGCTAACCTATGACTAATTAACAAATGAAATACAAATCTGTACTAGACAGAATCAACTAATGCATAGGTAGCAATTATTCCTTGACATTGAGGGCTGAGACCCTCAGGCCAACACTTATTCTTTGACACTGAAGGCTGAGACCCTCAGGCCAACACTTATTCCTTGACACTTAAGGCTAAGAATCTCAGGCCAACACTTATTTCTTGACACTGAGGGCTAGGAACCCCAGGCCAACACTTGTCCTCCTCGACTCGAAAGCCAGGATAACGTTCATATTCACAACTAATTGTTTGAGTTTGACCAATGACTTGCAAAACTCATGATATTTCCCCTGAGAGCTGCTACACGTCCGAAACTTTTCCCGAATTTGGCTTCCAGACTGACATGGAAACTGAGCCACGTTAGTCTTGAAGAAAAAAATAATAATTTATTGAGCTTCTACTTTTTACCGACAAAATGATAGTTGTTGCACAAATTTAATTGTACTCGCCAATTGCACGAGTCGTTAGCAGTGTAGCGGGTGTGCAAGTGCGAGGTCGATCCCACAGAGAATCATGTTTGTTAAAAATCAATTTTAAAGTGCCTAAACTAATCCTATCTTAACCTAGTCCCAATATCGAACACATGGCGTGCATAAAGTAAAATCTAATTAAAATGCAATAAAATCTAATTAAAATGCAATAAAATAAATAAATAAAAACGCTAAGGTCCCTAATCTACCTCACTATGATTTAGTCAATATATAAACATGCTAATCCATATATCCATCAAACAATTAGGCTAAAATGTATGTCCCATTCTCACGATAGTCCACACATCCGTCGTACGGCCTAGCTCGACGCATGTTCTTTTGCCTTTACAAAATCTAGTCGAATCATGCGATGTATTAACCCATAAATGGTCACAACGGATGTTGAGCCGAGATTGAATCATCCGATGTGTCATTGACGACAACGGATATTGGACTCGCTTAAACTATCCGATGTAGCCCGGATAAATCACAAAACATATTGGACGATAAACGATACATAAACAACAATCAATCACAATCTTGTCATGGGATTGTGATTGAATCGAACAAACATTAAATTAAATGACAGAAAATGTAAACTAAACATGAATATATATAAACAAATCCATAGTGAGGAAAAATAAGAGACTAGATTAAAACAACTAAAAGCATTAAATGTAAATTAAACTATACAAAGAGTGACGTTTAGAAGAGCTCAAAATGCCCAAACAGGGGAGTCCCAGCTCCCAAAGGCGCCTCCAAGCGGCCTCCAAGCGTCCCTCTTCGTTTACAAAAGAAATGGGGGTATTTATAGGCTAAATTTAGGGTTTCAGCGCTGCCAGGTCAGCTTAAGTGCGTTCGAACGCACTCGTGCAACAAATTCTGCATCAGATGGGCATAGCTGCGTTCGAACTCAAAATGTGCGTTCGAGCGCAAATGCTTCAGAATTGGCCAAAACTTGTGAAATGTGATTTTGTAGATCTTCGAGATAGCTTTCCAAAGACACCAAGATCACCCCAATCGGAGTTATACAACTTAAGATATGGCCATTTTGGTGGAAGTCGTCGGTTGCGAATCATCGCGACTCAATTTTGCCGCCAAAGCTCCAACTAAGCATTTGATGGCATTAATCCCAAATGCAACTTAACAACCTGCAAAACACTAAAACACCAAAACTAACCAAAACATTAGAAATTAACAAAGCGAAGAGCTAACAAACATAAGTTAAAGGGGGTTAAATATACAATATTTGATACCGATCAATAGTCTTGAAGAAAAAAATAATAATTTATTGAGCTTCTACTTTTTACCGACAAAATGATAGGCATGACATTTATTAATTGCTCACAGAGAAATAGATACAAATAGGGGTGTAAACAAGTCAAACTTGGATGAGCTTTACCTGTTCAGGCTCAACTCGTTTAATATTTAGTGTTGCCCGACCTTAAGCCAAGCTTTTAAACGAGCCTAAATATCATGCTCAGCTCGAGCTCGACAAAGTAAAACCCAGGCTTGAGCTCAATAAATGAAAACCCAGGCTCTGGCTCGGCTCAAGCTCGCTTATTAAGCAAGCCAAGCTCTCAAGAGCCCAAGCTCAGCTCAATACTCAAAACCAAAATTTTAACTGGTCAGCGCTATGCGCCTAGCTCGACTAGCCCCCATGTTTTGTGGAAGCTTGGATATTTGGGTTTCAAGTAGGGGGATGTGGATCCTTTTATAGAAAAGGAAGGGTGAGGTTCCCCTTTCCTTAGCAATGTGGGACTAAGGAACGTTGGGTTTTTTAGTCTTCTTCCTCTTCACCCTCTGATCCCCACTCAACCCTACTCTCATTTTCTCACCACACCTGAAAAATCCAACCCCAGGTCACCAGACCTTTCAGTGAAACGGCCAATTCACTCACCATCTCCATCATCATCATCATCACCCGCAGCTTTTTCAGCAACCGCCTCAAGGAATAAGCCAAGAGCTTACTTTTTTTTTTCTGTAGATTGCTGAAAGTATGCTGAGAAGATGCAAGGGACAAGATTTCCAACTTTTTGTGAGTATTGCCAGGAAAATTTGGAAGAGAAGAAATGATTTTATTCATGAAGGGGTGTTCTTACATCCGAACGAAGTGGTTAAAAAAGCTCGCAATTCTGTGAGGGATTATGGCGAAGCACAGGACTCGAGTGAAAGGATCCCAGGAGGGGCAGAATGGGTGGTTAAATGGAGGTCACCTCCTCCAGGATGGGTCAAGGTGAATTGGGATGTTGCTATGGATAAATCAAATGGCCGAATAGGATTGGGAGTAGTCATCAGGGAGTCAGGGACCATACGGGAAAGTTGTGTGCAGCGAAGAGTCTTACTCGAATAGGCTTCCTTGAACCAGTAGCAGCAGAAGCCATGGCTGTCCTGGTGGCTATCCAATTGTGTGGCGAATTGGGATTTCAACAGGTCTGGTTGAAAGGTGACGCCAAAGTGGTAGTTGATGCTGTGAATGCAAGGGCACCTGTATGGACTCGATGGGGACATCTGGTTGAGGATATTTCATTGACGCCGTGTCGTGCTGGAAGACGTGTTTTATACGACGAGCAGCTAACCAAGCTGCACATGCGATGGCACGGATGGCGGTGAAACAGGAAATGGAGCGTGTATGGTTTAATGATGCACCGGACTGTCTTTTACCAATTATTGTATCTAAGTTTTTGGCTCAGGGAACTTATGGAAATTGATTAATGAAATGAAAGCTTTTGATTCAATATATATATACTTAATTACTTATTTAATTTACTTATCAAATAGGTAATGTATATATACTTATTTAACTTATAAATAATTACTACAATTTTTAATATATATAATATATAATTATTATAATATATATACGAGCTTATACAAGTTGATTCACGAGCTTAGTCGAGTTGAGCCGAGCTTGCTTCGTTTAATATTCGAGCCGATTTGTATTCACGAAATGCTTCATTTAATATTCGAGTCAAGCCTGAGCCGCTCATGCGAGCTGAGCTCGAGCTTGCTCGCGAAGCGTTTCGCTCATGTAACACCCCTAGATGCGGAAGAGAGATATCAAACGACTCTCTATCTCCATTTTCATCTTTTGAGTTGCTCTCCATTTGTGGTTTTCCACCTGCAAGCTTGTGTTTTTGCTTATGAGAAAAGAAATCAAAGCAAGTCTCTCTTCATTTTCACCTTCTGGGTTTCTCTCTTCATTTTTGGGTTTCTGATTGAATTATATCGGCCATTCAGAACTGCATGTACTGATCATTGAATGAGAAAATCTTGGTATTTGACTAATTTTATCAGACAAAAATGATACTTGTAGTTCAATGGGTATCTCAGAATTTTAAGCAAAAAGCCAGGAACGCAGGAATCAACTATATGTTCGACCATTACAAAAAGCCAAACCAAACAACCCATCAACTTATATTCCAATCTCTCCCCTCCCCGGATGCTGGATTGAATCAACGGGGTCGTTACGTAGTGGCGAAGCCAGACATTTCACATTGAGGGAGCCGTAAAAAAAATATATTTTGATGTCATAAATTTTTTTTTGTCGTCCTAAAAATAAAGTATGTCAACACTATATCAAAAAGACAAAAATACAAAGAGACATGAGAAGAGTCGAAGGAGCATCACATTTGGTGTTATTTAATTGCAAAATTTGCATACAAAAATGACTTACCCAAGGCCAACCCTCATTGGGTAGAATAAAAACTCAAAGAGAAACTAGAAATTTCAACAATATAGCAAAATCCCGTCAATTCCTTACTTATACCATCTTAAAAGTCACCAATATTTCATGAGAATCATCATTTCAAAAATAAGAATCAGTCAATCAAGACCCCACAACTGAGGTGAAAACAGAGGATTACAAATTCAACTATTTATAATGAGTACCACCAACATGTATTATTCTCTTAATTTGATCAAATCATCAAAGTCTAAAAATAAAAACATAATGGGGACTAAAATTTTTAAGATATCTCAGTGTCACTAGTAACAATCCAGGCCTCTAATTAGCTCCTGGTCACCTATTTTTTGTCCTGAAAAGATATGACACCCAATTAAATTATAAACAATTTTTGGGTGCTCATATTTCATAAGAGGAAAAAAAACCAAGGTTAAATGTATAAAATTAACCCTAAATCAATTTGAAGGGAACAAATTACAAAGAATGCAAAACTCACATGTTATCATATCCTCGAACCTCATATATTTGAGAGGGAGCGAGCAATTGCATCGTTTGAGTATGAGAGAGAGAGTTTGAGCGAGAGAGAGCATTTGATTTGAGAAATTGAGAGGGACTGAACCACTGAGGGAGAGAGAGAGGGAGAAGAGAAAGGGAGAGAAGAAGCTGGAAGCTTGAGAAAGGGAGGATAAAAACAAACAAAAGAAAGAAAGAGAGTGGATAGTGGGAGGAGGAAGTTGGCGGAGAAGGTGGGAAAAGAAGAAAAATGTGAAAAAGAAGGCTGAAGCGTGAGATTTGAGAGGGCTAGCAGTAGTGCAGCAGCACCTGGGGGAGCCGTGGATTTTTTTTAAGGGCTCCCATTGCTCATAAAAGTTGAATACCTCATATAATTTTTATTTTTTTTTATTTTTTTTAACTTCTTGGGGGAGCCACGGCTCCCCCTAGTCCACATGTGGCTCCGCCACTGTCGTTACGGGTGCCATGAGCAAAGAATTTCAATGGAAAACAAAGAGCAGAGAAATACAGAGCAAAAAAACAAAGAAAGACAAGATTAGAGAACTTAATAGAGAAAACAACAATGCAAGCCATTCGAGAAAATTTTTGTTTTTTCGTGGAAGACAATGACCCCTTAACAGATTTTATGTAGGAGTAAACAGCGGTGACCCAGGCGGGTTTGGCCAAACCCGCTTGGGTCACCAGCATGGCTATAGAGTTTCCGGCGATGAAGAATAAAGGGATGATTAGCAATGATTTTAATCAAAGTGGACAAGGTAGAAGAAAGGTTTCCGGCGATGATTTTAACCTGTGATGATTTCTGGCGATGAAGAAGAAAGGGAGAAGAAAGCTTTGGCGAAAAATCTTGTGTTTTCTTCAATGCTAAGTCACGTCTGTTTTGGCGAAAAATCCTGGTTTCCACCTGCAAGCTTGTTTGTCGGTAAAGACTGCCAACACCATAGATGATTTCCAGCTTTTGAAATTTGGGTTGGGAAGAAAGAACACGAAGAGAAGGTGTGAATGGTGGTGGTGGTGCCGGCCACCGTCTTGGCTCAACAATGAAACATATGATCCTTGCCGGCGTTGAAGAACGGGAATGGTGGTCTAGTTTTCCAGAAGGTGAAAATGGAGAAAGAGATGCATGTCATTTTGTCGGTAAAAAGGATCTCAAAATCAAAATTATTATTTTTTCTAGGGGTGTAAAGGCGGGCAGTTAAATAACTGCCTGCTAATCGCTATAACCGCTTAACTGCTAATTGTCTTAACCACTAACCGCTAACCGCCTTTTATATAATATATTTGGATAATTATAATTATAATAATATTTATACATATAACTTAATCAATTGATCATTAATGATTAAATCACATTTTTGTTTTTAATAATTAAATCACAAATTGAGTATTAATATATTATATTATCACTATAATTTATATGATTATATCACATGATCAATTGATCATTAAATCATTTGATTATATAATAACAATATATATATGACTTATAAGTCATAAGTCTACAAGTTAATCATATGATACATATTATTCATGTATAATGATAGTATGACACGTACAATTAAATTAAACAATGTATTACCTATAGCCACAATTAAATCAAAGCATTATCAAATACTTTATACTTAGAAAACATATATCACATTATCTTAGATTCTTAGATCTAAGATAATTTTATTATATTAATATGAATTGTGATTTATGAGATAATATGATTATATAATTTAAGTATGAGTATATGATCATTAGATTATTATGAATTTAGGACTTAGGAGTTTGAGCATTATCATTAGATAATAAGTTCAATTCAAAAAAAAAAAAAACTATAAGTAAATATGATAATAATTTAAATAATTAATCATATGATCTAATTTAATGAGATCATATGATTATATAATATCAAAGACATAAATTTGTAATGGAATAAAATATTTTTGAAACTGTATATATTTATATCTTCTAACATTTATTTATTTATTTATTTTTTCCATATATATATAGTTTATTTTATATTAATAATAATGATGAATTTCACATCAAAAGCAGCGTCAGTTTGGAGAAAAAACACATTAAAAGGGTTAAGGTAGGGATTTTCATCTTATTCACTTCTCCTTCCCTATCTCACTGACGCCGTCGGCTGTCCCTCTCTATAGACTCTACCTTTAGACTGTCTCTCTCTCTTGTCGCCTCTTTCTCTTCGACTCTCTCTATCTTGCAGTTTTAATGTTTTATTTGTATCATTTAATATTTTATTTGAACATTTATTATTTTTTTTTTCTATATGCTATGTTGAACTTTTTTTATATGTTTTATTGAACTTTTTTTATATGTTGTGTTGAATTTTGTTTTTATATGTTGTGTTTTTTTTTTTTTTTTTAAGTTAACCAGTTATGAACTTATGATTTAATATTTAAGGATTTAAAAAAAAAAAAAATTAAAGTAGGTCAAATATTTTTATTTTTCAATATGAGCTTTTTTTATAGCAATTTAGCCCAAGAAGATACTAAAAATACAAAAAAAACAAATGAGAGTGAACAATGCTATAGTGCTTAAAAAAGCCCAATTTTAAAAAAGTGGTTATAGCGGGTGGTTAACTGTTTTACTAACCGCTAATTGCTGACTAACTGCTAACCACTATCCGCTAATCACTATGGATGCGGTTAGTGAAATTTATTAATCATAGTAGTTACGTTAGCGATTTTTGCCAATAACCGCTAACCGTAACCGCCTTTACACCACTAATTTTTTCCTTCAAGACCAACGTGGCTGAGCCACGTTTGCTTCCACGTCAGTCCGGAAGCAAGATTCGAGAAAAGCTTCCGGATCTCTAGCATTTCTCATTGAGCCTTGAAAAAAGTTTGACCAATGGCTTGCAAAAACTCATTCTAAATGAAAGATATAATGGGAGTAGAATAAAAAAAACAAAATTAAGAATAACAAAAAGGGACAATTATTTTGTTTTGTCTCAATGTCAATACTTAATTTTTATTTTTTTTTTTGAGAAAAGTAGATCATTTTATTGAATCATATCGGAGGAACCAGAACAACACGTTCTGCCTCTATAATCGAACGAATACAAACTGGAGGCTCACTCCACCATACATTGTCCATATTATTATGTATAGCATGTTGAGCTAAAGCATGAGCTATGGGTAGTGCTGGATGCCCAGGGGTGGACTGACATGGTAGAGGATCACCGCCCTGTGGTGGAAGCCATTGTGTGGGAGTTCTATGCGAACCTTCACCACAGACGTGGCGACTCGTTCAGTACATGGCTGAGGGGGACAGCAATAGAGGTGACCCCAATGCTCATCAGCGCGATCATCGGAGCACCTCGTGTACGTGACCCAGCTTACCCTTATCTAGTCGATCATCTCCCCGCTCATGCTAACCTGGTAGCATGTTTCACCGAGGGGTGCCCTCACTAGATGGAGCTAGATGGAGAGGGTAGCTTCCAGATGAATGACTTCAACAATGATGTTGGGTGCATCTACCACATCTTGGCGGTCGGGTACTCTTGATTGTTAGCCACACAATGATCACTATAGAGAGGGCACGTTGTCTATATGCCTTGTTGACCGAGACTCCCATCGACTACAGCTCCATGGTAATTTCCACTATGATGTCAGCCCGACGCTTGGACAAGGCTTTCGCGTTACCATATAGAGCCCTGATCACTCGGATTGCGGAGCACTTCAGGGTGGACATGACAGGGCTGAGGGAGGTCCAGCAAGAGAAATGAGTCATGGGCGTACGCTTCCTCAATGCAAGTCAGGCTCACTTGTGGGATGTGGAGCAGGAGCAAAGGGCATAGCGACCACGGAGGACAACTCGAGTTGGCTGGGCAACTGTTAGGCTAGAAGAGTGCTTGGACTGGTTTGAGGCTTCACTCTGGGAGACGTAGGAGGCTCTACAGGCGATGCAAAGGGCTAGAGCTGAGGATCGTGCTATCCTGGACTGGCTATGCGAGCATCTCATGGGGCCATTAGACGTAAGAGACTACGGCATCCATAGCTCCAGTTTTAGCAGAGGCCGAAGGAGCCCTGGGGCAAGTGGGAGTCCTAGTCCCCATGGGAGCCCATGTAATGCCCCAATAAAAGTAACCTTTATTTAGAAGATTCCTTCTTGACTAAACGCATGAGCCCGAGCTTTTGGTAGAGCCGCCAAGGCAAAAGCCTAACACCCTTAGCCTAACCTAATCACGTTTGGATTTACTAGGAGTAGAAGTTTAACACTGACCCACAAGGGGGTGGACGTACGCTAGGTCTAGCGACGACGCTTCGCTTCAGAAAAGCGGACGTGACGATGGGGACCACCGACGATGCTCAGAATAGTACATCGGACGTACGTGGGAGCACTGGACGTATGCTACTTTTTGGTATACCTTTTGGGTACTACCTGGACATACGAGACACCCTTTGGACCAATCTGCACAAACCACCGGACGTAAGCTAGGGTTGCCGGACGTCCGCTGCTAGGTCAAGGGGTTGGTGGCAGATTTTCTCTATAAATAGCCCATCCCTCCCTTTCATTTCTCATGCCTTCTTCTTCCCCTGGTACGCCCCTAGGCTGCCAAGACCGTTCCTTGGTGTTTTGAGAAAGAAATTCATAAGAGAGGGCGTCGACGGAGGGTTCGGAGGGAAGGGAAACATGTCAGTGCTAAGCTTCGGGGTAAGCTCCATTTCTCTGTGTTGTTATTACCTTGTTATCTCATGATTCTGATAATGGTTTTTAGTGTTCACTAAGCGTTTTCCTAAAAATTGTGATGTTTTCAAATGGGTTTTCTCAAAGAATTGAGGTTCTGTGATTCCTTACGTTGCATGTTCTATTTTGTTAGCTTAGAAAGGGATTAGAGGTGCGCAAACATCACGAAAGCGTGCCATCCGAGCCTTAAAATAGTGTGCTTAAACACCGACGGATGTCACGCCCTCGAGGGCGTGACGTTCTTAAGCTTCATCTTTAGGTTTCCTAAGACTTAGAATGACGGTGTTTTGTATCTGTTATAACAGGAAATAGCTTCATCGGAGGATTCCCTCGAATGTACGAGGTAAGTAGACACTTACACCCTTTTCCTTAAAATCGTGGGATATGTTAGCTGACTAACCATGCGTATGAGATGAGCATGTTTACTTTTCGTAATTACTCAAAATTTGTATGCTTTAATAAATCACCAAGATGCATCGTAAGACATGGTACGCCAGTACGTGCGGTATAAACGGCCATGGGCTTATTATATAAACTGCGTACTATGGTCAAATGTGTGTGTTATGTGAGGGCTGTGGATCCATTGGTTTCATGACCTTGATGCAACCATTCCCAATGGTTCGGCCACTATAGGACTGGCGTCACTAGTTGGTGTGGGCCACTTAGGGTCGGACTTGATCATGCCACTAGTGTTACGTACTGTATGTTGTGCAATGGCTGGGGTACTGGCATTGTATTATAGGTCCCTCAGGACAGCATCAACCTTACTAAGAAGGGGTAATATCTCGAGTAGACCATGTATCGGAGTTATGACCTATAAAGCATTATCTTTTCCTACATCAAAACAATTAGGCTGTTATCACTGGTTTTACACCATAGAGCTTTAAAAACCCTAAAATCTATGAAATGGTGTATTAGCGGGGGTAAACGCCCTCTTCGATTATTACTTGGATAGCAAGTTTATTTTTATTAATCAGGCTCATGTCATGCTTATGTGTGGGGTTTACTTACTAAGTCATTAGACTTACGCAGTTGTTATCATTCCTTAGGTAACCTGATTCACTGTTACGAAAGTGGCTAAAGTGCTATTGTCTGACCGATTGTGTGCACTCATTAGTTACATGTTTGTTTTAATTGTCTAGTAGCTCCATGTTCTTATTTAATGATTCGTAGTACTCTCAGATTTATTCACCTTCCTTGCATTACTCTGACAAGTGTTTTTTTTATAAGGCGGTTGCCTATTGGCCATACGTGGCTTAATTAGGCGAACTGCCAGTGACTCCATCGGATTAGCCAAGGCTAATTTTGGGGGTGTTACAATATGGTATCAGAGCATACGGTTCTGTCGACCGTAGTGGTGAATCTGAGCATAGGTTGTAGTAATTAGGATTGATCTTCAAAGAACTGGAGCCTAGGGTAGGTTGAGACACCTTGTTTGCAGGTGCAGGCCATCGTAACGGCCTAATTGAATGATTGACTTGGGATGAACGGGGTTGCCTGTTCTATGTTACAGACACTTGATCCTGCTTCATACTCAATTGCGTGATGGTTGTAAATGCTTCCCAACTGTTTGAGAGTGGCCAGCTGAGTTCGGACCCTATGCACCTGGATACCAACCTTGCTCTGGTAAACACAGGAATTCAACCCAAGCTGACAAGAGGCCAAAACCTTTGCTTAAGCTAAGTGAGGGAAAGGAGACGTGTATAGCAACTAAGAAGAAGACAGCCGTTCCTAAGCGTCGCAGTGTCTCGGCGATACGAGATTTTCCACCTATTCTTGGGAGGTTTAACCCGTACCTCATAATGAAGCAGCAAGCAATGCACACTCAAGACCCAGTTGACGAGTACCCGGGGAACAAGAGGAAATTTAACTGCTTAACATGGGAGCATTACCCGAAGGATCTGACCGTCAGAAGACTATGTTTCTTTCCAGCATAGACCGGGACTATGAGCCACTAGTTAAGGACGAAGAAGACCCATCCAAAGACTCGTCTGAAGAATAGAAGACCTTGGGGTAGTAACTTCCACGTATTAGATAGCTAGGTTTTTCCTCACCCTTAGCAGTGGTGAGTTTTGGTGTCTAGACAACTGGATTGATTGTAGCACACAAAGAGAATTTTCACTGTGCCTGAATTTCGAAAGAAAATAAAATTTGTTGTGACTTACCTTATTGTTTTTAACTTTTGCGTCTCTAAAACTTTATAAGAGCTTTTGAAAAAAAAAAAAATTAGGGTTAAGCGGACGTACGCCCCCGATGTCGGACGTACGCCATTAACCCAGCATTTTTAAAAAGGGTCGAACGTCCTCAAACCCTATTCATTTGGTTTTTTCTCTCGTTTTCTCTCCACCCAAACACTTCCAACAAGGATTTCCGCCAAGTCTCTGGGATTTCTAAAGGTTTTCAAGCTCACTTAAGAATTTAAAATCAAGGTGTGCGAATTTTCAAGGTTTTTCCCAATTTTCGCAACTTAGGGTTTGAGTTTTAAATCTCATGATTTTTCTGCATTTCATGCATCTAGAGGGCTTGGTTTTGAACTAGGAACATATTTTAGGTTATATAGGATTGCATTTTGCATTTGGACCGATTAAATTGAAATTTTTTGGGATTTTCCTCTAAAACCTGAAACCCTTGTATTTTTCAATTCTCTCATGCAATTGGTGCATGAATTGAAACTTAATTCCTTCCATGACGACCTAGAAACAAGACCCATACCATCCATCGACCCAATTCGATCAATTTTGAAAAACCCCAAACCCTTGTTTTTGAAATTGGGGGTTTTTGCCCAAAATCGGGTTTTGTTGATTTTGAGGCTTCTATTTGGTCATTTGGACCAATTGAAACCCAAAACTTGAAATTGAAACCCCGATCTACGATCCCAATACCTAAGTTCAAAATTTTGCCCAACCGGGTAAAATTACCAAAATACCCCTCACATACAAAGGGTAGATTTTTTCGCCCTAAACCCGATAAAACCCTTGCAATTTCCCTGGAATCCAATCTTGATGTGTTCCCTTATTACTCTGGTAGCTTGGGACCAGAATCTATTAACCTAATTGACCGGTCTGGACCCTAATTTGAAAACTAGGGGTTTTGGACTTGTGATCAAATTTATGGATTTTGGATCATTTGGATCCCTTAGAACTCAAGACTCGTACCTTGAGGTTCAATTTATGATTTGGACTAACTGGATTCGAATTCTCCATCAAGACCAAATTTACCAAAATACCCCTCACTCACGAAGAGTGGGATTTGTGCCCTAAATACAAGGGAACCTCTCGTGATCCCCTTGAAGCCTAAACAATACTACATGCCTTGAGTCTTCTTGTGCCTGCAATGAGATGAAACCAAAATCCATTGGTCGATTTCGACTGACCCAAACCTTGGTTCGCGAATTTAGGGATTTCTGCCTAAGTTTGAATTTCTATGATTTACTGACTTATTTGGGTCATTTGGACCAACTAAGACCTAATGATTGTAACCAGGACTCCAATGTTTAATTTTGGCCATTTACTCAAAATTCCGCCCAATTATGTAAAATTACCAAATTGCCCTTCACCTTTCAGGAAGGAGTAATTGTGACCTTTCGACCTGTTGAATTCTAATGCACCCAAAGTCATTGCTAGGTGCCTATTAACTATGGAAAATGCTAGGGGTTCTCCTCGTAGGTTCTCCTGGCGTTCTCCCAGCCTTACATAAAACATGATTTAAGAAAAAATAAAATTGTAGTGGCCTCCACCACCGTTTTTTTAGGCATTAGCATCAAATTTGAGGCATTAGCAACAAATTTATGAGGCATTAGCACCAAAATTGAGACATTAGCATCAAATTTAGGATGATCAAATTCATTTTGGGTGATATCATCCCTAAAGGGTTAACCTTCCACCTTTAGGTTTTAGTTTTGAATCCAAAAATAAGTTTTAAAACATTAGAACCTAATAATTAACTCATAAAAATTAATTTGTTAGCAAAAAAAGGGTACTACAATTTTATTTTTTCTTAAATCATGTTCTACATAAGACTGGGAGAACGCCAGGAGAACACTGCGGGGAGAACCCCTAGCAAACCCAATTAACTATCTAGCTAACCAAATTCTTGGACACCGTAAGATACCTGAATTTTTCGGCATCATTTGAATCCACCAACACACTTTTGTTTTCTCTCCCTGAAACTTACATATTAGGGCATGTAGAAATAGGACCTTACATCGGTAGGGTTTTGCACGGGAATTCTACGTCGTCATTAATAGGAAATTTTTCATGCAGGATGATGGTGTGCACACGTGCCAGTGAGGCCACTTCCTCTTCAGCCGCACATCAGCGATGACGCCTAGCACCATTGCAAGACGCTCAGAGCCCTAAGTCTGAGCCAGAGATTGCCATGGACATCAGCACCGAGAGCGACGACATTGCCGGAGGTGGACCAGTCCCTGGTGAGCCGATTCATGAGGGCAACACCGCCACAGATAAGGATGACGACGACTTGGTATATGACCACTATACCCATTTTCGACGGGATAAGGTCAGGCGTCGATACACTCGCTACTACCACGGGTGTTGGATCATCATCAAGAGAGGAGCCACCATAGAGGAGTTCGATGAGCGCACGCTGAGAGTACGGGCTATACTGGATGCACAGAGGTGGACTAGTATGGCAGAGGATCACCGCTCTACAGTAGAGACCATAGTGTGGGAGTTCTATGCGAACCTCCATCAGAGATGCGGTGACTCATTCCGTACATGGCTCAGGGGGAGAGCGATAGAGGTGACCCCTACACTTATCAGTGAGATCACCGGAGCACCCAGTGTTCGTGACCTAGTATACCCTTACCTGGTCGATCATCTCCCTGCCAGAGCCGACCTAGTAGCATGCTTCGCCGAGGGGCGCCCTCACTAGATGGAGCTAGAGGGGGAGGGTAGCTTCCAGATGAGCAACTTCAGCAACAATGTTCGTTGCATTTATCACATCTTGGCTAGCAGAGTACTCCCAGTCATCAGCCACACGATGATCACTATAGAGAGGGCACACTGCCTATACGCTATGCTGACTGAGGTTTCTATCGACTACGGTTCCGTGGTCACTACCACCATGATGTTTGTCCAACTTTTGGACAAGGGCTTTGCATTACCATATGGGGCCCTGATTACCCGGATCACGGAGCACGCTGGGGTAGACATGATAGGATTGAGAGAGATCTAGCCACAGAAGAGAGCCATGGGCGTGCGTTTCCTCAACGCAAGCCAGGCACACTTGCGAGAGGCAGAGCAGGAGCCAAGGGCACAGCGACCGCAAAGGCCAACTAGAGTTGGCAAAGCACCAACGGGGGTAGAGGAGTGCTTAGATCATCTCAAGGACACAATTCGATAGACACGGGAGAATCTACAGCGAGCACTCCAAGCACTAGAGCGAGCCAGAGCCGATGACCGTGCCATCTTAGACCGGCTATGAGATCATCTCATGGGGCCATTAGATGTCAAAGGCTATGGGATCCCTAGCTCTAGTATTAGCAGAGGACGAGGGAGCCCTGGTGCGAGGGGGAGTCTTAGCGCTTGTGGGAGCCCGATTGCGAGAGGGACACCAACGCGAGAGTCCGTCGAGCTGACTTCATGGAGACGACCCCGCTCATAGTTTAGTGCAGCTTGACATCTTGTTAGGGATTTTCCTTTTTGGTTAAGTCCACCGCGGTGGTGGCAATTTTGATGTATCTTTCTACAGTTTAAGTCCACCACTTTTAGGGTGGCAATTTTGTCTTGTATATATTCATGACTCTTTTGGTTGATGATTGATGTGATGTTTACTGATCTGTTTTACTTTCCTATTAGGAACTGTAGAGTGTGGCTTAACATGTTTTCCTTGCCATTTTTGAATCACAACGTTTTTTTTTTAAAAAAAAAAACTTATTATTTCAAAAACGTTTCTTTCAAAGATGTGAAATTTGCCTTCATAGGGATCCCTAAATTTCGAGGACGAAATTTCTATAAGGAGGGGAGAGTGTAATACCCCGATAAAAGTAACCTTTATTTAGAAGATTCTTTCTTGACTAAACGCATAAGCCCAAGCTTTTGGTAGAGCCACCAAGGCAAAAGCCTAACACCCTTAGCCTAACCTAATCACGTTTGAATCTGCTAGGAGTAGAAGTTTAACACTGACCCACAGGGGGACAGATGTACGTTAGGTCTAGCGGACGTACGCTTCTGTCTGTAGTGTGGACATACGATGGGAGACCACCAGACGTACGCTCTGCAATTAGTACACTGGACGTACGTGGGACCATCGGACGTATGCTACTTTTTGGTATACCCTTTGGGTAATACCTGGACATACAAGACACCTTTTGGACCAATGTGCATAGACCACTGGACGTATGCTAGGGTTGTCAGACGTCCCCTGCTCTATCAAGGAGTTGGTGGCAGATTTTCTCTATCAATAGCCCGCCCCTCCCTTTCATTTCTCACGCCTTCTTCTTCCCCTGGTACGCCCTTAGGCTGCCAAGACCGCTCCTTGGTGTTTTGAGATAGAAATTCATAAGAGAGAGAGAGTCGACGGAGGGTTTCAAGGGAAGGGAAATATGTCGGTGTTGAGCTTTAGGGTAAGCTCCGTTTCTCTGTGTTGTTATTACATTGTTATCTCATGATTCTGCCTTGATAATGGTTTTTAGTGTTCACTAAGCGTTTTCCTAAAAATGGTGATGTTTTCATATGGGTTTTCTCAAAGAATTGAGGTTCTGTGATTCCTTACGTTGCATGTTCTATTTTGTTAGCTTAGAAAGGGATTAGGGGTCTGCAAACATCACTAGAAACGTGCACTGTCTGAGCCTTAAAATAGTGTGCTTAACATCGAGATGTCACGTCCTCGAGGGCGGACGTCTGATCGATAAAGAGGCACTTGTTCTTAAGCTTCATACGTGTACGCTCCAGCTTAGCCTTAACTTTAGGTTTCCTAAGACTTAGAATGATGGTGTTTTGTATCCGTTATAACAGAAAATAGCTTCATTGGAGGATTCCCTCGAATGTGCGAGGTAAGTAGACACTTACACCCTTTTCCTTAAAACCGTGGGATACGTCAGCTGACTGACCATGCGTATGAGATGAGCATGTTTACTTTTCGTAATTACTCGGAATTTGTATGCTTTAATAAATCACCAAGATGCATCGTAAGACATGGTACGCCGGTACATGCGGTATAAACAGCCATGGGCTTATTATATAAACTGCGTACTATGGTCAAATGTGTGTGTTATGTGAGGGCTTTGGATCCATTGGTTTCATGACCTTGATGCAACCATTCCCAATGGTTCGGTCACTACAGGACGGATGTCCCTAGTTGGTGTGGGCTACTTGGGGTCGGACTTGATCGTGCCACTAGTGTTACATACGGTATGTTGTGCAATGGCTTGGGCACTGGCATTGTTTTATTGGTTTTATATGCCTAAAAATTGTATATCCCTTGTGATTTGTTCTTCGGATACATTTGGTGTTTCAATTAAATTTGGATTCCTTTTGTGATTTGATTAAGGAATGGATACATGGGATGATTTTGATTAATTCTTTGAAGCATAGTAAAACATATATAAGATTTGATTTGTGAGAACTTCGGATTAATATTGATGAACATGAAGTATGTGTTGTTATGATTTGGTGAGTGGATTCCGCATCCTTAGTACTTTATCTTTTGTTTTATTTTATTTACTTTATGTTTAGTCTTTTAGTTTTAAAAAACCCAAATCAAAACCCTTTTGGAACTAGATTAGGATTTAATTAGTTTAGATTTAAATTTGTTTTCAAGAATACAATTCCCTATGGGTTCGACCTCACACTTGCACACCACTATATTGCATACGACTCGTGCGCTTGTGAGTAAAATAAATTTGTATAGCAAATTTTGGCGTTGTTGTCGGAGAGTTGTTCAATTTTTGAAACTAATTTATGTCTAAATTGATTTTATCTTTATACTAGTTAAAATTAGGATTTTATTTTTCTGCAATTTATTTTTATTTTATCCCTGTTTCTAATTTTTAAAAAAAAATAGATTTCTTTTCTTTTTTGTTTTGATTGTTGTTTTTGGCTTAATTTGCAGTTTATGCCATATTCCTTGTCTGCACATTGGCGCGAGTGCGATCGAGCGCACTGTTGTGAAATTATCTACCTAAATTAATAAGCAAATAATCGCAGTTTTACTTGCAAGTGCACAAGGTCAAAAATGTAGTAAAGAGTGTAAGTGCAAGATCGATCCCACAGGGATTGGTAAATTATGCTTGAAATTAAATTCGCAATATAAAGTAAAAGAGATAAAAATTGAGTTCGATTAAGCAATAAGAAAGAGGTAGGGCTTTGATTTCCACCGCTAATCATGCTTATACAATAAATCAATATGCCAATACTTTAATTAGATGATGAATATTTAATGGTTGCCAACCTAAGGGCATGGTATATACTCCTTAAGTTATTGGTTTCCCTAAGTAACGAATTAGGCATGGTGTATACTCTAATTCTTTTCTTTCCTAAAGGATTTAGCATGGTGTATACTAAGTTGTTCTCTAAGAAAGCATATGAACTGTGAAAACCGACAACCACATGAGACCTAGGGCATGGTGTATACTCCCGGTTTCCCATGTTGATTAACCCAAGAACCCGGCGTGGATTGCTTTTGTTACTTATGTTAAACCCAGGACTCGGTCATCTAAATTGATCTAACTAACAAGTCCATACCACATGCATATGCTGATCAGGCAGACACACATGAGGAATTCATGAAAACAGGTATTAATCAAGTTAAATATTATCATGCAATTATCGCAAGGGCGCCAATATTGAATTAAAATATAAACATGATCAGGGCTTCAATCTAGCCCTGCTAAAAGGTTTAGTTACACATGAAATTGATGCTACTCATCTTCATAAAATAAATAAAGGAAAAGAATAAACCCAGAAAATTGCTCCTTGAAAGTCGTCAATTCTTCTCCCAAAAATCGTCTCTTTCTTCTGTGTTTACAGGCCTATTTATAGACTCTAGGAGGATTCTAGAAACCCTAAGTTTCATAGGGTTTGAATCCTTGTGCAATAAGGATTTACAAAACCCTAAAAATTACAAACTTCCAAAATAAGGCTGCGGCTGGTTTGGGCTTCACGCCTAGGTGCGATCGATCGCCATTGGGCTGTGATCGATCGCACAATGATCAATCTCCTTCTTTTGAGTGCGATGCAGGTGCATTCGATCTTCTTCTTGGACGCTCGAGCACTGGTGCGCTCGATCGCAAATCTCCTGCACTCGATCGTCCTCACAGACTCCATTTCCTTTGATCTTCTTCCTAGCTTTTCCAAATTCTTTGTCCATTAAGCCCTAGACTTCCGGAGTGCTCTCTTTTCTTTCAAAAGGTCTATAAAATAGAGAAAACACAAAAAGAAAGTAAAATAGACAAAATAGCATAAACTAAATGCATAACAAATATAAATTAAGGGGCTTAAATATGAATATTTAAGCACTTATCATGCACTCTCATAGCCAACAGCACCAGCATAGGAGCACACACTCATAGCAGGCATCATCACTGGCGGATCAACGCGCTTGCGCTCGATCCCACCTATCTTGCGCTCAAGCGCACCTCCACAGGCAGCACTCACAGCAAAGCCAGTAGTTCCATAGATTTTTGCCAAAAATTTAGTTTTAGTTCTTTTTGTGAGTTTTTTAAATTTTAATTTTTTTTCTTTAAAAAAAAAAAGAAAAAGAGATGAATAATGTGTATGAGGAAAACTAGTGTACAGATCTACAAGCTGAGATCAATGACATATGTTGTTCCAAATACTACCTAAATTAATAGATAATATTTAGTATGTTTTAACTCACAAGTGCATAAGATCAAAACAATAGTATAGCAAGCAAATACGAGATCATTCTCACGAGGATTGTTAATTTTGCTTAGAATTAAATAACTAAATTAAAATATCAAACTGTCACAAAATTGATATTATGAAAAATAAATAAAGATAAATTAAAGTGTAGGGCTTTGATATCCACCACTAATTATACTCAATTAATAAATCAATATGCCAATGCTCTAATCATATTATGAATACCTAACGGTTGCCAACCTAAGGGCATGGTGTATACTCTAACTCCTTTCTTTCTTAAAGGATTTAGCATGGTGTATACTGAGTTGTTCTCTAGGAAAGCATATGAACTGTGAAAACCAACAACCACATGAGACCTAGGGCATGGTGTATACTCCCAGTTTCCCATGTTGATTAACCCAAGAACTCGGCATGGATTACTTTTGTTACTTATGTTAAACCCAGGACTCGATCATCCAAATTGATCTAACTAACAAGTCCATACCACATGCATATAATGGCCAATCACATGCATATGAGGAATTCAATAAAACAAGCATTAATTAAGTTAAGCAACACAATATGATTATCATAAAGGCGTCAATATTGAAATATTAAATAAACATAATTAGGGTTTCAATCTAGCCCTACTAAAAGCTTTAGTTATACATAATTAAAATAAAAACTAAAAAGAAAAGGAAAAGAAAGAACCGAAAACCACTGCTAGAAGTAGCCTCCAAGTTCTCCTCTCTGAAATTGTATATAAAATTGTGTGGCTTAGAGGTCTATTTATAGGCTTATGAGAGTCCTAAAAACACTAGTAAACCTAGGAAATTCGGAATTCCATCTCCTAGGCAAATTAGGAGACAATCCTATTACAAATCGAAATAGGATTCGTCCAAAATTGGGCTCCTATCTTGCGGGCTGATTTTAGCATTGCGTCATTCCGAATTAGGAAAATGCTATTTCACATTGATTTGTAGAATTTTGAGTTAGCTTTCGAATTCCGTTGGAATCACCTCAATCTGATATTTGAGCTGAAAGTTATGGCCAAATACCGAGAATGTGCAGAATCCAAATTCAATCCGATTTTGACTCCAATTTGATAAATTCCGATTTAATCCTTTCCACATCTTCTAGGTCTTCCCAATTTGCCCTTTAAGCTTGAAACATTTCTAGAAACGCTTCCTTTTCTTCCTTGACCTGCAAAAATACATAAAACCCAAAAAGGGAATAAAATGGAACAAAATAACAAAAACTAAGAAATTAACAAATGTAAATTAAAGGTTAAAATATAAATATTTTGGCACTTATAATACTCCCAGACTTACATATTGCTAGTCCATTAGCAATTCTTAAACTAAAAACAAAATGAAAAGCAAAGAACAAAAAGATAAATCCATCTTTTGTGGGATGTTCGATTGCATTTAGCATATGTCACAAGCCTTTTAAATCTCTAGGTATTCCCTGGAGGACGAGTTAAGTCACGTGAGGGTTGATAAGTGCTTAAATATTCATATTTAAACCCCTTAATTTATATTTGTTATGCCTTTAGTTTATATTATTTTGTCTATTTTATTTCATTTTTGTGTTTTTGTAGGTCATGGAAGAAAATGAAGCATTTCTGGAAATGTTCCAAGCTTAAAGGGCAAATTGGGAAGACCTAGAAGATGTGGAAAGGAGTAAATCGGAATTTATCAAAATTGGAGTCAAAATCGGATTAAATTTGGATTCTGAACATGTCTCGGTATTTTGGCCATAACTTTCAGCTCAGATATTGGATTAAGGTGATTCCAACGGCATTGGAAAGCTAACTCAAAATGATACAAATCATTGTGAAATAGCATTTTCCTAATTCCGAGCGCGAACCTGAGAGAATCGTGTTTGTCAAAACCAACTTTAAAGTGCTTAAACTAATAAAATCTTAACCTAGTCCCAATATCGAACACGTGGTGTGCAGAAAATTAAACTAAGCTAAAAGCATATAAAATAAATAAATAAAGGCGTGCAGAAAATAAAACTTAATTAAAAAACAATAAAGAAATAAAAATGCTAAAGTCCTAATCTACCTCACCATAATTTTATCAACATAAAAACATGCCTAGTTCATACTTCAACAACGATTACGCTACTAGGCGTATTCTATTTGCTATTAATTAATGCATCGTCAGTCTATCGATTAAGCACTAATGCATGTCCTATTGTTGCTACGATCTTGTCGAACTACCCGAGGCAAACAACATTACAAGAGGTCACAGCGGATAATGGTCGAAGGCGAATATCCGATGTATCTCCGGTTACAGCAGTGATGACGTTTAACGATACAAGCAACAATCAACCTTGTCACAAAATTGAATTGAAGCGAACAAGCAAAACAGTAAATGATGAGCGAGTATTAAACTAAGCATACAAATAATTAGATAAAAACATGGTGAAGGAAATAAGAGACTAAAGTAAAATAAACAAAAACATTAAATTAAACTGACGTTTAGAAGTGTTTACAATGAAGAACGGGGAGGTTTTGGGCCACAAAGGGCACCTCAAACGCATCCCAAGCGTCCTCTTTTTTTTACAAGAGAAAGGAAGATATTTATAGGCTAAATTTAGGGTTTTCGCGCTGCCAGGTCGGATAAGGTGCGTTCGATCGCACTAAGTGCGTTCGAACGCACTCGTGCATGAATTTCGGCATTTGATGGGCACAAGTGCGTTCGAACGTAAAACGTGCGTTCGAACGCACTACCTTCAGAATTAGCCCCCACATGTGAAATACAAAGTTGTAGATCTTTGAGTTAGCTTTCTAAAGACACCAAGATCACCCCAATCGGAGGTCTACAACTCCAGATATGGTCATTTTGGTGGGACTCGTCGGGTGCGAATTATCGCTCAACTCAAATTCTTTGTCAAAGCTCAGTCTTAAGCCCCAGAGTTGATGGCATTAGCCCCAAATGCAACTTAACAACCTGCAAAACACTAAAACACCAAAACTAACCAAAACATTAGAAATTAACAATACTAAGAGCCTAACGAATGTAAATTAAGAGGTTCAAATAAGCACTTTTAGGCACTCATCAAATACCCCCAAACTTACATTTTGCTAGTCCCTTAGCAAAACAAAAATGAAACCACAAATAAAAACAAGAAACATAAGTCCGCTTTCGTGGGAGAAACGATTTCATTTAGCGTATGCAACAAGCCTTTTAAACCACTAGGCATCCCTAGTGGACGAGTGAAGTCTCGTGAGGGTTTTTCAGGAATGACACCCACAAACAATTATTTGATACTATGTTATTAATGGACAATGCCCTTTACACAAACATATGGTTCATACATCATTAGCAAATTTAACATGTTAAACATACGAACCACATCATCCAGGCATCCAAACATCATTTCACTCAAGGTTGAAAAATTGAGACAACACGTGCTTCATATGGTGCAAAGTGAACTAACAATAAAATCATGGGGTTTCAATTATCCTCCAAAGACGTGTATCCCAAAATTTAAAGGAAAAACAATGTGAAAAATATAACCAAGGCTTAAATTGAAAGATGCAATTTTTTTATGTAGGCTGTGCAATGTTGACTTCCTTAAACTTCTAAATGACCTATATAGCAGTGTTGGGCTGACTCCCAAACCAAAGCGGTTTTAGGGCACTAGATGTAGAGACATCCCTAAGGGCTTAATTACTCAAGTCAAAAGAGTTCTGAAGCCTAACTAGCCATACAATTTTAGCAAAAAATTTCTCATCTTTTACGCTGAACACTCATTGCTTGGCAGGCAAGAGGTCCGGTTACTCAATGAAAAACTCACTTTATTATGATTTTTTGATTTTTTTGATTTTTTTGATTTTTTTGATTTTTTTTGATTTTTAAATATAAGCCAAGGATTTCATCATCACATCGCAAAACCCTAAAAATCTCAAGAAACACACTTCAAAGTCAAATCTCATACCCCACAGACCCTAATACTAGTGTGCATGTGAAATATCAATCAAACAAGTGGAGTCTCTCTAATCCAACACATGAATAAAAAAAAGACTGGGATTTCTAATGATAGGCAATGTTCAACTAAGTTAAACAAACCAATGACATGTAATCCACAGTTATGATATAAGTCATGACCAATCAACAACATAGTAACAAACAAAAATAAAAAAATTTATATACATGGCAAAAACAAAGATATACATGCAAAAACAAAACAAAACAAGTAAAAAAAAACAAACAGAATGTTTGTCCACACCCCCAAACTTAAATGACACATTGTCCGCAATGTGGCAAGAAATACATTACAGTGGGATGAGGAACCGGAATGAGCAAAGTCCAAGGCGTCCCCCAAACTTAAACATTAAAACACCTGTCAAAAACTAACAGCAATTTTTTCTAAAAGATAAAACATCAAAATGTTAATTGCTGTTAGAAACTGAAACAAATAAAATATATACATGAAAATAAAATAACAAAATAAAATAAAAATGCATTGCAGAAAATAAAAATACACCTTCCCGCTCATAAGGATGTCCAATCAATCCCTTCCATCCTTTTTCTTTAAAATAAGATACCCCTACGGAAGGATGTTAAGCCATCTTATGTAGTTGTCTTTGTTTGAGGATCCACTTAGGAACATGGTTCCTAGATTTGTGATCTTGTGTGTGTGAATCCTCAAAGATTTCTACATAAGATGCTCTTCGAGACATTGGAAAGATGGAACTTGATGATGTCTCGAGAGGGATTGTGACAAAGGAGTGAGCTTCAGTACTCACTTCCTTGTCATTGGGCCAATTTGAAATTGGCGGGGGCTCAAACTGCTCCTTCTTTTCTTCTCCTCCATTCTCAACAAGACCTCGTGAGTGGGATCCAATAAAGCCTTAGCTTGCTCATGTACCATGTCAAGGTCCAAATCAAACTCAAATTGAGCAAAGCTCTCTTCCAAAGGATCCTCCAGACTCGGCTCTCTAAACCTAACAGCTTGCTTGAGGAACTTGTCTAGATCCAAATCATTTTCAATTTCATCAAAACACTCTCCAGATGGATTCTCAAGACTAGGCTCACTAAAAATATCAACATGATCAAGTAGCCTATCCAAGTCTAGGTCATCACAATCTGGAGCAACGTGTTCCATCTCAGGATCCTCTAAACTCAAATCATGCAACACACTATCTAGCCTATCAAGGTCTAGGTCACAGTCATCTGGGGTGAAGCATTCTATCTTATGGTCCTCTAAGCTACACTCACTTGCAACTTCATCTCTAATTTCCTCATCAACAAGTATGGTGGTGGTTTGAGCATTGTCAAGTGCATACTTGTCAACTTCAGTCATGTAATAGTGAATGAAAGGGCAATCATCAAACTGGTGAGAAGGATGATAACAATATTCACATGACTGATGAGGTGTGTGAGTGTGAAAAAACTGGGTATGGGCTTGTCTGGCAGCCATGAGTTGGTTCGCCCTCCCCTCGAAGTCATCGATATGAGCAGTAGGAAAATGTTGCTCAAATGACTCTTGGGGAGGATGAGCCATCTCATGAATCTGAAACTCTTCCTCCTCAACTAGGTTGAATTTAGAAACTAATTGACCGAATTGTCCTTCCAACCTTGCAACTTCTTCAGTGTTTGCCATATGGGCACCCATAATTTCTTGACAAGGTTGGTTGACTGTTTTCCTAAACGTCTCGAGTGTGTCTTCTAATGATGGTTCATGAGACGCAGAAATGGTGGGTTGGCCTACTAGTTCCATGAATTCCTTAAGAGTGTCTTCCAAGGAAGACCTCTCAGGAGGATAGTCATATGAATGGGAAGAAAAATGGTTGTCGAACTGCGGATATTCAGGGTGGTGCAGTTCAACTGGGGGCAAAATTTTTCAGAGCATGATCATGCCACGAAAAATCAGAATTGTTGCTCCAGTCCGGGTTATAAAAATTAGATTCAAACCCAGGACTGGAGAAACTGGTGTTCAACTGCTCATTTGAAAAATCAGAAAATTGTCCCCAATGTGGACAATCACCTAAACTATGGTAAGGGTCGGAGCAATGTGAACACGGTTCATGTGGGTGCAAATTGGTAGGGGAAACATTAAAATAATCGAACGGAAGACTCATGCTTCACCCAAACAGTTCAAAATATCCCACAAGAAACAATTAAAATATATAAAATAAAATAAACAAATACTAAAACTAAACAAATTACTAATAAGTAAACTAACAAAACAATAAACTAATATAAACTAACAACATATTAAACTAATTAAACAATTAAAAATAAACTAACTAACAAAAACTAATGGCAGCAAGTAAATAAATAAAAACAGGCAGAATAAATAAATAACTATAATTAAATAAAAGAAAACAGAACCACATACACTGCCTCGGGTCTGTTGGTGCAGCCAGCTGATGTGCGTTCGAACTCCGGACACTACGGTCGATCGCAGACACGCAGATACGCAGCAAATGTAGCAGTCTTGTGCAAGTACGTTCAAACGCAAGGTAAGCGTTTGCTCGTTATAACGCACGCTTGCAGCGTCGGCGTTGCGTCAAGACGCAGCAGTCAAGATAAGGCGAGCGCAGGTATGCAACTGACCTGGAAGAGACTCAAGTACGTTCGAACGTAGTATGTGCGTTCGAACGCACTATCACAGGCTGAAATTCCAGGGACTCAACAGAAACTGAAAATTGCAAACAAAATGCTAATCTATTTTTTTTTTTTTTTTGAATTTTTTTCTATACAAAAGCACGAAACAAAATAAAATAGTTGCACAATTAAAATAACTAGTAGAAAGATAAAATTAATCTAAGCAAGAAAATTAATTTTAACAAAACAACGATTCCCCGGCAACGGCGCCAAAATTTGATCGTACAAATTTAATTGTACTCGCCAATTGCACGAGTCGATTGTAGTAATGTGGCTGTGCAAGTGCGAGGTCGAACCCACAGAGAATCGTGTTTGTCAAAAACCAACTTTAAAGTGCTTAAACTAATAAAATCTTAACCTAGTCCCAATATCGAACACGTGGTGTGCAGAAAATTAAACTAAGCTAAAAAGCATATAAAATAAATAAATAAAGGCGTGCAGAAAATAAAACTTAATTAAAAGAAAACAATAAAGAAATAAAAATGCTAAAGTCCCTAATCTACCTCACCATAATTTTATCAACATAAAAACATGCCTAGTTCATACTTCAACAACGATTACGCTACTAGGCGTATTCTATTTGCTATTAATTAATGCATACGTCCGTCTATCGATTAAGCACTAATGCATGTCCTATTGTTGCTACACGATCTTGTCGAACTACCGAGGCAAACAACATTACAAGAGGTCACGGATAATGGTCCAAGACAATATCCGATGTATCTCCATTTGCAGTGATCGGCGTTTAACGATTTACAAGCAACAATCAACGCAACCTTGTCACAAAATTGAATTGAAACGAACAAGCAAAACAGTAAATGACGAACGGAGTATTAAACTAAGCATACAAATAATTAGATAAAAACATGGTGAAGGGAAATAAGAGACTAAAGTAAAATAAACAAAAACATTAAATTAAACTGACGTTTAGGAGTGTTTACAATGAAGAACGGGGAGGTTTTGGGCCACAAAGGGCACCTCAAACGCATCCCAAGCGTCTCCCAAGCGTCCTCTTTTTTTTACAAGAGAAAGGAAGATATTTATAGGCTAAATTTAGGGTTTTCGCGCTGCCAGGTCGGATAAGGTGCGTTCGATCGCACTAAGTGCGTTCGAACGCACTCGTGCATGAATTTCGGCATTTGATGGGCACAAGTGCGTTCGAACGTAAAACGTGCGTTCGAACGCACTACCTTCAGAATTAGCCCCCACATGTGAAATACAAAGTTGTAGATCTTTGAGTTAGCTTTCTAAAGACACCAAGATCACCCCAATCGGAGGTCTACAACTCCAGATATGGTCATTTTGGTGGGACTCGTCGGGTGCGAATTATCGCTCAACTCAAATTTGCTGTCAAAGCTCCCCGAACTGTCTTAAGCCCCAGAGTTGATGGCATTAGCCCCAAATGCAACTTAACAACCTGCAAAACACTAAAACACCAAAACTAACCAAAACATTAGAAATTAACAATACTAAGAGCCTAACGAATGTAAATTAAGAGGTTCAAATAAGCACTTTTAGGCACTCATCAGTGGATATCAAAGCCCTACACTTTTATTTACCTTTATATATTTTTCATAATATCAATTGCGTGACACTTTTGGTATTTTAATTTAGTTAATTAATTCTAAATACAATTAACAATCTCCGTGGGATCAATCTCGTACTTTCTGCACTATACTATTGTTTTGATCTTGTGCACTTGCGAGTTAAAACGTACTAAATATTATCTATTAATTTAGGTAGTATTTGGCACAACAAGTTTTTGGCGCCGTTGCCGAGGATTGTTTAATTTTGTTTAGAATTATTTTCCTTAGTTAATTTTATTTAATTTTATTATTATTTTTTTTATCTCTAGTTTTTTAGTTTTTGTTCTGTTCTCTGGAGGTGTGCTCGAGCGCCCACAGGGCGATTGAGCGCACCAGTGTGATCGAACGTACCTCACGGTGCGATCGATCTCACATCGGACAAGCAATTGAAAGCGTAGTAATTACGAATTTGATTTGTTTCTTTTATTTTTGTTCTTATTTTTCTTTTGTTATTTAATTTTCTTTTTGTTTTAATCATGTTGAAAGACAACACACCCAGTTACAATTTATCTCCGTTGCTCAATATGTGTCCACACTATAAAGGCACACCAACAGAGAACCCATATTGGCATATTCAAGAAATCGTTGATCTCTGCAGGACTCAGAATGTTCAGGGTTTAACTCAAGATGAAATCAGGTTAGTCCTCTTCCCTTTTTCTTTAAAAGATAATGCTAAGATATGGTACTATTCTTTGGCCCCAGGTTTTATTCATACTTGGGATGAGATGACCACAAAGTTCTTAAAGAAGTTTTTCCCAACAAGACAAGGCAATTGAGAAGGAAATTGACTTTCCAACAAAAGAGCCCTTTTCTTCGAAGCATGGGAGCACTTTAATGAGCTACTTCTCAGTTGCCCTTATCACAATTTATCTCAAGAAGATCAGGTACTGGCATTTTATGAGGGTTTAAATGATCCTAACAAGAGTCTTGTAGATTTAGCTTGTGGTTACATGTTGATGGAGAAAAGTATGAGGAAGCCATAGAACTCTTTGAGACCATAAGTGAGAACTCCCAACAATTCCCATCTAAAGGGAGACAGGACTCAAAGAAAAGGCATAGGAAGAGAGCACCAATGGTGGAATTCAAGCTCAAACAGCTGCCATAGAGAAAAAGTGGACATGATCATGAAAGCTATGATTAATCATAATGATACTCTGAGTCATCTCTCATCAATTTGTCCCAACATTATCATGAAGAGGAGCCATCTTCCACCTATTGGCCTCAACAATACCAAGAAGAAGAGTGTCAAAGTCATTTTGTTGCCAATTACAATGGACAATACATGGAGGAAGAGTGCACTTACTATCGTGAGCAAACAACCACCACACCAAGAATGAAGAAACTATTGAGGAAAATTTTTGTGAGCCAAGTCTTGAAGATCCTTTGGGAGAGCACTTTGATCAATTTTATCAGCAAGTTGTGGTTGAAAATCAAGTGGATGAGAGGAAAGAGGAGCAAACTGAGGATCTAGAAGAGCCGCATCAGGAAAAAGAAGAGCACTAACACTTTTCAACATTAGCTCTTATTCTGAAACACCAAAAGGCCAAGAGAGAAATGCATTAGAGCTACCAAATGAGCAAATTGAGGACATCAAGATAAAAAAGCTCCACAGTCTTCTTCTTATTTTATTCAGTCCATGATGAGAAACTATTTGAGAAGACTCAATGGTCCACCCTATATCTGAGACAATGGAATCCCCAACCTTTGGGAAGACATCATTCTCTTTGGTGCAAGAGAAGAAAAGACTGGTGCTTCAAGTTTAAAGTGCGAACTAAAGCTACTGTGGAGGCAGTTGAGTAGTCTTGGATCTCAAGCGCCTCTGTGGTCGGTGATCGAGAGCCCACTACTGATAAACCTTTCTTACTTTTACATGCTTCCTTTATTTTTATTTTTCAATTTTTGTTTTAATTTTTCTTAGTTAATTTCATGATTCGGTCAAAGGGAAGGGCACTTTGTGTAGGCGATCGATCGCAGTGTGAATTGCGAACGATCGCCAAAACCTCCTCAATAATGCTAAACATTCTGAGGAAGCGAACGATCGCTATGAATATAGCGATCGATCGCTATCTCACTATGCAACCTCAGGCGCATGAACACATGAGCACACACATGCACTCATGCATAGGTACGATCGATCGCATCTATGTGCGATCGAGCGCACACGGGAAGGAAAGTCACGTGACCTACTTATAAGTCATTTCTCTCCCTTTCCCCATCACTTTTCCCCCTTGCACCATGAATACATCTGCATGCCCCATACTTCACCCAACCTCTCCTGCTACCCTCACACTCCAAAACCTTCACAAATTTTCCAATTCTTTTGTTTTTGACAACTACAATCTGCTTATACAGATTGTAGCTGTCCTCTGTGTTGGTTTTTTTTATTTTGCAGGGAGTGGAAAAAAAATGGAATGGATTTGCACCACTTGGTTTCAGAGCTGCATACCATCTGTTTGACAGAAGTCTTGACTAATGCCATATGGGGAACAACAGTGAGCAGCCACACAGTCTGGCTGAAGACGTTAAACTTAGCGCTCATGGGAGGCACCCCACAGCATATCCTTTTTATTTCTTTGTTTGTTTGTTTATTTTAATTTTTTTTTGTTTTTGTTTTTGTTTTCCTTTGTTACTTTAGTGTTTTGTTTTCCAGGGACAAGTGTGCTTGAGTTCAAGTTTGGGGGGAATGCTTTGAGTCAAACTTATTCCAGACAGTTTCATCCATCTCCTGGGTAAGATCTTTCCATGTTAGACACACATTGGGGACAATGTGTAATTTAAGTTTGGGGGTATGGGAGACACATTTACACACACTTGGTCCCACTTTTCTTTTTTGAAAAAAAAAAAAAAAAAAAGAAAAATGCATGTTCATGTTTGTCTTGAAATTTTTGGTTGATCTAAGAATTGTGAATTGATATTCATTGGTTAACTTAAAATTTTGAACACATAATCTGATGTTGGATTTTTGAGTTTTGTTACTTACTTTAGACAATTGAGAATTCACATGTTTGATCTGCTCTAGCACAAGCACATTAGCACATGATTGGTGTGATAAGTGCTTAAATATTCATATTTAAGCCCTTTAATTTATATTTGTTATGCCTTTAGTTTATATTATTTTGTCTATTTTATTTTCTTTTTGTGTTTTTTGTGTTTTTGTAGGTCATGGAAGAAAATGAAGTGTTTCTGGAAATGTTCCAAGCTTAAAGGGCAAATTGGGAAGACCTAGAAAATGTGGAAAGGAGTAAATCGGAATTTATCAAAATTGGAGTCAAAATCGGATTAAATTTGGATTCTGAACATGTCTCGGTATTTTGGCCATAACTTTCAGCTCAGGTATCTGATTAAGGTGATTCTAACGGCATTGGGAAGCTAACTCAAAATTCTACAAATCATTGTGAAATAGTATTTTCTTAATTCCGAGCGCCGAAAGTCCAAAATCGCCCCGCAAGATAGGAGCCTAATTCTGGACGAATCCTTCTCCGATTTATAATAGGATTGTCTCCTAATTTGTCTAGGAGATAGAATTCCGAAATTCCTAGGTTTACTAGTGGTTCTAGGACTCTCCTAAGGCCTATAAATAGACCTCTAAGCCTCACAATTTGAGACACAATTTCAGAGAGGAGAATTTGGAGGCTACTTCTAGGAGCGGTTTTCGGTTCTTTCTTTCCCTTTTCTTTTTAGTTTTATTTAAATTATGTGTAACTAATTATTTTAGTAGGGCTTGATTGAAACCCTAATTATGTTTATTTAATATTTCAATATTGGCACCTTTGTGATAATCATATTGTGTTGCTTTGTTGTAATATATGTGTTACAAACAATTTTCTTTTCAAACCTTTTTATTATCTATTTAATATTCAGCAAGTGGTTTTCTTAAAAATTATTTTTGTGATCGTTTGGTCATTAAAGACCATTTAATTTTCATACGTTTTTTTTACCATGAGTCATTAAACCTTTCTTTTATTGTTTATGACCGTTGATCATTAAATATTCCATTGGTTTCAATTCTTTAATTGTTTTGACCGTTAGTCATTAAATATGATTTATGGCTTTTGCTTATTATCAAAAGTTTTACCGTTATTAACCGTTTGGTCATGGAATAGTTTTAATGCTTCTAAGCTCTAACCGTTGGTGACCTTATATATATATATATATATATATATATATATATATAAAGAGCACTTGATATATATATTACTTCTATGGTTTCAATGATGGAATTGTTGTTTTATAAGAAAAGATTTGGGCTGTTCGATTAATCTTCGTTCTTGGAAGTGCATCCTTAACGAAGATAGACGCTATAGTCTAATCCTAGGAGGTTGCGTGTTAAGAGATCCGATTGCACCGAGTTATACACTCCGGGAGGCACGAATCAACCTTTAAGGACAACGCTCTTGCGTGATTCTATAGCATTGTGAGATCTTTCTATACTCTACCTTTTATCTCTTGTATTTTACTTACTTTATTGTTAATATTCGGATTGTAATTATTTTATATCAATGAGAATTTGTGCACCATCCAAAATTATTTCCAACATGCTTAACTTGATTAATGCCTGTTTTATTGAATTCCTCATATGTATGTGATTGGCTATTATATGCATGTGGTATGGACTTGTTAGTTAGATCAATTTGGATGACCGAGTCCTGGGTTTAACATAAGTAACAAAACTAATCCACGCCGGGTTCTTGGGTTAATCAACATGGGAAACCGGGAGTATACACCATGCCCTAGGTCTCATGTGGTTGTCGGTTTTCACAGTTCATATGCTTTCCTAGAGAACAACTTAGTATACACCATGCTAAATCCTTTAGGAAAGAAAAGAGTTAGAGTATACACCATGCCTAATTCGTTGCTTAGGAAAACCAATAGTTTAAGGAGTATACACCATGCCCTTAGGTTGGCAACTATTAGGTATTCATAATATGATTGGAGCATTGGCATATTGTTATATTATTTGAATATGATTAGTGGTGGATATCAAAGCCCTACACTTTTATTTACCTTTATATATTTTTCATAATATCAATTGCGTGACACTTTTGGTATTTTAATTCAGTTAATTAATTCTAAATACAATTAACAATCTCCGTGGGATCGATCTCGTACTTTCTGCACTATACTATTGTTTTGATCTTGTGCACTTGCGAGTTAAAACGTACTAAATATTATCTATTAATTTAGGTAGTATTTGGCACAACAAGGGTTTTCCAAGAATGTTACCCACAAACATTATGCGTAGTTCATGTTATCCAAAAATTAATGTATCACTCAAAACTATGATTTTCATTCATTAGCAAGCTTAACGAGTTAAACTCCATCTTCACAATGAATTTGAAATTTAAAGTCTAATCACTTACAACAGGCAAGCTAAGGCATTACAAGTTCGAAATAGTGTAAAGTGAACTAGTACAAGACTATGGAGCTTCCAAATAATTTCAATGTGCAATGCCTTAATATCTAAAGATTCACTGAAATTCATATCAGCATAAACAACAATGGCATAATTTTCTTATTCTTTCGTTTATTATTAGGATCTGCAATGCTTAATTCCCTTAAGCTTTCTAACTGATCCATGTAGCGAGTGTTAAGCCAATGACTCCTAAACCAGATGGTTTTAGGGCATTAGGTGTAAAGACACCCCTAAGGACTTACTAACTCAAGTCAAAAAGGCTACAAAACTAAACTAGCCACAATGTTAACCACATCAAATATTCTACCTTTTGACATGAACACTCAATGCTTACTAAGGCAAGAGGTTTAGTTACTCAGTGAAATGTTTATCAATGATTATCATCATTTTTTTTTCTTTCATAAAGTTAACCAAGACAATTCTCTTCACCTTTTGACGTGGACGCTCAATGCTTTGAGACAAGAGGCCTAGTTACTCAGTGAAAATAATATCAATGATCATTTTTTTTTTTTCATTCATCATTTTTTTTATATATATATTATTATGCCAATGTATCCAACTAATAAGTCATTCAGTTTCACCCAAAACAAAGAAACATACACATCAAAACCATATGTCATACCCCACAAATCATGTGCTAATGCGCTTGTGTTAGAGCAGATCAAACATGTGAATTCTCAAATGCCTAAAGTAAGTAACAAACTTAAAAATCCAGCATCAGATCATGTGTTCAAAATTTTAAGCTAACAAATGAATATCAAATCATAATTCTTAGATCAACAAAAATTTTAAGACAAACATAAACAAGCATTTTTTTTTTCCAAAAACAAAAAGTGGTACCAAGTGTGTGTAAATGTGTCTTCCATACCCCCAAACTTAAATTATACATTGTCCCCGATGTGTGTCTAACATGGAAAGATCTTACCCAGGAGATGGATGAAATTGTCTGGAATAGGTTTGACTCAAAGCATTCCCCCCAAACTTGAACTCAAGCACACTTGTCCCTGAAAAACAAAACACTAAAGTAATAGTGGAAAACAAAAACAAAATAAAACTAAAACTAAAAAGAAACCAGAAATAAAAAGGATATGTTGTGGGGTGCCTCCCATGAGCACTAAATTTAACGTCTTCAGCCAGACTGTGGCACTTTAAACTTGAAATACCAGTCTTTTCTTCTTTTGCACCAAAGAGAATGATGTCTTCCCATTGCAGGGGGATTCCAATTGTCTGTATATAAGGGTGGATCACTCTGAGTCTTCTTAAAAAATTTCTCATCATGGACTAGAATAAAATAAGAGGAAGACTCAGGGAGCTTTTCTATCTTGATGTCCTCAATTTGCTCATTTGGTAGCTCTTGCAAACTTCTCTCTTGGCCTCTTGTGTTTCAAGAATAAGAGCTAATGTTGAAAAAGTCTTTGTGCTCTCATCTTTTTCCTGATATGGCTCATCTAGATCCTTAGTTTACTTCTCCTTCCTTTCACTTGATTTTCAACCACAGCTTGCTCACAAAATTGATTAAAGCGCTCTCCCGAAGGATCTTCAAGACTTAGCTCACAAAATATTTTCTCAATAGTTTCTTCATTCCTAAGTGTGGTGGTTGTTTGCTCACGATAGTAAGTGCACTCTTCCTCCATGTATTGTCCATTGTAATTGGCAACAAACTGACTTTGACACTCTTCTTCTTGGTATTGTTGAGGCCAATTGATGGGAGGTGGCTCCTCTTCTTGGTATTGTTGAGGCCAATAGGTGGAAGATGGCTCCTCTTCATGATAATGTTAGGACAAATTGATGAGAGATGACTCAGGAACACTGATATGATTAATCATAGCTTTCATGATCATGTCCAGCTATTTCTCTATGGTAGCCATTTGAGCTTGAATTCCACCATTAGTGCTCTCTTCCTATATGCCTTTTTCTTTGAGTCCTTGTATCACTTTATATGGGAAGCTTTTGTTACTCATGTTAAACTCAGGACTCAGTCATCCAAATTGATCTAACTAACAAGTCCATACCACATGCATATGTTGATCAGACAGACACATATAAGGAATTCATGAAAACTGGTATTAATCAAGTTAAACACTATCATACAATTATCACAAAGGCGCCAATATTGAATTAAAATATAAACATAATCAGGGCTTCAATCAAGCCCTACTGAAAGGTTTAGTTACACATAATAGTGATGCTAATCATCTTCATAAAATAAACTTGAGGAAAAGAATAAACCCAGAAAATTGTTTCCTTGAAAGCTGTCAATTCCTCTCCAAAATAGCGTGTGTTCTTCTCTGTTTATAGGCCTATTTATAGATTCTAGGAGGATTCTAGAAACCCTAAAAATCGTAGGGTTTGAATCCTTGTGCAACAAGAATTTACAAAACCCTAAAAATTAAAAAACTTCCAAAATAGGGCTGCGGCTGGTTTGGGCTTCACGCGTAGGTGCACTCGATCACCATTGGGCTGCGATCGATCGCATTGTGATCGATCTCCTTCTTTTGCGCGCGAACGCAGGTGCGTTCAATCCTCTCCTTGGGTGCTCGAGCATTGGTGTGCTCGATCGCAAGTATCCTGCATTCGATCGCCCTCACAGACTCTAGCTCCTTCTTGATCTTCTTCTAGTTTTTCCAAATTCTCGTTTATTAAGCCCTAAATTTCCAGAGTGCTTTCTTTTCTTCCAAAGGCCTATAAAACAGAGAAAACACAAAAAGAAAGTAAAATGGAACAAAATAACATAAACTAAAGGCGTAACAAATATAAATTAAGCTGCTTAAATATTCATATTTAAGCACTTATCACACCCTCAAACTTACACATTGCTAGTCCATTAGCAATACATACTAAAAAGATAAGTCCAACTTTCGTAGGATGAATGGTTGCATTTAGCATATGCAACAATCCTTTTAAACCTCTAAGAATTCCCTAGAGGACGAGTTGAGTCTCGTGAGGGTTTTCTAGGAATGTTACCCACAAACATTAAGCACAGTTCATGTTTAACCCAAAAATCAAAATATCACTAAAAACCATGAATTTCATTTATTAGTAGGCTTAAAAAGTTAAACTCCATCTCCACAATGCTTTGGACCTTAAAGTAGATCACTTACCACAAACAAGCTAAGGCATCACAAGTTGAAATAGTGTAAAGTGAACTTAGCACAAGATTATGAAGTTTCTGAATAATTTCAATGTGCAATGTCTCAATCATCTCAAGCTTCACTGAATTTCCCATTAGAATGAACAACATTGGCATGCTTTTATTATATTTTTCTTTCTTTCTTTTAATTTTTGACTCTGTAATGTTTAGTTCCCTTAAACTTTCTAATTGACCCATGTAGCGAGTGTTGAGCCAATGATTCCCAAACCAGATGGTTTTAAGGCATTAGGTGTAAACACACCCCTAAGGACTTACTAACTCATGTCAAAAATGCTACGAAACTAAACTAGCCATAATGTTAACCACATCAAATCTCCTCACATTTTGACATGAACACTCAATACTTATTGAGGCAAGAGGCCCAGTTACTCAGTGAGAAGCTTATCCATGGTCATCATGATTTTTATTTTTTTAAAGTTAACCAAATAAAATCTTCTCACCTTTTGATGTAAACACTCACTGCTTTTTAGGCAAGAGGCCCAGTTACTTAGTGAAAAGTTTATCAATGGATACTTTTTTTTTTTTTTCATGCCAATGTGTTCAACCAATAATTCATTCAGTGTTACCCCAAACATGAAGACATACACATCAAACTCATATGTCATACCCCACCAATCATGTGCCAATGTGCTTGTGTTAGAACAAATTAACAATTGAATTCTTACTTGCCTAAAGTAAGTAACAACTAGAAAAATCCAATCATCAGATTATGTGTTCAAAATTTTAAGCCCACCAATGAAATCAACTCATAATTCTCAGATCAATCAAGATTTCAAGACAAATATGAACATACAATTTTTGTTTTTTTTTTTGAGAAAAAATAAACTAAAAACGAAACATAGTGTATATAAATGTATTCCCCTACCCCTAAACTTAAATTGCACATTGTCCCCAATGTGCAAAGACATGGAAAGAGCTGACCTGGGATATGGAGAAACTGGCTGGAGTAGGTATGGCTCAACGCATCCCCCCCCCCCCAAACTTGAACTCAAACACACTTGTTCTTGAAAAACATAGGTTCAACGTCTTCAGCCAAACGTTGTGTCCTTTCATTGCTGTTCCTCCTGTGAGGCTGAAGATGATTCCCCAGCAGCTAGTGGTAGCCGATTCAGAATGGCTTTAAGCAACTCGCCTTGTGTCTTAAACTGCCAAAACGCTGTTCCACTCTTTCCAAACGCTGATTGGCACCATGCAAGAAGTCATATTCATTTTGGCTGATGACTACTGACCTTCTCCTCCCTCCTTGTTGAGGAACAGGTGCATCCTCTTCCATAATGTCTGCCTCCTCCACTCTCTCTTTAGCAAGAATTTGCACCCTCAAACCCCTAGGCATATGTGACAAACTTTGATTCCATTGGTTCCTTCCAAAGAAAGGGTGTTCTGTGATAGGTCCATCTTCAGGAGTTCCTTTAATTCCCTTCTTTTTCATGATATATGTCAGTAGGAACGGAAAAGGTAGCCCCTATGAATTGGTAGTGGTTGTCTTTTTCCAGATCACTCCTTCCCAAAATTTGTTAATCTGGTCCCAAATGATGGAAGGAATGGAGTACCAATGACCTTTATAAAAAGCATACAATGCTTGAAGAAATGGATCCTACCTCTGAGTTTTATGGCCCAAGGGACACACATTGTGATATAGAATGGAATCCACAAGCTAGAGTTGTGGAGGTAATTTGGACCGGCTGCCGGCATTGTTCTTGTTATCCGCATACTGTCCATCACACATGTCATCAATGATTTGAGAAATGTAAAAGGACTCTGGCTGTGCATCCATTTGAGCTTCCACAAGAGGGTGATCATCATTACATTTTAAGGCTACAGCAATATCGGTAGTTGTCACCTCAACTGGCTTCCCCTTGACGTTTGAGAATAACATTCCCCTTCTGTTGCAATCAGTGTATAGATTGCTATAGAACTGGACCACCAATTTTGTGTACGCCGTGGAAGTGACGGGTTTTCAACAATTTCTTCAACCCACAGCGAGTGAATTCTTGGACTGCCCATTAAGTTGCTTCAAAATTTTTGAAATCCACATTAATATCAAATGTGGTCTCAAAAATTATCTCCCACTGCTCCATAGTGGGTTGGGATGATTGGGCACGGGAACTAGAAGCTTGAGAGGTGGAAGCAGTGGTCTGAGTCATTTTGAGTTCAGTTAAGAACTTCTATCAAACAGTTGGTGGGCAACTTGCAATCCCAATGGAGAATGACACTTCTCAACAAAATCCAACCCCTTGCAAAAGTCAAACACACAACACAAGAGATAACTACAATATGTTTAAATAGATTGCAATAGGTCAAACAGAGAATAAAAACATAAAAAACGGAAAGAGTTGGGTTGTGAGGGTGGTTGTGCAATGGTGCGGTGGGGGTACAGTAGGTAAGCAAGTGCAGTGAGAGGGACGACGCTAGGAACAAGGGGAAAATGATGGGGGAAAAGGAAAAAATGACCTAAAATAGGTCACTGGACCTTTTGTTACGAGTGCGTTCGATCGCTATTAATGTGTGATCGATTGCACTCGTGCATGATTGTGCATGTGGGCAGTGCTGTGCTTGCGTGCTGAAGGTCGCAACGGTGAGCTGGCGATCGATCACTATATTCATAGCGATCGTTCGCTTTCTCAGAAAGTTAGCACTATCTACGGGGTTTCAGCGATCGTTCGTAATTTTCACCGCGATTGATCGCTTGTACAGAAGGTTTAGAGCTTTCTATGGGGTTACAGTGATCGTTCGCAATTTTCACTATGATCGATCGCTTGCACAGAATGCCCTTTCCCCACAAAAAAAAAAAAAAAATTGAAACACAACAACAAGAAAGAAAAAAAATTGAAACACTACAGAATTGAAGAAAGGGTTACCGCATTTAGTGGCCTTAGTACCACTAACCTCACAAAAGCGTTTAAGCTTCAAGACTGCTCAAATGCTTCCCATAGCTGCAATGCTACTCTTTTAGAAAGGTGTACTTGAGATCCACCAGCTGTGGCTCAAGTGCTCTTGATGATGCTGCATTTGGAACAGACTGAAGTGCCAAATCTTCATCTCTTGGTATTAATTTAAATTCCTAGTATGGCTTTACTCTATGTCCATTCACAGTGAATGACTGATTGTTTTCTGAATTTTGAACCTCCAATGCACCATGAGGGAATACTTTGGTGACCACACAAGGGCCAAACCAACTGGACTTGAGTTTGCCTGGAAACAGTCTCAACCGTGACTTGTAAATCAACACCTTCTGTCCTACATGAAACTCCTTCCTAACCAGTTGTTTATCATGATATGCTTTGGTTCTCTCCTTATAGAGCTTGGCGTTCTCATATGCATCATGCCTCAATTCTTCAAGCTCATTCAATTGCAACTTCCTCTTATCACCTGCATGCTTCATGTCAAAGTTAAATTTCTTGATGGCCCAATAGGCTTTTTGCTCCAAATCCACTGGTAGATGGCATGCGTTCCCAAAGATTAATCGGTATGGAGACATACCAATGGGGGTTTTGTATGTAGTCCTATAAGCCCAAAGTGCATCATTCAAACGTAGAGACCAGTCCTTTCTACTGGTGTTCACCGTCCTCTCTAGAATGCCTTTGATTTCTCTGTTGCTTATTTCCACTTGCCCACTGGTTTGAGGATGATAGGGATTGCCAACTTTATGAGTTATCCCATACTTCTTTATCAAAGAAGTAAAGACATGATTGTTGAAGTGGCTTCCTCCATCACTGATTATTGTCCTTGAAGTCCCAAATCTTGTAAAGATGTTATCCTGTAAAAACTTTACAACAACTTTGTGATCATTAGTCTTTGAGGGGACAGCCTCAACCCATTTGGACACATAATCCACACCCACAAGAATATATAAATTTCCATATGAGTTAGGAAAAGGACCCACGCAATCAATACCCCAGACATCAAAGAGTTCCACCACTAGAATATTTTGCAAAGGCATCTGATTTCTGGATGAAATGTTGCCTGTCCTTTGGCATCTATCACAAGAGCTGCAAAACAAAAAAGCATCTTTGAACAAACTGGGCCAATAAAAACCAAATTGTAGTACCTTAAGAGCTGTTCTCTTGGCTCCAAAGTGTCCTCCACATGCAAACTTATGGCAATGCTGTAGTATGCTCAATTGATCCTCCTCTAAGACACATCTTCTGATGATTTGATCAAGGCAAGATTTGAAAAGATAAGGTTCATCCCAAAAGTAGTATCTAGAGATAGACATCAACCTCTTCCTTTCTTGATTAGACATACTTGGAGGAAAAACTTTGGTAGGTAGATAATTCACATTATCTGCATACCAAGGAAGTTACCTCTACTGCAAACAATTGTTCATCTGGGAAGTTTTCATTCAAAGGCAGCTCATCTCCTTCTTCTTCTTCTTCATGAAGTAGCCTGGATAGGTGATCTGCAACGACATTCTCACTGTCCTTCTTATCTCTAATTTCCAAGTCAAATTCTTGCAGTAAGAGTACCCATTTGATCAATCTTGGTTTTACATCTTTCTTAGCAAACAAATATCTCAAAGCAGCATGGTCAGTGAATACAATAACCTTAGAACCAATTAGGTATGATCTAAACTTCTCTAAAGCAAAAATGACAACTAACAATTCTTTCTTAGTGGTAGAGTAGTTTAGCTGGGCATCATTCAAAGTTCTAGAAGCATAATAAATAGCATGGGGTACCTTATTGATTCTTTGGCCCAAGACAGCTCCCAATGCAAAGTCACTAGCATCACACATTAGCTCAAAAGGAAGGCTCCAATTAGGTGCCGTCATTATTGGGGCTGATGTTAGCAGCTTCTTCAATGTGTTGAAAGCTGTCATACATTCATCTGTCCATTCAAACTTGGTGTCTTTTGCCAGCAATGCGCAAAGAGGTCTGGAGATCTTAGAAAAGTCCTTGATAAATCTTCTGTAGAATCCAGCATGTCCAAGGAAACTTCTAACACCTTTGGTTGTCATTGGAGGGGGAAGTTTTGAAATGATGTCAATCCTGGCCTTATCCACCTCAATTCCTTTGTTGGAGATAAAATGACCCAACACAATGCCTTGTTGCACCATGAAGTGACATTTTTCCCAGTTGAGCACCAAATTGCATTCTTCACATCTTTTTAAGACACTCTTTAGATGATAGAGGCATTCATCAAAGTTAGAACCAAAAACACTAAAATCATCCATAAATACCTCAATGAACTTCTCCACCATGTCAGAGAAAATGCTCATCAAGCATCTTTGGAAGGTAGCCGGTGCATTGCATAATCCAAATGGCATTCTTCTGTAAGCAAATGTACCAAAGGGACATGTGAAGGTGGTTTTGTCTTGGTCTTCTGGTGCTATGGCAATTTGGTTGTAACCACTGTACCCATCCAAGAAGCAATAGTAACTTTGGCCAGCTAACCTTTCTAGCATCGATCAATGAAGGGCAGGGGAAAATGATATTTCATGGTTACCTTATTCAGTCTTCTATAATCAATGCAAACCCTCCATCCAGTGGTTATTCTTGTGGGTATGAGCTCTTCCTCTTCATTTTTCACCACTGTGATCCCACTCTTTTTCAGAACAACTTGAACTGGGCTTACCCATTGACTGTCTGAAATGGGGTAGATGATTCCAACATCTAATAATTTCAACACCTCCTTCTTCACTACCTCCTTCATGTGTGGGTTGAGCCTTCTTTGTGCATCCCTTATTGGTTTTGCTTCATCTTCAAGGTGAATCTGATGCATGCATTTGGCCGGGCTTATCCTTTTGATGTCGGCAATGGTCCATCCAATGGCAGTTTTATGTTCTATAAGAACTCTCAACAGCTTCTCTTCTTCCCCCAAACTTAGGTTTGCAGCAACTATCATAGGTAGTGTCTTGTTGTCTCCTAGATAGGCATATGTCAAGTGCTCTGGCAGCTGGTTTAATTCTAAATTCGATGCCTGGACAATGGAAGGGACAAGAGTAGTATTAGTAGGTACCAGAGTTTCAAAAGGGGGAGTATACCTACTTGGGTACTTTGGAGAAGCCTCTAGAAGGTGAACAACCCTTGAGAGGTCCTCAGTAACTTCTTCAAATTCTGCTTCAATTTCCGCCTTTGTGAGACTCTGGGTGAGAGTGGCTTCCATTGGATCAATGTATTAGACCTGAAAAACTTTCTCAACTAAATCTTGCATCATACATACATTAAAGCATTTCATATCATCTTGAGGTAATTTTAATGCATCAAATATTTTAAATTCTATCTTCTCACCATTTACCTTCATACTTACAATACCCTTTTTCACACAAATTTTGGTATCAGCAGTTCTCATAAAGGGTCTTCCAAATATGATAGGCAAGGATGATGGCATAGGAGATTCTTCCATATCTAATACAATGAAATCAGCAGGTACAATAAATTCACCTACCTTTACCAAAACATCCTCAAGTATACCTCTTGGCCTTTTGATGCTTCTATCTACCAATTACAAGGTGACAAAGGTGGGTTTCAACTCCCCCAATCCAAGTGTCTCATAGACTGTGTATGGCAGCAAATTGACACCAGCTCCCAGATCTAGCAAGGCTCGCTCAAAATCATGGTCACCAATCCTGCAAGGAATAGTAAAACTACCTGGATCTTTTAGCATTGGGGGTAGTTTTCTTAATAAAACCGCACTTACCTCTTCAGTCAAAGCTACTATTTCATGTTCCTGAAACTTCCGTTTATGAGTGCAATAATCCTTCAAAAACTTAGCATATGCTGGTATTTGTTGAATTGCATATAATAAAGGAATGTTTATCTCTACTTTTCTCAAAGTTTCAAAAATATCAAGCAATTTCTTCTCCTTCTTTGGCTTTACTAACCTTTAAGGGAAGGGTGGTGGTAGATATTCCCTCTCCATTTCGCTTACCTTAGATGTGGATACCTCATCTTGAGCTACTTGTTTTGGTTCATCCACTCCTATGGTCTTACCGTTTCTGAGGGTTATAACTACTTGTACTTGCTGATGGGCACCTGTGATGAGTGCCTAAAAATGCCTATTTGGACCCCTTCATTTATATTCGTTAGGCCTTTAGTTTTGTTAATATCTAATGTTTTAGTTTATTTTAGTGTTTGGTTGTGCTGTAGGTCCTTGTTGTGAAGATGTGGCTTAAAGGGAAGAATTGAGCTTAAATGAGTAAAGACCCTCTTGGTGCGCCGATCGACTACATGCGATCGGCGATAAATGAATGAAGCAGTCTGCTTTCGAACACATGTGTGATCGAGCGCATCATCAGCGATCGAGCGCAATCCACATATCACGCGTCGCCCTAGCTACCATCGCTTCATGCCTGCGCCGTGTGGAACCGTGTGGAATTCCAGCTGTTACGTGCGATCGAGCGCAGACTATGCGATCGAGCGCACCTGACCTGGCAGCAACCCTAAGTTTTTCATATAAATAGAACATTTTGTATAGGGTTTTAATTTCACGCTTGGGAGACGGGTTGAGGCGCCCTCAGTTGCTCAAAACCTCACTGTTCTTCATTGTAAACACTCCTAAACGTCAATTTTATTAAATGTTTTCATTTATTTTATTTTTATCTCTTATTTCCCTCACTATATATTTGTTTATATATTTTCATGTTTAGTTTATATTTTCTGTCTTTTAATTTAACGTTTGTTCGATTCAATCACAATCTCGTGACAAGATTGTGATTGGTTGTTGTTTATGGATCGTTTTCCGTCCAAATATTTGTTGTGATTTATCCGGGTTACATCGAATGGTTCAATCGAGTCCAATATCCGTTGTCGTCAATGACACATCGGATGATTCGATCTTGGCTCAACATCCGTTGTGACCGTTTATGGGTTAATACATCAAATGATTCGACTAGATTACGTAAAGGGCAAAAGGACATGCGTAGAGCTAGGCCGTACAACGGGTGTATGCACTATTGTGAGAATAGGACATGCATTTTAGCCTAATTGAATGATGGATGTTTGAATTAGCATGTTTATATATTACTGAATTTATTGTGAGGTTGATTTGAGACTTAGTTATTTTTATTTCTTTATTTTATCGCATTTATAGTTTAGTTTATTTGATGCACGCCACGTGTTCGACATTGGGACTAGGTTGAGATAGGATTAGTTTAGGCATTTAAAATTCAGTTTTCGACAAACACGATTCTTTGTGGGTTCGACCTCGCACTTGCACAGCCACATTACTACAATCGACTCGTGCAATTGGAGAGTACTATTTTTGGTACGATCAACCTGGATTGGGTATTGTCTGGGCTGGAAGTTCTCCTTGCTTTCTAACATTCATCTCCTTAGCCAACTGCCCCACTTGTACTTCCAACCTTTGAATAGATTGCTCATGCTTTGCATTGGTTTGTCTTTGCTCATTCCTGAACTATTTCTCCTCCGCCATGAACTGGTCTTGTGACTTCACCAATTGTATCACAAGACTCTCTAGGTCATTCTTCTTTGATTCTTGAATTGGTTGGGCTGCTTGCTGGGAATTCCTTTGCTGCCCTTGATTGTTACTCCATGAGAAGTTAGGGTGGTTTCGCCACCCTGGATTGTAAGTGTTGGAGTATGGGTTGTTCTTGGTAGGATAATTGTTCTGTCCCACATAAGTTGCTTGCTCTTGATCTGCAGATGAGTACAAAGGGCAAGTGTCAGTTGTGTGATCAAATTGAGAGCAAAGAGCACATACCTGAGGAGGCGCGGCTTGTTGGTTAGGTGAGATATTTTGTAAGGCCATGGCCTTGACAATTATATCTAACTTCCTGTCTACAGCAACCATGTGACTCGAAGATCCACCATTTGAGTTTACTTCATACAAGCCTCTACTTTTCACTCCTTGTCTTCCTCTGGATAAGAATTGTTGGGAGTGCTCACTTAACATCTCAAACAATTCCATGGCTTTTTCACTACTCTTTTCCATCAGCACTCCTCCACAACCAGAATCAACTACTCCTTTATTAGCGTCATTCAAGCCTTCATAAAAAGCCTATACCAATTCATCTTGAGGTAGCTTGTGATGTGGGCACTTCAATAGCAAGTCATTGAAACGACCCTAGGCTTCAAAGAATAAGTCGCCATCTTTCTGTTGCCCGCTTGAATTTCCTTCCTCATCTGTCTTGTCTTCTGTGCTGGAAAGAATTTCTTTAAAAATTTACTAGACAGTGCTTCCTAAGTGTGGATGGTATTTGAAGGCATTGAGTTGTACCACAATCTTGCATTGTCCTTCAAAGAAAAAGGGAAGAGAATCATCCTAATTCCCTCTTGATCCAGGCCTTGAACAAGCTGAAATTTGCAAAGATTAGTGAATTCCCTTATGTGCAAGTTTGGATCCTCAGTCGGTGTGCCTCTGAAATGTGTCAATGCATTGACTATTTGTGGCGATATGTAGTAGTTGCCTTCGGCCTCAAGTTGATAGGCAAAGCATGATGTTTGGTTGGGATTGTCAGGGATGAAAGCCTGTTTCATGGGCCTCCGCTCTGGTGGCGGTTGGTTGACAAACTGCGGTTGGTTTACCTGCTGTTCTGCCATAACTTCGTCTTCTTGAAGTTCTTCTTCTTCCTCAACATTATCTCCAGGCTTCTGTCTTATGGTCTGCTCAGTCTTTGTATAAAGTGGAAGGATAATTGGATTCTTGGAACGAAGCCCTTGCATGAATCAGATGAAAAGTCAGCAGGCACAGCAGCTTCAGTACTGCTGTTCGGATGGTTGATAAGTGCTGTTTAGTGCTTTTTCACACCCCTTTATTTATGTTGGTTAGACCTTAAGCAATGTTAATATCTTTGCATTTTACTTGTTTTGTTTGTTTTGTAATAAACAGGCCCTTACATCACGTCTTGATCGAGGGAGCAAATGGACATGAAGTGTTGAGAAGATTCCAGAAGTGCGTTTGAACGCAGATGCGGTCGCATGCAAAGTTGAGGTCGAACGTAGTCCAGTCAGCCCATGTTTCACGCGGCCGGCCTTAGCGGTTATCTGTGGTCGATTGTGTGTTTCGCGTTTGACCACAGATAACTGACGCGTTCGAACGCAAGGCGTGCGTTCGAACACAGGCCTATTTCCAGCATGTCTATAAATAGGTCCCTTGGTCATTTTGTCGAGTGTGCTTTTCTTTGGGCGATTTTTAGAGAGCATTTTGCCACTTTTGGCCATGCTCTGCCCATTTTATTTGTAAACACTTACTATAAAGTTTATATTATGCATTATTTTATCTTTATTTCGCTTTATTATTTAATGGGTGGCTAAACTCTTCAACTAAGGTTGAAGATGATACCTCACCCTTAGTTTATATTTCTTGCTTTTACATTAAATGCTTTTATTTTTATGTCATTTACATTTCCGTACTCATCATTTAATTTCCGTGACAAATAATTAAATGGTTGTCATTTTTGATACTATCATAGTCATCCTATGATGTGTTCCAAGCCGGGTGCCTAACAAGTGAATAATTATTGATTCAATATCCACTGTGATCTAAGGATACAGTGGATGATTTTATCAATAATCAATTACTCGTTGTAGCTCCTTAACGGTAAACACATTATTTGGGTTTGACTTGTGTCAATAACGACAATAGAGTGTGTTGAAGGGTTTTAATTATTAAGACGGTAAAATTGGTGTTTAATGTGTTAAGCTAACTTTTTGATACGGGGTGAGACTAATCTTTAACCTTAGTCGTTTTTCCATACATTGACATTTCATTAGTATAGCATTTAAATTAATGCAAATTTAGTATTCTTGATATTATCTTTGGAACTAGGTTAAAGTAGAGTCGGTTCAATTGCAATATCAATTTTATAAGCAAACACTCCGTTCCCTGTGGATTTGATCCTACACTTCACACACTATACGACCTAACGGTTCGTACCATTGCGAGTGCAAGTTAATTTGCACATCAATGGTGTTCTGGAACTGCAAACGATTGTTGGAAGATGTGCGCTCGATCACTGGGCGATCATTCGCACTCAAGCTACGATCGATCGTAGGCACAAAACCAGGTTGCCGCAACTGAATGAAAATAAAACTAAAAGTTAAACTTAATAAATAAATAAAAAATATATAAACTAGATTATCAAAAATAGAATTAAAAATAAAACAAAGCTGAATTAACTATACGAAAATAATTCTAAACAGAATTTAACGCAATCCCCGGCAACGGCGCCAAAAACTTGTTGTGCAAATATCTACCAAAATTGATAGGCAAATAATTGTACGTTTTACTTGCAAGTGCACAAGGTCAAAAGATGTAGTCAACATGTAAGTGCAAGATCGATCCCACAAGGATTGGTAAATTATGTTTGAAATTAAATTCGCAATAAAATAAAAGAGAGAAAAATTAAATTGTTTTAGACAATGAGAAAGAGGTAGGGCTTTGATTTCCACCGCTAATCATGCTTATATAGCAAAACAATATGCCAATGCTTAAATTACATGATGAGTATTTAATGGTTGCCAACCTAAGGGCATGGTATATACTCCTTAAGCTATTGATTTCTTAAGGCAACAAGTTAGGCATGATGTATACTTTGACTCTTTTCTTTCCTAAAGGATTTAGTATGGTGTATACTAAGTTGTTCTCTAAGAAAGCATATGAATTGTGAAAACTGACAACCACATGAGACCTAGGGCATAGTGTATACTCCCAGTTTCCCATGTTGATTAACCCAAGAACCTGGCGTGGATTACTTTTGTTACTCATGTTAAACCCAAGGCTTGGTCACCCAAATTGATCTAACTAACAAGTCCATACCACATGCATATGTTGATCAGGTAGACACATATGAGGAATTCATGAAAATTGGTATTAATCAAGTTAAACACTATCATGCAATTATTGTAAAGGCGCCAATATTAAATTAAAATATAAACATAATCAGGGCTTCATTCAAGCCCTACTGAAAGTTTTAGTTACACATAATAGTGATGCTAATCATCTTCATAAAATAAACTTGAGGAAAAGAATAAACCCAGAAAATTGTTTCCTTGAAAGCTGTCAATTCCTCTCCAAAATAGCGTGTGTTCTTCTCTGTTTATAGGCCTATTTATAGATTCTAGGAGGATTCTAGAAACCCTAAAAATCGTAGGATTTGAATCCTTGTGCAACAAGAATTTACAAAACCCTAAAAATTAAAAAACTTCCAAAATAGGGCTGCGACTAGTTTGGGCTTCACGCGTAGGTGCTCTCGATCGCCATCAGGCTGCGATCGATCGCACTGTGATTGATCTCCTTCTTTTACGCGCGAACGCAGGTGTGTTCGATCCTCTCCTTGGGCGCTCGAGCACTGGTGCACTCGATTGCAAGTATCCTGCGTTTGATCGCCTTCACAGACTCCAGCTCCTTCTTGATCTTCTTCTAGTTTTTCCAAATTCTCGTCCATTAAGCCCTAAATTTCCAGAGTGCTTTCTTTTCTTCCAAAGGCCTATAAAACAAAGAAAACACAAAAAGAAAGTAAAATGGAACAAAATAACATAAACTAAAGGCGTAACAAATATAAATTAAGGGGCTTAAATATGAATATTTAAGCACTTATCAGATGTAATTATGGGGCAAGAAAGCGACTTTCATCTTTTTCAATAGGTGTTCCCAACTACTGATCTTCCATTTGCTTTGCCGCTTGCGGTCTCTCTTTAGTTGCTGCCACCACTCAACAACTCTTCCCCGGAATGTAAGCACCACTAAAGAGACTTGTTGTTAATCAGGCACCCCGTTGAACTCAAAAATCTCTTCAACAGCCAACACTCAATCCAAAAATTCTTTGGGTTCTTGATACCCTCGGAATTTTGGAATTTTGAGTTTGAATCTATTTACCCGTTGATTTGTAGGAGCTTGCGCAAGGTGCTGACGTCCCAGCATTCGGCGCTCTGTACACAAGTTCCTAGATCCACTCCCTCTGTGACCACGCAAGTTGGATAATTGGGTGGTGAGGTCTTCAATCTGATCCCTCATAGCCCAGAATTGATTCTCCTTGTGTTGCCAACATTCATCGATAAATTTGCCTTCCGCCTCCATGAATTGCGGGCTTGGTTGGCGATGACAACTGTCCGACCCACCACTCATGTGCCACAAACAAATTGCCAGTTGCTCCTTACGTACTGTCTCCGTGTGCATGTACACCTCGTCCATCTCTGTAAAGCGGTTGCTCCTTCCCATTCATGGAACATGACTGAGCTCTGATATCAACTGATGCAGCGCGACTTAGTGGGCTGCAGTGAAGAATAACATTCAAGTAGCGGATATGTAATTCTAGATCATGAGTTTATCGACGATCTAAGAAATCTTCTCAAAACCTAGATACTCTCTAGCATTTCAAGGAACATATGAAGAAAACTCGTTTGCGAGTAATTCTTATTCAACAAAATAATAATAAACATAAACTGTAATTTTTGGAGGCTATAAACATATATTTATAGCCACAAACCCTAAACCTAATAAAATAACGAAATAAAGACTCTTAAAACCCTAATACTGCTAAGACAAAGAGATAGAGTCGTAATTAATAAGAAAAATGTGAAAAATTAACATAATAGCCCGTGAGCAAATGATCGCAACATGGGGGGCGATCATTTGCAGATGGGCGAACGATCAAGCGCACGTTCCCTCCTTATCGGTCGCTTCCTCAGTAGAGTTGGGCATTTGGGCACTAGTTCAACGAATGATCGCTGGCTTGGTGCGAACGTTCGCTATTTACCAACAACGAAGCCAAATATGAGTGATGCAGATTAGATCTAGTTGTTCGAGACCATGTAACCCGAGAATTTCTCGGAAGGAACTCCGAATGCAGATTTTATGGGATTTAGCTTCATCCCGTACTGCTTTAGCATCTCGAACGCCTCATGGAGGTCATGCGCATGGTCCCCCAACTTCGTGCTCTTCACCAACATGTCATCCGCATAGACCTCCATATTTCTTCCAATCTGGCTTTGGAACATTTTATTCACAAGCCGCTAGTATTGTAACGCCCTAAGAATTAATTAACTTGTAATTAATTCAACGGTTCGTCTCCCAGCCTTGTTCCATTCCGAACAAGACCTCCGGGACCTCTACTCCTCAAAAACAGAGGATACTAAGCAGCGAAAGTAATTAAGTACTACAAACATTAATCAGTATAACTAAAGCATCTAACCAAAGATCATTAAAGCAGCGGAAATCATACTATATACATTAGTACAAGGGATCCATGCTAAACCTTAATATGCAAGCATGCATGCATCAAGCCCTGATGTCTACAACATAACTCAAAAGTACTAGTTACCATGAGTACCCACTTAAGCTTGCAATAAGTCCTCAAGCATCTTCTGGATCGAATCCTCCACAAGAACCGGATGTTTCACCATATCCACTATCTAGAACAGCATAATCATATATATGGAGAAAAAAAGGGAAATAATACAAGGGTAAGTCCGACGACTTAGTGAGTAGAAATCCACATGATGTACCCGTCATTAATTTGTGGATTCTTTTATTATAAAACACATGCAGCATTATGAGATGACAGTTATAATGTAGGTAATCTATATATATAATATATGCTTATAATCATGAGTAACAGTAAGAGTTCAACGTTATGGTCTACCCGAGATATTACCCCTTCTCAATAGGGTTGACGCTATCCCAAGGGACCTGTAGTACAATGCCAGTGCCCCAACAATTACATGAAACATACCGTACATAACACTAGCGGGACGATCGAGTTCAATCCCGAGTGGCCCATACCGCTAATGACGTCCGTCCTATAGTGACCATCCATTGGGAATGCTTGCATCATTGGTCACGAGTCATTGGATCCAAAGCCCCCACACATGCACACATTGACCATAAAGCTAACCTGTATAGTAAGCCCATGGCCATTATTACCGCAGGTACCGATGTACCATGTCTTACGATGCAATTAATCTTATCAGTCTTTTACATGCACAGTTTTACAAGTCTCATTATTATCTTATTAATAGACACGTTTTCACAAAAGAAAGTTCTCCATAGTTCCAAAATTTATTTCATGAGAGTTGCAAAACATGCATGTTTGATATATACAAAATACGTGCAACGCAAGAAAAGTAACAACAAAGCATCCATGTGAGTTTGTACTCATCCGAGCCATAAAGCTTCTCCATGTAATTCCCTTGAGGCTCCATAACCTCGAATACTAAGAAAAGACTTATCATTAGTTCTATTTCTACTAAAGCACAACTCTATAACAAGGAAACAAGAGCTATGGGATAGTTGGTGAAAATATGGTTTCAGAATACGGCCAGACGTCCTGCTTGAAGCCATACGTCCTTGTGTCATGATGGGCCAGACGCTACCACGAGACCGTACGCCCGCTCTGATGTCTTTCAAGGAGAACCTCATTTTCTCTCCACTGTCCGCCTATTCTTCGACTCCTAAGGCCAACAAGGCTTCCTAAGGCCTCCTAACACATATTATAACATCCACGCGAAGATAACAACGCTAAGCTTAACAAAACGCTAGCCTAAGCAAGATAAAAGCATAATTAAGCTAACGACTACTACTAGCAACATAGAAATATAATCGAGCAGCATAACGACGTATTAAAAAGCTAAGGAAACCGAGTGTTACCTCCTTGAAGCAAAACCTCAAGAGTTCCTTCTCCGGCAACACCGAACCACTCACGAAACCTCACAAACACTCACGAAACGGCTTACTAGCAACCTAGGGGCGAAGAGAGGGGTTTAAGGGTGAGAATGGTATGAAATGGGCGAGGGGGTGAGGAGGTATTTATAGGTCCAGAAAGCAGCGGACGTCTAGCCAAAGTGGCGTACGTCCGATACCTTTCCATAGCAGTCCAAAGGCTGTCTCGTGCATCTAGGTATTACCCAGAGGGTATTCTAAAAAGTAGCGTACATTCGGTACTTTTTGACAGACGTTTGCTATACTATTCATAGAGTATGACTGTACTATTTGTAAAGCGTACATCCGGTGGGGGACCACCATACGTCCGCACTAAAAGATAGCAGCATACATCCGGCATTTCAGCATATGTCCGCACCAAAAGACAGAGGTGTACGTCCGGTCCAGAAGTCCAATTCCTCAAAATGCCCTTCTGGCTGATCCTAGTGACCCAAAGTCCAAATTAACCCTTTAACTAAGCCACTTATGCTTAGTTAAATATTTGGGTCACTACAGGTATGATGCCCCTGCATTCTTCAACCTGAAGGGCATGACCTTGTAGCAATACAAGCCTCGATTAGTGATGAACGCAGTCTTCTCTCGATCTTCAGGATGCATCAGGATCTGGTTGTAGCTAGAAAATGCATCCATAAAGCTGAGCAATTTGTACCTGGAGGTAGAGTCAACCAATGCATCGATTCGTGGGAGAGGGAAGCTATCTTTTGGACAAGCCTTGTTGAGGACGATGAAGTCCATGCACATTCTCCACTTTCCGTTGGACTTTTTCACCAGGACTACATTTGCCAACCAGTCAGGGTAGTAGACTTCCTGGATGAACTGTGCCTTTAGGAGCTTCTCAACTTCTATAGCTATGGCCTCGACTCTTTCTGGTGTGAACTTCCTTCTCTTCTACCTCACGGGCTTCATGTTAGGGTCCACATTTAAAACGTGGACAATTTCTTCCGAGCTAATTCCCAACATGTCTTCATGCGACCAAGCGAATATCTCCATATTCCTATGGAGGAAATCCACGAGGCCTTCTCAGATCTCCTGGGTGAGACAAGTCCTAATCTGCAGGACTTTTCCATCTCCTACAACCACCTCCTCGAGTGCCTTTGCAAGTTCCCCTTTGGCCTTGGACACCGAGGCCACGGTAAAAGTGATCGGATCTAAGACCTTCTTCATGGAGATGTTGTAACATCTCCTTGCTGCAAGTTGATCGCCCTTCACTTCTCCCACCACTTCCTTTGTTGGGAACTTCATCATGAGGTGGTAAGTTGAGGTTGCAACTCTCAACTTGTTCAATGTTGGTCAAACGGTGATCGCGTTGTAGGTGGATGGTCGATCGACTACCAAGAAATCCACCATTACAGTGGACATTTTGGGGGTAGTTTTTGCTGTCACTGGTAGAGGAAGGATCCCAATGGGATGGACCTGCTCTCTACCAAATCCCATGAGAGGAGAACCAAAAGGTTTGATCCTGTCTCGATCAATTCCCATCTGTTGGAAGGCTGGCCAATATAAGATATCAGTAGAGCTCCCACCAGGATCCGATGGATCGCGTGATTGGCTACTATCCCTGTCACCACCAAAGCATTGCTATGGGGCATTACGACCTCAAGAGCATCTTCTTCCAAAAAGGACAGCACAATCGATTTTGTTTTAGCTGTATTTATAGGCCTATAGAGAGAACACTTCCTCGCCCTGCATACTTCTGGCATACACCTTCCTAGTGATTAAATTCCCCACAACTGGCAATTCCACCAGAAATGGTGTGGATCTCCCTAACTACTTCCTGATTCTTAAGAGGTCTCTGCACCTCTCGAGCATTCCTCTGCTCTTCTTTTAGATCCCCAAATCAACCCTCTCTCAGAGCCGGGTCTCGGCGTCTCGGTTTCATATCTCCGAGGCCTTCTCGATTTCCCTCCAATGGCATGGGTCCTTGATGCAGCACGACTTTGTGAGCTACAGCAAAAATCAACAAATATGAAGCGGATATGTAATTCTAGATCGGAGTCTATCGACGATCTAAGAACTCTTCTCAAAATCTAGAGTCTATCTATGATTTCAAGGAAAATATGAAGAAAACTCGTCTGCGAGTAATTTTTATTCAACAAAATAATAATAATCAATAACTAAATTGTCAACAAAGACTAAATGCCTTTATATAGGCTAGGCATCTCCTAAGTTAACAAGGAAATGGAAAACAAACCTAATTAGAAAAGGACAACTAATCCTAATAGGAAAAGGAAAACAAATTCTAATAGGAAAAGGAAAACAATTCCTAGTAGGAAAAGAAAAACCTAATCCTCATTAAAAAAGAAAATATAATCCTAATGGAAAAGGGAAAACCCAATCCTTATTCTAAAAGAAAAATTAAACAAACTGACGGCTATGCAATCTGCATCATTCTCCCCTCGTTGGAGAGAATTCGTCCTCAAATTTTGCCAGTTCTTCCACGATCTTTCGGATGCCCGGTCAACTCATTCCACTCGCCCTTCCTCAAGATCAAAATAAGATGACTTTTCCCAATGAATGTGACACTCATCATCATCGGCATACTTCGATGTTTGTCGTGAAAGCCCCACACACCACTTGTCAATTCTTCAGATTTGCCATATTTGTCTTGTTCCTTTTCTCTCCCATGTGCCATGAAAATGCTCAAGAATGGATCGGTTATTACTTCCCTTGTGAACATATAATTCTCCTCATCCGTATAAAATTCATCAACATCATTATTAGGAGAATTTAAAATATCTTCAACACCAAGGAAATCAACATACTCAACCTCTTCTTCATTATAATTAGACACCTCACCTGAAAGGCCTTTATCCACCTCTTCATAATCGGCGATGTCATATGTGGGCTCTTCTTCTTCCAATTGGTCACCTTCGTTGGGGTAGAAGTCGTCAAACATGGGAAAAATCCCATCTGCTTCATGCTCTTCCTCTAGGACGATGCCAAAGGTTCTTCAATTGAATTTTCCTCATTAACATCTTCATCATAGGTTGGTGGAGAATCCCAATCTACAAACCCTTGTGAAGGATCTACATCTTCAACACATTCACGCTCGAACTCCTCATCAATTGATGCAGAATGAAGAAATAATATTAGTTTAGAGTTAGTTTTATTTTGTAATGGGTTTTAATATTGAATTTATGTTTTTAGAGTCTTTATTTAATAATGGGCTTGGCCCAAAAGTCAGTCAAATTAGGGTTAGGTTTATTTTACAGTGTCTATTTAAATGCTCTTTGTACTCCTATGAATGACAAATTATGATTAATGGAAAAAGATGTTTTCTTGGAGGCATGATTGTGCTCTTATTCTTGGTGGTGAGACTCTACCAAAACCCCATTGTTGACCGGTGAGACTCTGATCAACATGGTTTATCTTACTTTATGTTATTTTTAATTTATTTTCCATATTTCTCTTTCCGTCCTGCGTCATCAATGATTTTGGATTCCTAAAACTTTTCATCCACAGATTCTTTTTCCTCATTCATAAAATATGGATTTGGTGTAAGGATTTGTGTTTGGCAAGTACACGCCCAATTGGCCTGTTGTGGACTCTTCGCATCACTCCGTGTCTACCAAGATACCTCTTTTTTGTAGGAGTTTTCTATTTTCTTTTTCACAGCTGTTGACCCTTGACTCCAATTTTGTTGTTGTCGATCCATGGTATAATTTTTTTGCATGAAATAGTCTAGCATTTTTTTTAATAGTTGCCCCCAACTATTGATCTTCGATTTTCCTTGTTGCCTCCTTCATTGCTTCAGATGTTGCCACCACGCAGCAACTACTCCCCTGAATGTGAGTGCTACCAAAGGGACCCGTTGTGCATCGGCCACTCCGTTGACTTCAAAGAACTCTTCAACAGCCAACATCCAATACCAAAATTCTGAAGGTTGTAACACCCCTGGGAATTCTAGAATCTTGAGTTTGGACCAGTCCACCCACCGAGTGGCATGAGCTTGCACATGGTGTTGACGTCCGTGCGTTCGGCGCTCCGCAGAAGGGTTTTTGGATCCATTCCCTTTGTGACGATACAAGTTAGATATTTGGGTAGGCGAGGCTTCATGTCGATCCTCCACTACCCGAAATTGATCCTCCTTGTATTGCTGAGTTTTAGCTTTAGATTTGCCTTCTGCCACCGTGAATTGCGGTCTTGGTTGGTGACGACAATCGTTCAGCCCACGACCCTTGTGCCCAAATGAATTGCCAGTTGCTCCTTACATGCTGTCTTCGTGTGTGCGTACACCTCGTTCATATCTGCAAAGCAGTTGCTCCTCCCAACTCATGGAAAGTAACTGAGCTCTGATACCAACTGATGTAGCACGACTTTGAGCTGCAGCGAAGATCAACAAATATGAAGTGGATATGTAATTCTAGATCAAAGTCAATCGATGATCTAAGAACTCTTCTCAAAATGTAGAGTCTATCTATGATTTCAAGGAAAATATGAAGAAAACTCGTTTGCGAGTAATTCTTATTCAATAAAATAATAATAATCAATAACTAAATTGTCAACAAAGACTAGATGCCTTTATATAGGCTAGGCATCTCCTAAGTTAACAAGGAAAAGGAAAACAAACCTAATTAGAAAAGGAAAACTAATCCTAATAGGAAAAGGAAAACAATTCCTAACCAAATTGGAAAAGAAAAACAAATCCTAATTGGAAAAGGAAAACAATTCCTAGTAGGAAAAGAAAAACCTAATCCTTATTAAAAAAGAAAATATAATCCTAATGGAAAAGGGAAAACCCAATCCTTATTCTAAAAGGAAAATTAAACAAACTGGTGGCTATGCAATATGCATCAGTTCCTGCGGATCAGCTTCCTAAATCCGTTCCTGGGCAAGGAACATGACCAATTTTCCATTCCTGACAAATTTCTTGATCTCTCTACGGAGAACCATGCAATCTTCCGTTGAATGCCCACGCTCCCTATGGTATTCACAGAACTTATTCGGATCCTGCTTGTAGGGGTCAAACCTCATCTTTGGTGGCCACCTAAAGGTTGGATCCCCCTTAATAGCCAGGAACACCTCAGTGAAGCTGGCGTTCAAAGGGGTGAACACTTCAAGTTGGAACCTTGGAACTTCTGGCTTCTAAGGCTCACTTTTGATGAAAAGTGGGCCTGACTTCTTTCCCCATTTTTAGTGATTCTTCTCTTCCTTTGGTTTGGGAGTTGTCAAGGCCTTCTTTCCTTCCTACCTGGCTTGCTCTTCCAGTGTTTGATCCTTCAGCAGTGTCCCAACCAATTCCTCCTGGTTGATAAGTTCCTCAGTTTTCTTCATGAACTGGAGCAGAGTAACTTCCTGAGTACTCCTGGCTAAATTGGCCATCAACGGCCCTTCCTCCAAGCTTTTCTTTGTTAAAGCGAAGCATGAAGTCTTTCAGGGCTTCCTCCTTCCCTTGGTGTAGAGTCAACAAACAGGTGACACTTTTCTTTCTCTTCTGTGTTGCAAGGAACTGTGCTAGGAATAGGCATCCGAGCTACTTGAAAGTGCCTACTGACTTCGGGGGAAGTCCAGTAAACCAGTCCTTTGCCACTTCTTTTAAGGTCAACGGGAAGGCTATGCATGCAATTTCGTCAAGGGCACCATGCAGAATAATGTGCACTCTAAAGGCTTCCAGGTGAGCTTGTGGATCTCCGCTTCCATCGTACTTCTCGACCCGGGGCATCTTGAACTTGTCAGGCATAGTGTATGCCCTTACACATTCAGAGAATGGGAGGTTTTCATCGTCTAGCATGTCCCATGCCATGATTTTCAGATCTTCCCCATCCATTCGATGGAGGATCCGAGCATATTTTTCCTTTAGATCTTTCATCTTCGCATCATGGCAGCTGTGCCGAGACTCATTGATAGTACCAAAAATAGTACTCGCCAATTGAACGAGTCATTTGTAATAAAGTGGTTGTGCAAGAGTGAGTGTCGAACCCAAAGAGAATTGGGATTTGTCAAAAACCAATTTAAAGTGCCTAAACTAATAATATCTTAACCTAGTACCAAAATCAAACAGTGGGTGTGCAGAAAATAAAGACTAAATTAAATGCAATAAAACAAAGAAATAAAAATGACTAAGGTCCCCCTAATCCACTTCACCACAATTTAATCAACATATAGTCATGCTAATTCACACATCTATTAAACAATTAGGCTAAAATGCATGTCCTATTCTCACGATAGTACACACACCCGTCATACGGCCTAGCTCTACGCATGTTCTTTTGTCTTTACAAAAACTAGTCGAATCATTCAGTGTATTAACCCATAAACGGTCACAACGGATGTTGAACCGAAATTGAATCATCCGATGTGTCGTTGATGACAACGGATATTGGACTCGATTAAACCTTCCGATGTAACCCGGATAAATCACAACAAATATTGGATGAAAAATGATCTATAAACAACAACCAATCGCAATCTTGTCACGAGATTGTGATTGAATCGAACATAAGTTAAATTAAATGACAGAAAATACGAACTAAACATGAATATGTATAAACAAATCCATAGTGAAAGAAATAAGAGAGTAAAATAAAGCAAATAAGAGCATTAAATGATAAAATGATGTTTAGAGGGTTTTACAATGATGAACAGAGAGGACTTAGGCCATTGAGGACGCCTCCAAGTGTTTCCAAACGTAGGTTTACAAGAAAACATAAAGGGACTATATATAGACCAAATAAAATGTGCTGCCAGGAGAATGTGATTGGTTGTTGTAGTATAGTGGTAAGTATTCCCGCCTGTTACGCGGGTGACCCGGGTTCGATCCCCGACAACGGCGCCAAAATTTGATCGTACCAAAAATAGTACTCGCCAATTGCACAGGTCATTTGTAATAGAGCGGATGTGCAAGTGCGAGTGTCAAACTCATAGAGAATCGGCTTTGCTAAAAATCAATTCTAATGCCTATACTAATAATATCTTAACCTAGTCCCAAAACCAAACACTAGGCGTGCATAAAATAAACTAAGCTAAAAATGAAATAAAATAAAGAAATAAAAACGCTAAAATCCCTAATCTACCTCACCACAATTTAACCAACATATAAGCATGCTAATTCACACATCCATCATTCAATTAGGCTAAAATGCATGTCCTATTCTCACAATAGTGCACACACCCATCGTACGGCCTAGCTCTACGCATGTTCTTTTGCCCTTTACGAAATCTAGTCGAATCATTCGATGTATTAACCCATAAACAATCACAGCGGATGTTGGATCGAATCATCCGATGTGTCATTGACGACAACGGATATTGGACTCGATTGAACCATCCAATGTAACCCGAATAAATCACAACAAATATTGGACGAAAAATGATCCATAAACAACAACCAATCACAATCTTGTCACGAGATTGTAATTGAATCAAACAAACGTTAAATTAAAAGACAAAAAATATAAACTAAACATGAAAATATATAAACAAATCTATAGTGAGGGAAATAAGAGACAAAAGTGAAACAAATGAAAACATTTAAATAAAATTGACGTTTGGGAGTGTTTACAATAAAGAACAGTGAGGTTTTGAGCCACTGAGGGCGCCTCAACCTGTCTCCCAAGCGTAATTAAAACCCTATACAAAATGTTCTATTTATATGAAAAAATAGGTGCACTGTCGACTGATCAAGATAGTCGCGCCGATCGCGAGGTGTGCGATCGATCGCGCGTAACCGCTCTTGGAATTCCATGACGCAGGCATGAAGCAATGGCGGCTAGGGCGATACATGAAATACAGTCTACGTGGGGTGCGCTCGATCGCTGCTCATGCGCTCAATCGCATAGGCGTTCGATCACTGCTTCCTGTTGTGCCAAATACTACCTAAATTAATAGATAATATTTAGTACATTTTACTCGCAAGTGCACAAGATCAAAACGATAGTATAGTAGGCAAATATGAGATCATTCCCACGATGATTGTTAACTTTGCTTATAATTAAAAAAACTAAATTAAAAATATCAAGTTGTCACAAAATTGATATTAAGAAAAGAAATAAAAATAAAGATAAATAAAAGTGTAGGGCTTTGATATCCACCACTAATCATATTTAAATAATATAATTAGAGTTTCAATCCAGCCCTACTAAAATACTTAGTTACACATAATTAAAATAAAAACAAAAAAGAAAAGGAAAAGAAAGAACCGAAAACCGCTCCTAGAAGTAGCCTCCAACCTCTCCTCTCTCTAATTCTCCCCTTTGAAATTGTGAGGCTTAGAGGTCTATTTATAGGCCTTAGGAGAGTCCTAGAACCACTAGTAAACCTAGGAATTTCGGAATGCTATCTCCTAGACAAATTAGGAGACAATCCTATTACAAATCGGAGAAGGATTCGTCCAGAATTGGGCTCCTATCTTGCGGGGCGATTTTGGAATTTCGGCACTCGGAATTTGGAAAATGCTATTTCACAATGATTTGTAGTCTATTGAGTTAGCTTTCCAATTCCACTAGAATCACCTCAATCTGATATTTGAGCGAGAAGTTATGGTCAAAATACCGAGACATGTGCAGAATCCAAATGCAATCCGATTTTGACTCCAATTTTGATAAATTCCGATTTACTCCTTTCCACATCTTCTAGGTCTTCCCAATTTGCCCTTTAAGCTTGGAACATTTCTAGAAACGCTTCATTTTCTTCCATGACCTACAAAAACACAGAAAACACAAAAAGGAAATAAAATAGACAAAATAATATAAACTAAAGGCATAAAAAATATAAATTAAGGGGCTTAAATATGAATATTTAAGCACTTATCACACCCCCAAACTTACATATTGCTAGTCCCTTAACAATACAAAATTAAAAACAAAAAGATAAATCCAGCTTTCGTGGGATGTACGGTTGCATTTGGCGTATGCAACAAGCCTTTTGAACCCCTAGGAATTCCCTAGTGGACGAGTAAAGTCTCGTGAGGGTTTTCCAGGAATGTTACCCACAAACATTATGCACAGTTCATGTTTATCCAAAAATTAAAGCATCACTCAAAATCATGATTTTCATTCATTAACAAGCTTAAAAAGTTAAACTCCATCTTCACAATGAATTGGACTCAAAAGTTTCATAACTTACAATAGGCAAGCCAAGGCATCACAAATTTGAAACAGTGTATAATGAACTAGCACAAGACTATGAAGCTTTCCAAATGATTTCAATGTGCAATGTCTCCATATCTCAAGATTCACTGAAATTCCTATCAGAATGAACAACAATGGCATACTTTTCTTTTCTTCTTTCTTTTATTTTTGACTCTGCAATGTTTAGTTCCCTTAAGCTTTCTAATTGACCCATGTAGCGAGCGTTGAGCCAATGACTCCCAAACCAGATGGTTTTAGGGCATTAGGTGTAAAGACACCCCTAAGGACTTACTAACTCAAGTCAAAAAGGCTACGAAACTAAACTAATCATAATGTTAACCACATCAAATCTCCTCACCCTTTGACGTGAACACTCAATGCTTACTGAGGCAAGAGGTCCAGTTACTTAGTGAAGATTTTATCAATGATTATCATCATTTTTTTTCATAAAGTTAACTAAGTCAAATCTCTTCACCTTTTGACGTGAACACTCAATGCTTTGAGGCAAGAGGCCTAGTTACTGAGTGAAAAGTTTATCAATGATCACCTTTTTTTTAAAAAAAAATAAATAAATATTCTCATGCCAATGTATCCCACCAATAAGTCATCCAGTGTCACCCGAAACATGAAAACATACACATTAAAACCACATGTCATACCCCACCAATCATGTGCCAATGTGCTTGTGTCAGAGCAGATCAAACATGTGAATTCTCAAATGCCTAAAGTAAGTAACAAACTTAAAAATCCAACATTAGATCATGTGTTCAAAATTTTTAAGCTAACCAATGAATATCAAATCATAATTCTTAGATCAACCAAAAATTTTAAGACAAACATGAACATGCAATTTTTTTTTTTTTTTTTCAAAAACAAAAAGTGGGACCAAGTGTGTGTAAATGTGTCTCCCATACCCCCAAACTTAAATTACACATTGTCCTCAATGTGTGTCTAACATGGAAAGATCTTACCCGGGAGATGGATGAAACTGTTTGGAATAAGTTTGACTGAAAGCATTCCCCCCAAACTTGAACTCAAGCACACTTGTTCCTGAAAAACAAAACACTAAAGTAACAAAGGAAAACAAAAACAAAAACAAAATAAAATAAACAAACAAAGAAAGAAATTAAAAAAGTTTCATCCATCTCCCGGTGCCTCCCATGAGCGCTAAGTTTAACGTCTTCAGCTAGACTGTGTGGCTGCTCACTGTTGTTACCCATATGGTGTTAGTCAGGACTTCTGTCAAACAGATGGTGTGCAGCTCTGAAACTAAGTAGTGCAAATTCACTCCAAAATTTTTTTCCACTCCCTGCAAAATAAAAGAAAACCAACACAGAGGACATCTACAATCTGTATAAGCAGATTGTAGTTGTCAAAAACAAAAGAATTGGAAAATTTGTGAAGGTTTTGAAGTGTGAGGGTATCAGGTGAGGTTGGGTGAAGTATGGGGCATGCAGATGTATTCATGGTGCAAGGGGGAAAAGTGATGGGGAGAGGGGGAGAAATGACCTACAAGTAGGTCACATGACTCTCCTTCCCGAGTGCGCTCGATCGCACATAAGGTGCGATCAATCGTAATTATGCATGAGTGCGTGTGTGTGCTAATGTGTTCATGCGCCTAAGGTCACACAGTGAGATAGCGATCGATCGTTATATTCATAGCGATCGTTCGCTTCCTCAGAATGTCGGCACTATTGAGGAGGTTTCAGCGATCGTTCGCTATTTGCATTGCGATCGATCGCTTCCACAGAATGCACAGCACACTCTAAGAGGTTTCGGCGATCGTTCGCAATTCACACTGCGATCGATCACCTACACAGAGTGCCCCCTTCCCTTTGACCGAATCATGAAATTAACTAAGGAAAATTAAAACAAAAATTGAAAAACAAAAGTAAAGGAAATATAAAAGTAAGAAAGGTTTACACGTAGTCATGGCCTCGGTACTGCTGACCTCACGCTTGAGATCCAAGACTGCTCAACTGCCTCCACAGTAGCTTCAATTGGCACTTTAAACTTGAAGCACCAATCTTTTCTTCTCTTGCACCAAAGAGAATGATGTCTTCCCATTGCAGGGGAATTCCAATTATCTGTATATAGGGGTGGACCACTCTGAGTCTTCTCAAACAATTTCTCATTGTGGACTGGAATAAAATAAGAAGAAGACTCAGGGAGCTTTTCTATCTTGATGTCCTCAATTTGCTTATTTGGTAGCTCTAACAGATTTCTCTCATGTCCTCTTGGTGTTTCAGGAATAAGAGCTAATGTTGAAAAAGTCTTAGTGCTCTCTTCTTTTTCCAGATGTGGCTCCTCTAGATCCTCAGTTTGCTCCTCTTTCCTCTCATCCACTTGATTTTCAACCACAACTTGCTGATAAAATTGATCAAAGTGCTCTCCCAAAGGATCTTCAAAACTTGGCTCACAAAAATTTTCCTCAACATTTTCTTCATTCCTAGGCATGGTGGCTGTTTGCTCATAATAGTAAATGTACTCATTCTCCATGTAGTAATCATTAGGATTTGCCACCAACTGTCCTTGATACTTTTCTTCTTTGGGGATATCGGCTTGTTGGTTGTGGTGGGCCCTCATCTCCTCAATTGCTTGCCTTGTATTTTGAGTCATTTGTTCTGTATTCTTGATCAATACTTTGATAGTCTCTAGCAACTCTTCAGAGACCTCAGGAGGAGGTGGTTCAGCCTGATATTGTTGATATGGAGAGGAATATGAATGATCATATATGGAAGATGACTCCTCTTGGTATGCTTCTTCTTCTTCTTCTTTGCGAAAAGCAGCTTCTTGTTCGAGGTAGGCCTCTGTATTTGCAATTAATGATTTCATCATATCTATCGTCTCTTCAGAGAATTCAAGAGGAGGTGGTTCAGCTTGATATTGCTGTTGTGGGGCTGATTGAGAGGAACATGCATGATCATAGAACTGCTGATATGATTGATGTTGCAGTCCATGAAATTGTGGAGCATGAATTCCAGGATCTTGAGCTTGCCAAGAGATATTTGACTGTTGGCTCCATGTTGGGTTATATGAATCAAAATAGTTGTCATTCCCCGGTCTAGAGAGTGATGTCTTCTTATGCCCAAAAATATTGTTAGAAATTTGTCTTATTGAAGGACAATTTCTAACATGGTGATAAGGGTCATAGCAAAATGAACATGGTCCATAGGGTGTTGGAGTACCTCCCCACATGTGAATAAAAATAAAAAGAAATTAAAATAACAAGAGAAAATAAAAACCAAAAATAAAAAGAAAAACTCACAAACTAACACAGCTGCTGTCTAGTAGAGCGCTCGATCGCACAGGTTAGTGCGTTCGATCGCAAGCAAGGCAAAACTGCAAAATAAAAAAATAAACACAGCGTCTTCGGCGCAGCTGTTTTGGCTTTGCACTTGATCACCCTGCAACAATGCGTTCGATCACACCTAAGGTGCGCTCAATCGCACCGCTGCAGAACAGAACTAAAATTCTAAAAAAAATCAGTAAAATGAAAATTTAAATAAAATAAAATTAACTAATGAGAAAAAAAATTCTAAACAAAATTAAACAATCCCCGGCAACGGCGCCAAAAACTTGTTGTGCCAAATATTACCTAAATTAATAGATAATATTTAGTACGTTTTACTCACAAGTGCACAAGATCAAAACGATAGTATAGTAGGCAAATATGAGATCATTCCCACGAGGATTGTTAACTTTGCTTATAATTAAAAAAACTAAATTAAAAATATCAAGTTGTCACAAAATTGATATTAAGAAAAGAAATAAAAATAAAGATAAATAAAAGTGTAGGGCTTTGATATCCACCACTAATCATATTTAAATAATATAATTAGAGTTTCAATCCACCCCTACTAAAATACTTAGTTACACATAATTAAAATAAAAACTAAAAAGAAAAGGAAAAGAAAGAACCAAAAACCGCTCCTAGAAGTAGCCTCCAAATTCTCCTCTATGAATTTTCCCTTCTGAAATTGTGTATCTAATTGTGAGGCTTAGAGGTCTATTTATAGGCCTTAGGAAAGTCCTAGAAACACTAGTAAACCTAGGAAATTCGGAATTTCATCTCCTAGACATATTATGAGACAATCCTATTACAAATCGGATTAGGATTCGTCCAGAATTGCGCTCCTATCGTGGGGGGTGATTTTAGCATTGCGGCGATCCGAATTAGGAAAATGATATTTCACAATGATTTGTAGGATTTTGAGTTAGCTTTCCAATGCCGCTAGAATCACCTCAATCCGATATTTGAGCGCGAAGTTATGATCAAAATACTGAGACATGTTCAGAATCCAAATGCAATCCGATTTTGACTTCAATTTGATAAATTCCGATTTAATCCTTTCCACATCTTCTAGATCTTCCTAATTTGCCCTTTAAGCTTGGAACATTTCTAGAAATGCTTCATTTTCTTCCATGACCTACAAAAACACAGAAAACACAAAAAGAAAGTAAAATAGACAAAATAACATAAACTAAAGGCATAACAAATATAAATTAAGGGGCTTAAATATGAATATTTAAGCACTTATCACTTCTCGTGTTCAAGCGTAGGCTCACTTGTCTTGACTCTGCTCATGCGATCGCAGCTCTTGTGCGATTGAGCGCACTAACAGGGACTTCACACTTCTTGGCTCAATTCTTCCCTTTAAGCCACGTTTTGATTGCACAACCCTGCAACACACTAAAACACTAAAATAAACTAAAACATTAGATATTAACAAAGCTAAGAGCCTAACAAATATAAATTAAGGGGGTCTAAATAGGCATTTTTAGGCACTCATCACCAGGTCAAGGGTGCGTTCGATCGCAGGTGGTGTGATCGATCGCAGTCCCACATGCGTTCGACCGTATGTAGTGCATTCGATGTCAGGCTCGCATGCACGTTCATTCATGTGTTGTTCGTTCGACCACACTGCGTTCAAGCGTGAGATGTGCGATCGATCACAAATAATTGCCCAGAAATCCCACGGTGCAAGTGTTGAAGCGATAGAGCATAGGTTCGGCTAGGGCAACGCGGACTTCATGGGCTGACATGGCTTGCGATCGATCGTGGATCCTATGTTCGATCTCAGTGCGCTCGATCGCACCAAGTGCGCTCGAGCGCACTGGCAGGGGCTTGACATCTTTTAGCTCAATTCTTCCCTTTAAGCCACGTTTTAACGACAAAGACCTATAGCACAACACAACACAAAAACAACACAAAACATAAGATATTAACAAAGGTAAGAGCCTAACGAATATAAATTAAAGGGTCTAAATAAGCACTTTTAGGCACTCATCAAATACCCACAAACTTATATTTTGCTAGTCCCTTAGCAAAACAAAATGAAAAACACAATTTAAAAGAAAAACATAAGTCCACTTTCGTGGGAGAAACAATTGCATTTAGCATATGCAACAAGCCTTTTAAACCTCTAGGCATTCCCTAGAGGACGAGTGAAGTCTCGTGAGGGTTTTCCAAAAATGACACCCACAAACAATTATTGGCAGTATGTTATTAATCAGACAAAGTCTTTCATTCAAACACATGGTTCATACACCATTAGCAAATTTAGCATGTTTAAACATGCGAACCACATCATCCAGGCATCCAAACATCATTTCACTCAAGGTTGGAAAATTGAGACAACACATGCTCCAAAAAATGCAAAGTGAACTAACAAAAGATTATGGGGTTTCAATTATTCTCAAGACGTGTATCCCAAAATTCATAGGAATGCAATGTGATTAAACAACCAAGGCTCGAATTGAGAAGTGCAATTTTTTGTGTAAGCTGTGCAATGCTGACTCCCTTAAACTTCTAAATGACCTATGTAACGAGTGTTAGGCCAGTGACTTCCAAACTAGGTGGTTTTAGGGCACTAGATGTAGAGACATCCCTAAGGGCTTAATTACTCGAGTCAAAAAGAGTTACGAAGCCTAAATAGCCATACAATATTTTAGCTAGAATTTCTCATCTTTTGACGCGAACACTCATTGTCTGCCCAGGCAAGAGGTCCGGTTACTCAATGAAAAGCTCAACTTATTATGATTTTTTTTTAATTATTATTATTAGTAGCCAAGGTTTTCATTACACATTACATCAACCTACAAATCTCGAGAAAAACACTCCTCAAGTCAAATTTCATATCCCACAAACCCTATGCTAGTGTGCATGTGAAATAACAATCAAACAAGTGGAGTCTGTCTAATCCAACATATGAATAAAAAAAAAAAAACTGGGATTTCTAATGATATACAATGTTCAAACAAATTAAACACACCAATGACATGTAATCCACAGTTATGATGTAAGTCATGACCAATCAACAACATAACAACAAACAAAAAGAAAATTTTTTATATACAGACAAAAACAAAACAAAACAAGTAAATAAACAAACAAAACAGACAGACAAAGTGTTTGTCCACACCCCCAAACTTAAATGACACATTGTCCCCAATGTGGCAAGAAATACATTACAGTGGGAAGAGGAACCGAAAAGTTCAAAGTTCAAGGCGTCCCCCAAACTTAAACATCAAAACACCTGTCAAAAACTAACAACAATCTTTTTCTCACAAGCACAAACATCAAAAAGTTAATTGCTGTTAGAAATTGAAACAAATAAAAATAAAATGACAAAAAACAAAAAAGAAAATAAGTCAAAAATGCAGTGCAAAAAATAAAAAGAAAAAAATACCGCACCTTCCCCGCTTATATGGGTGTCCAATCAATCCCTTCCATCATTTCTTCTTTAGAATGTGATGCCCCTCTGGAAGGATGTTCCGCCATCTTATGTAGAAATTTTTAAGAAAAATTTCTACATAAGATGGCTCTTCAAGACATTGAAAAGGTGAAATGTGAGGTGCATGATATGTCTCGAGAGGGATTGTGACGAAGGAGTGAGCTTTAGTACTCACATCCTTGTCTTTGAACCAATTTAAAATTGGTGGGGGCTCCATCTGCTCCTCCATTTCTCCTTCTTCTTCGTCATGGTTATTAGCTCTTTCCTCACTAACAAGTGTGGTGGCGGCTTGGACATGCTCATGATGGGGATCGCTGGGGCAATACTCATCAATCATGTATTGCCTCCACGCCATCTCCTGACTTTCAAGTTCTTCTTCTCAATTCTGTTGAATTCAGCAACTAGATGATTAAACTGTCCTTCCAACCTTGCCACTACTTCAGTGTTTGCCACAGTAGCATCTATGATTTCTTGACGAGGTTGGTTTACTATTTTCCTAAATGCCTCGAGTGCATCTTCCAAAGATAGTTCATGTGAAGCAGGAATGGTGGGTTGGCCGACTAATTTCATGAATTCCTTAGGAGTTTCTTCCAAAGAAGATTGCCGAGGAGGATAGTCATATGAGGGATGGGAAGAAAATTGGTTGTTGAACTGCGGATAATTAGGATGGTGCAGTTCATCAACTTAGGGAGCATAATTTTCCGTAGCATGAGCATGCCATGAAAAATTTGGATGGTTGCTCCAGTTTGGGTTATAAAAATTTGAATTTGATTCAAACCCCAGACTGGAGAAACTGGTGTTCAACTGCTCATGTGAAAAATTAGAAAATTGTCCCTAATGTGGACAATCACTTAAACTATGGTAAGGGCTGGAGCAGTGTGAACATGGTTCATGTGGATAAAAATTGGTAGGATTTGGCATCCTACAACTAGAGGAAACATCAAAATAATTGAACGGAAGACTCATGCTTCACCCAAACAATTCAAAATATCCCACATGAAACAATCCAATTTACAAAAATAAAATAAAATAAACGATAACAAATAAAAATAAACTAAACAAATAACTAATCTATAAACTAACAAAACAATAAACTAATTAAACGATTAAAAACAAAAATAAACTAACAAAACTAAAAACAGAAAGTAAATAGACTAAATAAATAAATAATTAAAGACAAACTAGTAATTAAACAAAATAACAAATAAACTAAAAGCTGAACACATACACTGCCTCAGGTATGTTGGTGCAGTCAGGAGAGATGCGCTCGAGCGCAGGTTAATGGGATCGATCGCTGACACGCAGACATGCAGAAATGTAGCAATCTGTGCACGTGTACTTGATCGCAACAAAGGTACGATCGATCGTGCAGCGCATCATGGATCTGTCGAATGGCGCTGTTAATGTACTAAGCGGCGCAGTAATTACTAATAGGCTGGAATAGGCTCAAGTGCGCTCAATCGCAATAGGATGCGATCGATCGCACTATCAGTGCCTGATTTCCCAAAAACTTAATAAACTACAAAAATTAGCCAAAACACTAAATTTTTTTTTTTTTTTTGGATTTTTTCTATACAAAAGCACAAAATAAATAAAATAATTGCTGAAATTAAAATAACTAATAGAAAGATAAAATTAATCTAAGCATAAAATCAATTCCAACAAAACACTGATTCCCCGGCAACGGTGCCAAAATTTGATCGTACCAAAAATAGTACTCACCAATTGCACGAGTCGTTTGTAATAAAGTGGTTGTGCAAATGCGAGTGTCAAATCCACAAAGAATCGGGTTTTGTCAAAAAACCAATTTAAAATGCCTAAACTAATAATATCTTAACCTAGTCCCAAAATCAAACAGTTGGTGTACAGAAAATAAAGACTAAATTAAATGAAATAAAACAAAGAAATAAAGACAACTAAGGTCCCTAATCCACTTCACCACAATTTAATCAACATATAGTCATGCTAATTCACACATCTATCAAACAATTAGGCTAAAATGCATGTCTTTCTCACAATAGTACACACACCCGTCGTATGGCCTACCTCTACGCATGTTCTTTTGCCTTTACAAAATCTAGTCGAATCATTTGGTGTATTAACCCATAAACGGTCACAACGGATGTTGAACCGAAATCAAATCATTCGATGTGTCATTGACGACAACGGATATTGGACTCAATTAAACCTTCCAATGTAACCCGGATAAATCACAATGAATATTGGCCGAAAAACAATCCATAAACAACAACCAATCGTAATCTTGTCACGAGATTGTGATTGAATCAAACATACGTTAAATTAAATGACAGAAAATACGAACTAAACATGAATATATAGAAACAAATCCATAGTGAAGGAAATAAGAGATTAAAATAAAGCAAATAAGAGCATTGATTGATAAAATGACATTTAGAGGGTTTTACAATGATGAACAGGGAGGACTTAGGTCACTGAGGGCGCCTCCAAGCGTTTCCAAATGTAGGTTTACAAGAAAACATAAAGGGACTATTTATAGACCAAATAAAATGTGCTGCCAGGCCAGGGGTACGTTCGATCGCAGGTGGTGTGATCGATTGCAGTCTCACATGTGTTCGACCGTATGTAGTGCATTCGATGTCAGGCTTAAGTGCGCGTTCAATCGTGTGTTGTTCGTTCAACCGCACTACGTTCGATCACGAGATGTGCGATTGATTGCAAATAACTACTCTGAAATCCCACGGCGCAAGTGTTGAAGCGATGGAGCATAGGGCCAACTAGGGCAATGCAGACTTCACAAGCTGACATGGCTTGCAATCGATCGTGGCTTCTGCGTTCGATCTCAGTGTGCTCGATCGCACCAAGTGTGCTAGAGCGCATTGGCAGGGGCTTGACATCTCTTAGCTCAATTTTTTGTAAGTGCGCTAGAGTGGGCAAGGGCTTGACATCTCCTAGCTCATTTTTTTGTGATCGAATGTACGTGCATAGACTGCGTGTCTGCAATCTATCTTAGTGTCCTACGCTCGAGCGCATATCCGCTATTTGCACCAACACACCCGAGGCAGTATATGTGTTTCAGTTTTCTTTTTTTTTTTTATTATTGTTTTATTTAATTCTTAGTTTGTCTTTAATTATTTAATTAGTTTTCTTGTTTATTTACTTGCTGTAGTTAGTTTTGGTTTAGTTTATTTTTGTTCATTTATTTAGTTTATTGCTTTGTAGTTTTTTTTTTTTTTTTTAGTTAGTTATTTAGTTTATTTTTGTTAGTTTTAGTTTATTCTATTTTATTTTTGTAAAATGGATATTGTTTCATGTGGGATATTTTGAACTCTTTGGGTGAAGCATGAGTCTTCCGTTTGATAATTATGATGTTTTCCCTAGTTGTAGGACGTCAAATCCTACCAATTTGCACCCACATGAACTGTGTTTAGGTTGCTCTACTCCTTACCATAACTTCGGTGATTGAGCACATTGGGGGAAATTTACCAATCTCCCATATGGGTAGCTAAACATCAATTTTTCCGAATAGGGGTTTGAATCACATTCTAATTCTTACACCCTTAACCGGAATAACCATTCTAATGTCTTGTGGTATGCTCATGCCTCGGGAAACTATGCTCTCCATTCTGATGAACTGCATCATTCTGAATATCCGCAGTTCATTACCCACTCTTCCATGCCTTCATCATATAGTCCTCCTGATGCAGCACGACTTAATGGGCTGCAGCGAAGAACAACAAATATGCAACGGATAACTAATTCTAGATCTTGAGACTATCAATGATCTAAGAACTCTTCCTGAAAATCTAGATACTCTCTAGCATTTTGAAGGAAAAAGGGGAATAAACTCAACTCTGAGTATTCTCATTAATAAAAATCAATAATCAATAACAAATCCTTTACTGGAGGCTATAAGTATATATTTATAGCCCAAGACTCTAAAATGTAATAAACACAAATTAAATACTCTTAAAATCCTAAACCTAATAAAACATAAAATAAAGACTAACAAAAAAACCTAATTCAAATATAAGACTGAAAGATAAAATAGATAGAATGACTAGAGTTTCGATCTACATTATCCTCCCCAAGTTGGAGAGAATTCACCTTCGAATTCGAGCTATCTTTTCCACTGTCCTTCGGGTGCCCTGTCAACTTATTCCATTCTCCACTCCTCGAGATCACAACAAGGCCACATCCCATAGTAAACGTGACGCTCTTCATCATTGACATACCTTGATGTTTGTTGTGAAAGCCCCACACACCACTTTGCCATGTAGACTTGTCGTGCTTCTTTTGTGCTTCGCTCTTCCCATAAGTCATGAAAATTCCCAATGAACTCACAAAGACCCCTTCACTCTTTGATAGAAAAGTTGTTTCCGCTCCATAGATTTCATCACAACTTTGATTGAAAGCTTTTGACAAGATAGCATCTATTCCAAGGAAACCAACTTGATTTATAGAATTCATCTCTTCGTCGGGATAGGTGTCATAGATTGGTGGAGAGGCCCAATCTACCAAGCAATCTTCCTCAACAAATCTATCTTCCTCTTCCATAACCGATTGACTCCTAATCTCCGCCGCCTCTCTAGGCACCTTCTTTTTGTTGATTTTTTCTATTTTTTCAGTCACAAGGAACTCTTTGGGTTGAAAGCAACCTTGGAATTCCGGTATATCGAGTTCAAACCTACTCACCCGTCAATGGGCATGAGCTTGCGCATGGTGCTGACGTCCATGCGTTCCACGCTCTGCAAATAGGTTTCTAGATCCATTCTCATTGTGACCACACGTGTTAGATATTTGGGTAGTGAAGGCTTTGATTTGATCCCTCAAAATCGTTAATTGCTCCATGTGTCGTAGATATGCAGCGACCAATCCCCCGTGTACCACGGTCTTGGTTGACGACGACGAATGTTTGGACCATCCATGTTGGCTAAGTGATCAGTAGGGACCCTGTGTTGGGTGCTCACACGCCCCTTCTTCCGCACGGTTAGACCACCAAACTTCTCCTCCATGTGCCACAAACGAATCACCGGTTGCTCCTTACGTACTATCTTCGTATGCATGTACACTTCGTTCATATCTGCCAGACAGTTGCTTCTCCCCATTCATGCAAAGTAACCTGACTCTGATACCAACTAATGCAGCGTGACTTAGTAGGCTGCAGTGAAGAACAACAAATATGCAATGAATAACTAATTCTAGATCTTGATACTATCAATGATCTAAAAACTCTTCTTGAAAATCTAGATACTTTCTAGCATTTTGAAGGAAAAAGGGAAATAAACTCAACTCTGAGTATTCTCATTAATAAAAATCAATAATCAATAACAACTCCTTTACTGGAGGCTATAAGCATATATTTATTGCCAAGACTCTTAAACGTAATAAAACACAAATTAAAGACTCTTAAAACCCTAAACCTAATAAAACATAAAATAAAGACTAACAAAGAAACCTAATTCAAATATACGACTGAAAGATAAAATAGATAGAATGACTAGAGTTTCGATCTACATCATCTCCTCCTCAAGAGTCATTAGTATAGCATTTTCCAACTACCCATATTGATGACTTAGAGGAGAGAGCAAACCAACTCATGGCAGCTAGGCTTGCCCATACCCAGTTTCCTCACACTCACACACCTTATTAGTCATGTGAATATTGTTATCATCCTTCTCACGGATTTGATGATTGTCCATTCTATATTCATTACATGAGTCAAATTAACGAGTCTGCACATGAAAATGAACAAATCACCACTACACTTGTTAGCGAGGAAAAAGCTGTCAATAAGGTGAAAGAAAAGGAGAAGCAAATTGAGCCCCTGCCAATTTCAAATTGGTCCAACGACAAGGAAGTGAGTACTGAAGCTCACTCCTTCGTCACAATCCCTTTCGAGACATATCATTCACCACAAGTTTTATCCTTTCAATGTCTTGAAGAACCGTCTTATGTAGTAATCTTTAAGGATTCACTCACACAAGATCACAAATCTAGACATCATGGTTCTAAGAGAAATTTTAAAAGCAAGTGTTTAGGCTATATAAGATGGCCAAACATCCTTCCAAAGGGATATTTAATTCTTAAGAAGAAATGATAGAAGGGATTGGTTGGACACCCATTTGAGCGGGGAAGGTGTGGTATTATTTCTTCAATTTTATTTTCCACACTTTATTTTTGAGTCATTTTATTTCTTGTTCTTTTTGTTTGTTATTATGTTTGTATAGTTGTTTGTATAAAATTGTTTATTTTATTGATTTTGTGTTTTGTTTTAACTTCTGTACCATGCGATCGAATGCAGCACTATGCGTTCGATCGCGACATCAAACTAACGTTGAACTCACGGCGTTTGTTCGAGCATAGAGGCCCGCTTCACACATACACGCCTGCACGAATGCGATCGAACGCACCCTGGTACGATCAATCACATGTGTTCAATGCCTCACGTGACCTCTTTTTTAGGTCATTTTCCCTTTCCCCATTTCATTTCCACTGTGTGCCGTACAATGGTCTCCCCCATTTTCTCCATTCTTCTCCCACATCCCACACTCCTCAGCCACCACAACACCATTCCACCGCCCATCACCACCGCCGGCCATCCCATCATGCCCATCACCCTCATTTCTCCATTTTATCACAAACCCATCCTCTCCCAAATTTTGCATTTTTTGTGCACTTTTTGTTCATTCACGGGCACATATCCACTCACGAATTGTGCCCCCTTGCTGCTGTGTTGGATTTTTGATTGATTGCAGGGGGTTGGGTTGACTTGTGAAGGGGTTCTCAAACCTTTTGTTTTCGGGGTGCCCACCAAGTGTTCGGTAAAAAGCCTTAACGAGTTTCCAGCATGCCTAAAGGGCAAGCTTCATCTTCCCGGTCCTCTAGGACCCACACCATAGTTGCCAGACCCCCTATTGAGAGCCAAAAGCTTATCTTCGAGACTTTGGTTGCCATCAAAGACGAATTCTGCAAGAATGAAGCTACAGAGTGGGCGGTCCAAGAATTGAAGCATCGGGGTTTGAAGAGGTTATTCAAGCCTATCGCCTCCGCCGCATACAAACGTCTGGTCTGGATTTTTTATAAGCATCTGAAATACGATTGCAGTCGGCCAAACATTCTTGTCTCTTCCATCGACGGGAGAGACGTGGAGGTGACCATAGCCGATGTAGTGGTTGCTTTGAAATGCAGTCATGAGCCTCCTGAGTCAGACATACCTTCTATTGACTGCCCCTCCATGCTCACCATCAAGGACATCGTCTCTGACATGTGTGAGGGGCAATATGCCGATAAGCACTGGAATGCAGCCAGCAAAGCAAAGAATCCTTGAAATCTTTGGTTCGTTGACGTCGTGCTAAATAGAAATGTGTGTCCTTTGGGACACAAGACACAGAGGTAGGACATGTTCCTCAGTGCCCTATACTCATTCCACAGAGGTTTTTCGTGCTCCATTCCCGAGATCATATGGAGACAGATTTACAAATTCTGGGAAGGAGTGCACCATTGAGTAGCTGAGCACATGAAGACTTAGGGTTTGCCTTTCCCTTTTCTCATCACTCACATACTTAGAAAGAAAGGGATTAAAGCCAATGCGATGGATGGGCCAATCACTGAGCATCCATGGTTCAGGCAAATCCAGTGGAATCAGAGCTACTCCCACATGCCCAGAGTTGTACCACAGCCAAAGCCAGAGTTGATGGACATGGATGAGCCAGTAGTGCCAGAGCCAGCAGAGCCAGAGCCAGAGCCAATAGAGTAGTCAGTGGAGCCAGAAGAAGAGGCAGCAGATCAGCAAAAAGAAGAAGAGTATGAAGAAACAATCTCGCTCAGAGCCTCAAATTTTGTAGCTTTCCAGGACATCCTGGAGGACATGCAACTTCAGATCGCAAATATTCAGAGGGATGCATGCCAGGATAGGCTCGAGACCCAAGACATGCTCCGAGCCATTTTAGACAGGCTGCCACCAACCTCAGGACCTTCTGCACCACTAGCTCCATGATGGGATGAGTATTTTTACACCCCTTGCATTTTTTGTATTTTCTATATCCACACACTGTGGACAGTGCGAATTTTGAGTTTAGGGGCATTATTTGTGCACATTTTGTTTTTAATTATGCATTTTATTTTAATTATGGTTTATTTTCTTTTGTGGGCTTAATTTAATGAACATATGATCACTTTGTTAAGGGAATTTAAATTGTGTTACTTTCTTTGGCAACATGAGATATTGCATTTTTAATTTGATTTTCACGAGCACATTGGCACGTAGTTTGTGGGGTATAAATTTTGAGTTTAGTCACGTTGGTTTTGTAAGCTTAGATGCAATTGGGAAACCCATTGGAAAGATAACCTTGGTTTTCAGTTAAAAAAAAAAAAATTCATAATTAGTTGAGTTTTTCATTGAGTAACCAGACCTCTTGCCTGGCTAAGCAATGAGTGTTCGCGTCAAAAGATAAAAAATTTTAGCTAAGTTATTGTACGGCTAGTTAGGCTTCGTAGCTCTTTTTAACTTAAGTAATTAAGCCCTAGGGATGTCTCTACATCTGATGCCCCAAAATCACCTGGTTTGGGAGTCACTGGCCCAACGCTCATTACATAGGTCATATAGAAGCTTAAGAGAGTCAAGCATTGCACAGCCTACACAAAAAAAATCTTTGAAATAAATAAACCTTGGTTATTGTGTTTGATGGGTAGTCTGATAAATTCTGAGTGTCGAAGCATGCATGATTAAGTTTAGTTTTCGAAATCCTATAATTATGTGCTAATTACACTTTCACTAGAATTGATTCATGTGATGTTTCATAACGCCATGTTAGTAGCTTAATTGATAATTCCCTGAAAATTGTAAAGATGGTGTTTGTTTGGTTAAGTTTACTCATGAATAAGAACCACGATTTTTATATTGCTACATTGTTGAGAGTAAAATGATTGTACAATGTTTATGGGTATCATTTCTGGAAAACCCTTACAAGACTTCACTCGTCCTCTAGGGAATTCCTATAGGTTAAAAAGGCTTGTTGCATATGCTAAATGCAATCGTTTCTCTGACGAAAGCGGATTTATGTTTCTTGTTTTCATTATGTTTTCATTTTTGTTTTGCTAAGGGACTAGCAAAATGTAAGTTTGGGGTATTTGATGAGTGCCTAAAAGTGCTTATATAGACCCCTTAATTTATATTCGTTAGACTCTTAGCTTTGTCAATATCTAATGTTTTAGTGTGTTGCAGGTCCGTGCAATCAAAAAGCAATTAAAAGGGTGGAAACAGCCCAAGAAACAATCAAGACCCTACCAGTGCGCTCGATCACACTTTATGCAATCGAGTGTACTATGGTCGAACGCATAAGGTACGATCGAACGTTCTCCTCGTTAGCCCATGAAGTTCACATCGCCCTAGCCGCCATCGCTAACTTGCTTGTGCCATGGGATTTCAGAGCGGTTATCTGCGATCGACTGCACACCTTGCGATCGAACATAGTATGTGTGAACGCACAGTCCACGGTCGAATGTACACACGAGCCTGAGGTCAAACACACTGCATACGATCAAATGCATGCAAGACTGCGATCGACCACACCACCTGCGATTGAACGCACCCCTGACCTAGCAGCAACCCTAATTTTGTCTATAAATAGGACCTTGTGTATTTTCATTATTTCTTAAGTTTTAGGAGGCGCCTGTTATACAAATTTATTGTACTCGCAAGTGCACGAGTCGTGTGCAATATAATCGGGTGCAAGTGTGAGGTCGAACCCACAGAGAATTGTATTCTTGAAAACTAAATTTATGTCTAAACTAATTGAATCATAATCAAGTTCTAAAAGGGTTTTGAAATTGGGTTTTTAAAATTAAAAGACAAAACATAAAATAAATAAAATAAAACAAAAGGTAAAGTTACTAAGGTGTGGGAATTCACACTCACCGCTTCATAACAACATACTCTATGCTCATTAATATCAATCTGAAGTTCTCACAATTAAAATCTTAGATATGTTTTACTACGCTTCAAAGAATTAATCAAAATCATCCCATGTATCCAATCATTGCTCAAATCACAAAAGGAATCCAAATTCAATTGAAACACCAGATGTATCCGTAGAACAAATCACAAGGGATATCCAATTTTTATGAATTAAAAACCAAGCAATTAATCATATGAAATTATCTCAAATCATCACATGTATCCTTGAATCACAAAAGATATCCAAGAATCACTCCACATAATTAATTAGGAGTAAAACAATTGAAATAATAAACTCTATAAAATCATATCAATAAAAACTTACATAACAGCAATGTTATTCTTCAACGGTGAGGCTCTATCCCCAACCTTAGTTGGGGGTTAGCCCGACATACAAAATAAATCATAAACTACAGAAAAACTAAACTACAGAGAAGCTATGAATTTTTGTCTCCAGGCTTGTATATTTTCTTGAATGCAAAGAGATCTATTTATAGGTTTAGAGAAGTCCTAGAAGCCCAAGTAAACCTAAATAATTCGAAGGTCAGTCTCCCAGTCAAAATAGAAGTCTAAAATTTGGATCAGATTCGCTCAAATTTACGTTCTCATATTACGGGATGATTTTGGCATAGTAAATGTCCGAATTTGAAATATCCTATTTCACAATAAATTGTAGAATTTTGAACTAGATTTCTACTAGCATTTGAATCACCTCAATCCGATATTTGAGCAGAAAGTTATGGTCAAAACACCGAAACATGTGCAGAATCTAAATTTGAATCCAACCCAAATTTATCTCCATTTAGGAAAATTCCGATTTTATCCTTCCTTTAATTTGGTCAAACTTAACTACATCTTCTGGGTCTTCTCAAAGTATGCTTTATTCCAAGACTTTGCAATTTTCTCCTTTTAAGATGCAGTTTCTCTTCAGCAACCTACAAAACACTAAAATACAAATCTAACACAAAGCGTTAGATAACGACATAGCTAAAGGATTAACTAATGTAAATTAAGGGGTCCAAATATGCAATATTTGGCTCTTATCAAACACCCCCAAACTTACATTTTGCTAGTCCCTTAACAAAACAAAACAACAAATAAAATGAAAGCAATAACATAAATCCTCTTTCGTGGGAGAGACGATTGCATTTAGCATATGCAACAAGCCTTTTAAACCCCTAGGCATCCCTAGAGGATGAGTAAAGTCTCGTGAGAGTTTAACAAGAATGATACCCATAAACATTGCAACACTATGTTGTTAAGAAGAAAGAGTTTCACATAGACCATGGTTCTTATTCATAAGAAAACTTAAAAAGACAAACACCATCATCACCATCAACGGGCATCCAAAATCAAATAACTCATAAATGGATAATCAAGACATCATAAGTTTTGAAAAGTGCAAAGTGAAAATAGCATATAATCATGAAGCTTCAGTTTAAACTCAAAACAAGTTCTGCAAAATTGTTGTGAAATTATCTACCTAAATTAATAAGCAAATAATCGCAGTTTTACTTGCAAGTGCACAAGGTCAAAAATGTAGTAAAGAGTGTAAGTGCAAGATCGATCCCACAGGGATTGGTAAATTATGCTTAAAATTAAATTCGCAATATAAAGTAAAAGAGATAAAAATTGAGTTTGATTAAGTAATAAGAAAGAGGTAGGGCTTTGATTTCCACCGCTAATCATGCTTATACAATAAGTCAATATGCCAATGCTTTAATTACATGATGAATATTTAATGGTTGCCAACCTAAGGGCATGGTGTATACTCTAATTCTTTTCTTTCCTAAAGGATTTAGCATGGTGTATACTAAGTTGTTCTTTAAGAAAGCATATGAACTGTGAAAACCGACAACCACATGAGACCTAGGGCATGGTGTATACTCCCGGTTTCCCATGTTGATTAACCCAAGAACCCGGCGTGGATTGCTTTTGTTACTAATGTTAAACCCAGGACTCGGTCATCCAAATTGATCTAACTAACAAATCCATACCACATGCATATGTTGATCGGTGACACACATGAGGAATTCATGAAAAGCAATTATTAATCAAGTTAAATACTATCATGCAATTATCGCAAGGGCGCCAATATTGAATTTAAAATATAAACATGATCAGGGCTTCAATCTAGCCCTACTAAAAGGTTTAGTTACACATGAAATTGATGCTAATCATCTTCATAAAATAAATAAAGGAAAAGAATAAACCCGGAAAATTGCTCCTTGAAAGTCGTCAATTCTTCTCCCAAAAATCGTCTCTCGAATTGTGTCCCTAATTGTGAGGCTTAGAGGTCTATTTATAGGCTTTAAGAGAGTCCTAGAAACACTAGTAAACCTAAGAGATTCGGAATTTCATCTCTTAGACAAATTAGGAGACAATCCTATTACAAATCGGAGAAGGATTCGTCCAGAATTGGGCTCCTATCTTGCGGGGCGATTTTAGCATTGCGGCGGTCCAAATTAGGAAAATGGTATTTCACAATGATTTGTAGAATTTTGAGTTATCTTTCCAATGCCGTTGGAATCACCTCAATCTGATATTTGAGCTGAAAGTTATGGCCAAAATACCGAGACATGTTCAGGATCCATATTTAATCCGATTTTGACTTCAATTTGATAAATTCCGATTTAATCCTTTCCACATCTTCTAGATCTTCCCAATTTGCCCTTTAAGCTTGGAACATTTCTAGAAACGCTTCATTTTCTTCTATGACCTACAAAAAACACAGAAAACACAAAAAGGAAATAAAATAGACAAAATAACATAAACTAAAGGCGTAACAAATATAAATTAAGGGGCTTAAATATGAATATTTAAGCACTTATCAAAAATTTGTAAGAATCCCAAACAAATGAAACAACCAAAGCAAGATAAACATATATATATATATATATATATATATTTCATTTTATGTAGGTTGTGCAATGCTTAACTCCCTTAAGCTTTCTAGTTGACCCTGGTACCGAGTGTTAAGCCAATGACTCCCAAGCCAGTTGGCTTTAGGGCACTAGATGTAAACATCCCTAAAGGCTTATTAACTCAAGTCAAAAAGGCTACGAAGCCAAGCTAGCCATACCATCAATCAACTTTAAATTTCACACCTTTTAACACGAACACTCAATGCTTAATGAGGCAAAAGGTCCGATTACTTAGTGAAAAACTCAAAATGATCTTCTTCTTTTATTTATTTATTTATTTTTTTTATTTTTTTTTATCTTGCAAGCCATGGTTATTCATCAATAGGTCATCCAACAAATCTCAAAAAGAACAAACTTAAGCTCAAACATCATACCTCACAGAAAACATACTAATGTGCTCATAAAAATTTAAAACAAGTGAAATCTCAATTATCCAAAAATGAGTCAAAAGACTCAGACACCTACTGACATAATGATATGTTTAACCCTTTAAGCAAGCCAATGAAATGCAAATCACAGTTACAATTTAACTCAAACTTGACAAAAAACATAGCACAATTTTTTAGAACAAAAAGACAAATAAAAAATAAACAAATATAAATAAATATAAATAAACAACGTGTTTTTTCATACCCCCAAACTTGAATTACACATTGCGCTCAATTTGTAGTATAGAAATACATTACTGGAAGTATGAAAACATCAAGATGTGAAAAAGGCCAAGGAGTAAACATCAAAACACATGTCAACAAAACTAACAGCAATATATACATATATACAAAACATCAAAAGATTAATTGCTGTTAGAAACAAAAATAAAAACAAGTAATGAAAAAGGAAAGAAAGAATTTGTGGAGTGAAGTGCAAAAAATTAACTGGAGGAGAAAACTTTATAACGCTTTCCCCTATCATATTGATGTCCAACCAATCACTTCCACCATTTCTTCTTCAAAACTTCATACCCCTCTGGAATGATATTTCGTCATCTTATGTAGAATTGCTTGCTTCGAAGGATCTTCTTAGGAATGTGGTTCCTAGATTTTTGTGCTTGTGTGCAAAGATACTTGAGTATCTTGACATAAGATGGCTCTTGGAGACATACAAGAGATGAAGCTTTGAGCTCTTGATGTGTCTCTAGAGGGGCAGTGATGCAGGCAGTAACTTCAATACTCACTTCCATGTCATTGGGCAAATTAAGATCTATTGGGGGCTGACTTTTCTCATGGTGTTCAACTCGCTCAATTTGCTCAACTTGCTCTTCATTGTTATCCACAATTTCCTCACTCTCAAGTGTGGTGGTGACTTGGGCATGCTCATGATAAGAAATTTCGGAATCATCCTCATCACTCATGTAGTGTCTTTCAATCATCAACTGACTTTGAAGCTATTCTTCCTCTATTCTATTTAATTAAGTAACTAAATGACCGATTTGTCATTCTATCCTGGCAACAAAACTTTTCAGCTCTTGTATATCTCTGCTGTTGGCCAAAGTGGCATTCTTCAACTCTTGATTGGTTTGGGAGCTTGCTTGTATGAATGCTTGAAGTGTGTCTTCCAGTGAAGTCTTGGGTGCAAGCTGTGGCACTTGATAAACAGATGGCTGAGCTTTGTGATTGAACTGCAGATAGTTTGAATGACACAATTCCTGATATTGGGAAGCATAATTCCCTGTAGTCTGAGTTGACCGTGAGAAATCAAATTGGTTGCTCCAGTCCGTGATTGGTGTCAAATATTGATTATTAGACCCCCCTTTACTTATGTTTGTTAGGGTCTTAGCTGCGTTAATAACTAATATTTTGTATAGTTTTTAGCATTTTGTGTTGTGCAGGTCATTGCAACAAACATGCCTAACAAAGGGCAAGAAAGTGGACTTATAGTGAAGATCCTGCCATAGTGCGTTTGACGCGCCGTGCGCTCGAACGCACCCGCGACCGAAGCACGCAGCCGCGTAGCATGCAGCACCATGGACGCATGTCGCATGCAGCACGCAGCACCACGGTCGCACGCAACGCAGCACCACGTCGCACGCAGCCTGCAGCCGACCCTAGTAGTTATCAGCTTCGCGACTTGCGTGCGCGTCAACGCATCATGACTCATTTCTAGCCCCGATTATTTGCGGTCAACGCCTCGTTTGACCACAACAACTGATCGAACGCAGTAGTGCTCAATGCACTTCGATATTTAGCCTATAAATAGGACCACAGGTCCATTTGTTCGAGTTCTTACTTTGGGCGTTTTTAGAGCGGTTTACCTCTATTGGCCCGCTTTTTCTTTGTAGTTCTTTACATTAGTTTAATTATAATGCCTTTATTTTGCTTATTTACGCTTCCTTTGTTTATGGAGGCTAGATCCCAACTAAGGTTGAGGATGTAGCCTCACCATAAATGCTATATTAATTGCTTACATTTAAGTTATTGCATTACATATTTCTTTATTTACTCTCACTTGGTTTGGTGACAAAACCAAGTGTATTTTTGTGTTATGGATACATTCCATCCTTCGATTTACACTCATTTATCCATGGTAGTTTGTGTCTTAACACATTCACTTTGGATCCTTTGAGCCTTAAACCGTTTATGGTTTGTCTTTTGTCAAAAGGGACGGATTCCTTTAATCCTTCGATAAGTGCAAGAGATTTAGTTTTATGTCAAACCGATAGACGGATGTTTTAGCTTATCGCTTTCAATTAATTTAGTTGAAATGGTGAGGTGAAAACCTCAACCTTGGTGTTTTTATTTCGTTTACATTTCCGCTTTAATTTACTTTTAAGTTGTCACGAACACCCACTACGGAGCTAGGTTAAAATAGCACTAACCTAGACTCAAAGTTATTTTCGCACAAGCAATTTACGGTTCCTTGTGGGTTCGACTCGGTACTTGAGCAACTGCTATACGAACTTCGGTTCGTTCAATTGCGAGTACCTAAATTTGGTCCGATCAATCCGGGTTGTAAAAATTGGAATTTGAGTCATATCTTGGATTGGAGAATTTGGTGTTCATTTGAAAAATTAGAAAATTGCCCCCAGGATGGACAATTATTATCACTATGATAAGGATTAGAGCAATATGAACATGGTCTATGTGGTGTGTATGTGTGAGAAACATGGGTCGGGGTAGATCTGGCTGCTAGGAGTTGGTCGACTTTATCATGTATGTCTTTGAACTCAGCTCGTAGATCTATACACTTGTTTTCCTCATAAATATTATTCATCTCTTTTTTTTATATATATATAAGAAATAGGGATAAAATAAAAATAAATTGCAGAAAAATAAAATCCTAATTATAACTAGTAGAAAGATAAAATCAATTTAAACATAAATTGGTTTCAAAAATTGAACAACTCCCCGACAACAGCGTCAAAATTTGCTGTACAAATTTATTGTACTCGCAAGTGCACGAGTCGTGTGTAGTATAATGGGGTGCAAGTGCGAGGTCAAACCCATAAGGAATTGTATTCTTGAAAGCTAAATTTATATATAAACTAATTAAATCCTAATCTAGTTCCAAAAGGGTTTTGAAATTGGGTTTTTAAAATTAAAAAACAAAACATAAAATAAATAAAATAAAACAAAAGGTAAAGTTACTAAGGTTTGGGAATTCACACTCACCGCTTCATAACAACATACTCTATACTCATTAATATCAATCTAAAGTTCTCACAATTAAAATCTTAGATATGTTTTACTACGCTTCAAAGAATTAATCAAAATCATCCCATGTATCCATTCATTGCTCAAATCACAAAAGGAATCCAAATTCAATTGAAACACCAGATGTATCCGTAGAACAAATCACAAAAGATATCCAATTTTTATGAATTAAAAATCAAGCAATCAATCATATGAAATTATCTCAAATTATCACATGTATCCAAGAATCACTCCACATAATTAATTAGGAGTAAAACAATTGAAATAATAAACTCTATAAAATCAAAACAATAAAAACTTACATAACAGCAATGTTGTTCTTTAATGGTGAGGCTCCATTTGGGGGTTAGCCCGACATACAAAATAAATCATAAACTATAGAAAAACTAAACTAAAGAGAAGCTGTGAATTTTTGTCTCCAGTCTTGTATATTTTCTTGAATGCAAAGAGGTCTATTTATAGGCTTAGATAAGTCCTAGAAGCCCTAGTAAATCTAGATAATTCGGAGGACAGTCTCCCGATCAAAATAGAAGTCTGAAATTCGGATAAGATTCTCTCAAATTTGCGTTCTCATATTGCGGGATGATTTTGGCACAGTAAACGTCTGAATTTGGAAAATCCTAATTCACAATAAATTGTAGAATTTTGAACTAGCTTTCTACTGGCATTTGAATCACCTCAATCCGATATATGAACAGAAAGTTATGGTCAAAACACTGAAATATGTGCAGAATCTGAATTTGAATCCAACCCGAATGTATTTAGGAAAATTCCGATTTTATCCTTCCTTTGATTTGGTCAAACTTAATCACATCTTCTAGGTCTTCTCAAAGTATGCTTTATTCCAAGACTTTACAATTTTCTCCTTTTAAGATGCAGATTCTCTTCAACAACCTACGAAACACTAAAACACAAATATAACACAAAGCGTTAGATAACGACACAGTTAAAGGATTAATTAATGAAAATTAAGGGGTTCAAATATGCAATATTTGGCTCTTATCAGCACTCTTAGGGCCAGAAACCCTCTGTTCCTCACTGTATAGCCACCTAAATCGTCACTTATTTTATTTTAGTTGTTTCATTTTAGTCTCTTATCTCTCTCACTATGTATTTGTTTATATATATTCATGTTTAGTTAATATTTTCTGTCATTTAATTTAATGCTTGTTCGACTCAATCACAATCTAGTGACAAGATTGTGATTAGTTGTTGTTTATGGATCGTTTTCGTCCAATATTCGTTGTGATTTATCCGGGTACATCGGATGGTTCAATCGAGTCCAATATCCATTGTCGTCAACGATACATCGGATGATTTGATTTTGGTTCAACATCAGTTGCGACCGTTTATGGATTAATACATCGAATGATTTGACTAGATTTTGTACAGGCAAAAGAACATGCGTAGAGCTAGGCCGTACGATGGGTGTGTGCACTATCGTGAGAATAAGACATGCATTTTAACCTAATTGTTTGATAGAAGTGTAAATTAGCATGCTTATATGTTGATTAAATTGTGGTGAGGAGGATTAGGGATCTTAGTTTTCATTTATTTATTTATTTTATTACATTTAATTTAGTCTTTACTTTATGCACGTAACATGTTTGATTTTGGGACTAGGTTAAGATAGGATTAGTTTAGATATAGAATTAATTATCGCAAACACGATTCTCTGTAAGTTTGACACTCGCACTTGCACAACCACTCTATTACAAACTGTTAGTTTGAAGTATTGGCTAATGTTCGTGAGCCAAATGAAAAGAAAAGAGCCAAGCTAGTACAAGCGTCCAGACGGGATTCATAGTCGTCCGGACGTGATGCAATTAAGAACTCCAGTACTAAAACCCTAGAGCACCGTTCGCTGACCGTTCGTAGTCCGTCCGGACGCCAAGAAACCCGAGAGCCTTGTCTGAAGTCTCGTCTGCAAGCTCGTCCGAATGCGCCGCGCGAAAAGAATCGAGAAAGCGATTTTGCCTTATCACCGTTCAGACGGCCAATGTCTCAGTCCGAACGGCCCATGAGTGAACTTTGTCTTCACGTGTTTTTAATACCCCGTCCGGACGAGCCCACTTACCATCCGGACGGCCTGTAGCTTCTAGGTTTATTTTACAATGTAATTGAGTTCCAATTAGACTAGGAGTCTGTAGGTGTTATAAATAGATCTCTACAGATCTGTTTAGGTTACGAATTCTGAATCTAAGGATTTGGTCGTAGTGTGCTAAAAGAGCCTTTAATATTGAGCATTGTTTTCTCTCTCTTAGAGTTTTTGTTCTTTGTGAATTATTTGTGAGCATATTTGAGAAGCCTATCGGAAGGGTCCGATAAAGGAGAATCACGTAGAAGAAGATTGTGAGCAAGGAGACGAGTCGGAGGCTTGTCGATCTTACAGAGCTGAGGTCTTGCAAAGGGTTGTAAGTGTTCCTAGTGTCTATAATCTCTAGACAATCTTGTGATAGTGATTTCCTGGGTTTGGCTGCCCCGGAGAGGTTTTACGATTAGAGAAGTGCTCTAATTGGTTTCCTCTTCGTAACCAAAATAGCTGTGTCTGCTTCTTTATTGTTTTAGATATTTTTTTGGTTGAATTGTTTATTGCTTCATAGTTTTAATTCTGCATAAATTGTGATAAACAATTGGTTGGAGTCTGCTTAGGGTTTTTCAATTGGTATCAGAGCCGGTTCACTCTGTAGGGATTAATTTTGAATCTGAGGATTTGCCATCGTATGCTAAGAGAGCCTTTGATATTGAGCATTGTTTTCTCTCTCTTAGAGTTTTTGTTCTTTGTGAATTATTTGTGAGCGTATTTGAGAAGCCTATCGGAAGGGTCCGATAAAGGAGAATAACGTAGAAGAAGATTGTGAGCAAGGAAACGAGTTGGAGGCGTGTCGATCTTACAGAGCCGAGGTCTTGCAAAGGGTTGTAAGTGTTCCTAGTGTCTGTAATCTCTGGATAATCTTGTGATAGTGATTTCTTAGGTTTGGCTGCCCCTGAGAGGTTTTACGATTAAAGAAGTGCTCTAATTGGTTTCATCTTCGTAACCAAAATAGCTGTGTCTACTTCTTTATTGTTTTAGATATTTTTTTAATTGAATTGTTTATTGCTTCATAGTTTTAATTCTGCATAAATTGTGATAAACAATTGGTTGGAGTCTGCTTAGAGGTTTTCAATTGGTATCAGAGCGGGTTCACTCTGTAGGGATTAATTTCTTGAGTGTGATCCCAGAATCCATCTAACATGTCTCACACAATTGCACCTAACTCACTTCCTGTCTTTGACGGATCCAATTATACGTTTTGGAAAATTCGTATGAAAGCATATCTCAAATCCATTGACGTTTGGCATATTGTTGAATCTGGATGGATTAATCCTAATAAGGCAATTGCTGAACTTTCAAAGGATGAAAAGAATACAGCTTCTGCGAATGACAAAGCTTTACATGCCATCTACACATCTTTATGCTTCGAAGAATTCGGAAGAATTTCTCGATGTGTAATAACTAAAGAAGCATGGGAAACTTTGGAAATTACCCATGAATGATCTCAAATTGTGAAAGCCTCTAAAATTCAGATGTTAGTGTCAAAATTTGAAGAGATTAGGATGGAAGAGGAAGAGACTTTTGATGAGTTTTATTCTAAGCTTAGCACCATTAAAAACTTTACTATTAATCTTGGAAAGAAGATGACTGATGCTAAGATGGTCAAGAAAATCTTGAGATCACTACCTCCTAGATTTATACCTCAGGTTGCTGCGATAACACAGAGCCAAGATCTAGAAACCATGAGAGTAGAGGAACTTGTAGGTTCACTTCAGACTTTTGAGCTCTTTCTACCTAAGCCCCAAAATTCAAAAAATCTAGCTCTTAAGATCAAAACTACTAAAGGTAAATCTATAGATTTTTTTGATGAGGAGTTTGGAGATGATGAAGAGTTGGCTATGATGGCTAGGAAGTTTAAGAAATTTCTTAGAAACAATGGAAAATCTAGAAGTAGGGAGTCAAAAAATTCTTTGAATCCTAGTCATGATGTTAAGTGTTATGAGTGTGGTGGTGTTGGGCACATACGTTCTGATTGTGGAAATTTGATCAAGTCAACAGGCAAAGCTTTTAATGTAACTCAAAGTGATGAATCAGACCAAGAAGAAAAAGCTGAAAATGTTGCAAATTATGTAGCTTTTGGGGTTTCTTATGATAGTCAAGATGATGCTAGTGAGTCTAAATCTCCTAATAGTTATTATGGTATTTGTGATAATGAATCAAAAGAGAAGGGTGATTTGCAAGAAGCTTACAACCATCTATATTTAGAATACAATAAAGTGAAAAAGTTGAATAAGAAACACTTGTAGAAACTTAAAGAAGTTAATCTTGAAAAGGATAAACTGTCTAGCACCTTGACTGATTCACATGCTATTCTTGACACTTTGAAATCTGAAAATCAAAGTTTAATTGCCAAAGTGAAATCCTTAGAGAATGATCTTAATGATTCAAGAAATCATTTGAAAAAGTTCTCTAATGAAAAGCTTAATCACATGTTGCATAATCAGAAACATTCATTTGATAGAACTGGATTGGGTTTTGATAAATCTATTGTTTCTTCTACTAATGTTGTTTCTCCTTCAAAGTTGATTTTTGTGAAACCTATTTGTAAAGAAGAAAGTTTGGCTAAGAAGAAGGAAATGCTTCCTCCTGTTTCAAGAGGTGAGAAAGGTAAGGAAATTTTAACTGATTCCTATGTGTCTCGTTCTACACTGAGATGTGCTCATATGCCAAGGAACCAACCTTCTCAAAGGTTCATTCCTACATGTCATCATTGTGGTAAGATTGGGTATATTCGCCCGAACTGTTTTCAGTTGAATAATCATGAGTCAAAAAGAGACTATCTTCGTTCTAGAAATAGTCATGATGAATTATTCAACATGGTGAGGGGTGTTATCACCCAGTTAAATGACTTGGCTAAGAGTCACTCTTCTGTTCCCAAAATGAAGAAAGTTTGGGTTAAGAAGGAAAATACCACTCACCCATTGAGGGGGAGTGGTGGTGATCTCACCTTGGATTAGGTGAGTCACCCACATGCCTAGAATTGGTTGTCTTGTTTTATTTTGAATATCCTAGAGCATGTTTTGTTTTGTTTTGTTTTGTTTTGTTTGTCTTTTATTTTATTTCTTTTTATTTTTATTTTTTATTTTGAAAATTTCAAAAAGACAAAAATATTCTAATTTGGATATTTTTATTTCTTCCTTCTTTTGTCTGATGCACCTTGAGTGTCCATTATGTGCTCATGTTTCTTCCATGGATTTAATTCCTTGTGTTTTAAAAAGTTTTCAATATACATGAGTTGTCATATTATTTCAATGGACATTTTTTTGTGGTTACCTAAAGCCTAAACTTTAATTTGTACGTTTCGCTCATACTTTAAACTTTTGTGCACATTTAAGCTTAAATTGAGTTTTTTTTTAATATGAGTTGTGTGAGGTAACTATATGAGGGTTTTGACTAGTTGTATCTATCAAATTGACCATACGCTAGTTGAACCTAGGGCTTATAAATTCTTACATTTCTCAAAGCATTAAATAGTTAAAGACACCTTCTCATGAAGAAAAATTGTGAAACAAGATATTCAAAGAATACATTCCAAAGGAATTAAATTCACAGTGTCAACTTGCTCTGTTTTGAAAAGAGGAATGCATTGGATGAGAGTGGCTAGGCCCTAGTATGATAAGGTTTGACTTTTGATGTGATTTGCTTGTCAAAATCTTTATCGTGGTGAAACCTTTTACTCAACTTAAATTTTTTTATATTCAATGGTTGGCTTCACACACGACACAAGCATGGGTTGAATGGAATTCTTGGCATTGCTTGGGTTAAACAAAAAGTGTTCGTGCTTTATATAAGTCTCATGTATATTTTAAATTTTTTTGATAATTTGGAACATTCATTGCTTAAAATCATGAGTTTGTGATGTATGCATCCTGTGTGTTTTCTTGACTTTTGAGGGGGAGAAATTTTTTTAAAATGGTTCTTGTTGATTGTTGGGTCTTATTTTGAGGGGGAGTTTCTGTTCTTCATGATCTTGTGCTATAACTTGCAATTCTTCATTGGTTGATCATGAATTTTATTGTTTTGTTTCTGTTCCACATATGCCTTGATGTTTTTGTTGAGTGTTTCAGGATTTATTTTGTCAATTTGTGACAAAAAGGGGGAGTTTTGTTGGGGGAGATGATTTTGTTCCCGAAATTGCCAAAGGGGGAGTGTGTTAGTTTGAAGTATTGGCTAATGTTCGTAAGCAAAATGGAAAGAAAAGAGCCAAGCTAGTACAAGCGTCCGGACGGGATTCATAGTCGTCCGGACGTGATGCAATTAAGAACTCTAGTACTAAAACCCGAAAGCACCGTTCACTGACCGTTCGCAGTCCGTCCGGACGCCAAGAAACCTGAGAGCCTCGTCTGAAGTCTCATCTGCAAGCTCGTCCGAATGCGCTGCGCGAAAAGAACGAAGAAAGCGATTTTGCCCTATCACCGTTCGGACGGCCAATGTCTCCGTCCGGACGGCCCATGAGTGAACTTTGTCTTCACATGTTTTTAATACCCCGTCCGGACGAGCCCACTTACCATCCGGACAGCCCGTAGCTTCTTGGTTTATTTTACAATGTAATTGAGTTCCAATTAGACTAGGAATCTTTAAGTGTTATAAATAGATCTCTACAAATCTATTTAGGTTACGAATTCTGAATCTGAGGATTCGCCGTCGTGTGCTAAGAGAGCCTTTGATATTGAGCATTGTTTTCTCTCTCTTAGAGTTTTTGTTCTTTGTGAATTAATTGTGAGCGTATTTGAAAAGCCTATCGGAAGGGTCTGATAAAGAAGAATCACGTAGAAGAAGATTGTGAGCAAGGAGTCGAGTCGGAGGCTTATCGATCTTACAGAGCCGAGGTCTTGCAAAGGGTTGTAAGTGTTCTTAGTGTCTATAATCTCTGAATAATCTTGTGATAGTGATTTCCTGGATTTGGCTACCCCAGAAAGGTTTTACAATTAGAGAAGTGCTCTAATTGGTTTCCTCTTCGTAACCAAAATATTTGCGTCTGCTTCTTTATTGCTTTAGATATTTCGTTGATTGAATTGTTTATTGCTTCATAGTTTTAATTCCGCATAAATTGTGATAAACAATTGGTTGGAGTCTACTTAGGGTTTTTCACAAACGATTCGTACAATTGGCGAATACTATTTTTGGTATGACCACTAAACCGGTTTTTTAAGACATAATTTTGTAACCAATTTTTTCTTAAAAAACAAGTAATTAATTAGCATCATTAATTGCATTAATATATTTCAAGAGTTTTTTTATATTTAAATTATTCAATAAATTAAATATTATTAATGTCTGAATCAAATAAGAAAACAAATAATATAAATTAAATTATTATGTTATAATATGTTTCAAATTCTAAAAAAAAAAAAAAAAGTCAAATATATATAAAACTAGCTTTTTCTTAAAAAATCAGTCATTAATTAATGTCGTTAATTATATTTCAATATAATCAATATGTCATTAATTGTGTTAATAATTATATTATAATCTATGTATTCTTCTTGCTAATTTTTTTATACTATTTATTTTAAATTATATATACTTATAGGAACAAATGTTTATTGGTTTTGTTATTAAAATAGATGAGATATATTTTTATACTTTCTTTTTAATTTATAATGAAAAATGATGCGTTTAAATTTTAAATTTTAAAATTAAATTATAATGAAGAATCTTATGCATAATGTATGTTATAAGCTTGTTTTAATAATTGACATTCATAATGTTGCAGGCATTATTTAAGAAGTGTTTCCTTAACCACGAGGAGCTACTTTTCCATATTCCATAGTCAATGGTTGCAATAAATCATCGAAAATAGTTAATCTTGGACCGGATTTTTTACAGAAATAAAATAAAAGATTTAATTGTAAGATGCAATCAAAACTAATATTTTAAGATCTAAAATGATATTGGTCGGGGGTTTCATTATTTGGAAATAGTAGTTCTAGACTCTACGATTTTATCTCCCAAAACTGATGCGGCGTGGTACTCCCAACCAAAAAAAATACAAAAATACTTATTTTCACGCACCAAAGTTGGAGCAGATGCATCATCGTTTGTCCACTTTCTTGGCAATCATATATCACGATGACAATTGAACATAGGGGTATACAAACATTTTTATATTTATAATGGTTCTAGCAAGATCCATCCGTAAATACAAAATCCAGGTTCTACCAGAAGTATTCTTGAAGACGCAACAAGATTAAGATTTATCAAAATGTTTGACGGCATTTGATTGCAAAATAACAAAAGTTCCTGTGACTTCCATCTGTAAAAAAAGTATATGATAGGTTAAGTTGGAATTATATTTCAACTCATTAGGATTAGATTTGAAATAAGGTTGAGTTGGAATATAATTTGAAATAAGGTTGAGTTGGAATTATATTCCAACTCATTAGGATTAGATTTGAACTAGGATTTCAAATCTTTAGGATTTAGTTTATTTGAATTTGAATATTATAACTTATCTATTTGTATTTCTATTTAAAAACCATTTGATTATTAATAAAAGGAGAGAATGAAATAGACGCATGTCTTTTGTGGTTTGTATCCAGCCCCAATTAGATTCACTTGTGATTTATCTCTAGCCCTAATTGGAATTCATTATCAATATCCCTTCTCACATCACTACCAAACCCATCCCCGAGTTCATAACCTATCAATTGGTATCAAAGCAATGATGATCTAGAAGGAACACATCAAGAAGCTGGAAACTGACATCCATGAGATCAAAGAATCCATATAGTTTGTAATTTAGTATATATTAAGTAATTATATATATATATATAATTATACATATTGAATAATATAAATGTATAAAATAAATACTTAATCATATGATTTAATAACAATTTAAATATTTTATTTATGTTAATCATATTATTAATGTACAATGGTAATGTGATTTGTATAATATTAAATTAAATCATTAATATTGGATTTATTAAACAATGTATTACTTATAACCACAATTGAATTAAAGTGTTATTAGATCATTTATACTTATAAAACATATATTATATTATTTTAGATTCTTAGATCTTGGATAATTTTATTATATTAATATGAATTGTAATTTGTGAGATAATATGATCATATAATTTAAGTATGAGTGTATAACCATTAAATCATTAAGAATTTAAGACTTCAGAGTTTGAGTATTACCATTAAATAATAAGTTCAATTAAAAAAAAAAAACTTATTAGTAAATATGATAATAATTTCATAAGGAATGATATCATTTATAAACTTACCCATTTTAGTATCATAATATGAGCATGATATTGTAGTAATAAAAACCCAAAAAAAAGCCAAATTTTGAAAAATCAGTTAGCGGACGATTACCTATTTCATTAACCGCGTGGCTAATCGCTAACCGTTAGACAATTAACGATTATAATTAGTGAAATCTACTAATCGCTAAAGCGGTTACGGTTAGCGTTATTGCTACTAACCGCTAATTATAGTCGCATTGACACCCCTAATTAAGACAATATTACTCTTCATTTTACATTAAATGAATGAGAAAACCTTGAATGCAGACAATTTGCAAAACACACCTTTTACAACCTCCACTAAGAGTATGACACCTCACATAAAAAGAACAAATTGCACACAATAAAACTAGTGGTGCTGCATCTAATCAAGGCCATAATTAATATAGGAAAAAGATGAAACTGCCCTTTGTGGAAAAATAGTAGAAAAGTGAAGCGTGAAACCTTGATGGGAAGAACACTCAAAAAGCAAAAAAGGATGACTGTGGAAAAAAAGAAAAGAGCTGGGTCTCGCCGGTGGGTTTGCAGACCCACGGCCGGCCACCGAGACCCACGGCTGGGTCTCGCCGGCCGTTGGTCTTGACGAGTTGGTTTCAGACATGCTCGAAACCGCCGCTCCTGACGATGACAAATAAGACAACTACGACGACGAAGATGACGACAACGGCAGATCTGACCCAAACAACGATTGTGAAAGGTTTGCCATCACTAAAACGTTGAAAAATTTGCACATATTTGCTATGCAACATTTGGGTCTATTTTTTGGTTTTTTATGATGGGTTTGCTTCGGTTTGGGTTTGGTTTTTTGGTTTTTTCTTTGGTTTTTAACATGACTCCAACGACTTTTAGGGTGATAAAATGCTCTGATTTAGGATGAAAAAAATCCTAAAAATGGTTAACCTTTCCCTCTAGGTTTTAGATTTGAATTAAAAAAAAAAAAAAGTTTTGAGACATTAGAATCAATTTTTGAGGCATTAAAATCAATTTTTGAGGTTGAGTTGGTGTTTTTCAGTGTTTTCCGGTTGGGTTTTGCCGGAAATGAAGAAGTCGCCAGAGTTGTTTGGCCGGAAATGGTGACCCACCGTCGCTAGTGAGTTCGCCGATGGGTTAGATGTCGCTGGTTGTTTGGATGTTGCCGAAGCAGGTGGATGGTTTGGTTTTTGTTTGGGTTTATTTGGTGTTTTTTAGTTTACTTTATCAAAATAAGCTTGATTATATGTCACCATATAATTGGATGCTGCAAAAGGCACCTTTTGCAGATAGTCTGCACCTAAAGGGCTCTAAAAACACTTTATTGCCACTAACCACTAATCATAGTCACATTGACACCCCTAATTAAGACAATATTACTCATCATTTTACACTAAATAAATACTCTCCATTTGAGTACAAATGAAAAAGATCATGTTCCTCTTTTAAGGGGGTAGGATTGATAAGTTAAGTTAAGATAATTCCAACTCATTAGGATTAGATTTGAAATAGGATTTCAAATCTTTAGGATTAGGTTTATTTAAATTTGAATATTATAACTTATTTATTTGTATTTCGATCTAAAAACCATTTGATTATTAATGAAATGAGAGAATGAAGTAGACATATGCCTTTTGTGATTTGTATCCAGCCCTAATTGGATTCATTTGTGGTTTATCTCCAACCCTAATTGGAGTTCATTAGCAATATCATATCTCATATCACTACCAAACTTATCCCCGAGTTCGTAACCTATCAGTATAGACTATTTACTATAAGGCCTATCCACAATAGGCTTTTTCTAGCACGTGTGCTACGAGTTTTGCGTCATCAAATTATAGCTATAAAGAAATCAAAATTACATTCCTAGATTAAAGGAGTTCAAAATTCTTATAGCAACAAAGACTATAATATACAAGGCTACCTACATAAATCATGAAATGGCATTATTTAATATTTACTAAAAGTAAAAAAGATGGGAAAGAATACTAGATGGATAAAAAGGCGCATACTAGAATTTCAGTCATGAATTGAAAATCAATAATTTTTCAAATGATTTTTTTTTTTTATTTTGCGCTTGAAGTCTTTGAAAATTTTAGTTTTTGGCCTGCAATTTTAGTTATGGGGTCTAATTTATGATTTTTGTTTGAGAGGATGTTGCTTTACATTTCTTGTATGTACAAGGTGTTGTGATTTTTATGTTAATCAAATTTCCATGCTTCTCTTGCTGGTGCTTGTAAATCTACGTTTGGCTGCACGTCAAGCTCAAAATCTAAGGCTTTTCATCTGAATCATTTTAGGCTTTCTTTTTATCCAATTTTGATTATTGTAAACACAAAAATCTTTATATTAAGTCAAAACATTTTTTAAAACCCAAAAACACATTAATAAACACAACTTATGTTTTAATGCTCTTTCCAAAGTCAGAATTTCCATGTACAATAACTAATAACCATTATAAATATAGAAAGTTTACTTAAAGAAGCAAAATTCTAACAATTAAAGCTACCCTATGATCAATTGCCTTTGTGATATATGATAATGGACAAACAATGTCGTACCTGCTTCAATTATGTGGCATGCTTGAGAGCATTTTTCAATTAAATTTTCAAAAATATTGCAACCCTATAAATTATTTTTAAAAAACGCCATTAAGAAAAATAAAAATTGTCATAGGGTGGGGTTGGTCGGAAACCCCAAACAAAAGCACAAGAGGTGGCTAGCCACCCTTTGAGACAATTTCTCCTTTTTTTTGGGAGCGTGGGCGATAAAACAAAAATAATAATTTTGAAGCAATTATATTCCCCATAAATAGCTATTCATGTCCTTTTGGAGAGGAATAACTACTATTTAAAGTGAAGAATAGTCATTCTTTGGAATGGTTCTTTATAAGAATAATGAAAAAACAACAAGAATGGCTACCCCCATGAATGATTAATTCATTTCTTTTTTTGACAACGAGAAATCACGCCAAGGCAATGCTACTTCGTGTGCCCACCTGTAACACCCCAGCCCATTAGAGCTAGATTTATTAACAAATTCCCTCAAATGTGCAAAGTATTATAAGGTTACTAGAGCAATTAACTAAATGTGGTAATAAATGCATGACAAAAATTTATTGAATGAGGAAACATTTGGTCCTATCAACATTAATTATTCAATAACCTAATTAAAGTTCGAAAAAAAAATGCGAGCTATGTGCTAGTACACTTACTGAAATGATATTTCATGGGAATGACTACTCTTTTCCTATGTTCCCATCACGGCCTCCTAGATTGCTTGTTCAAAACCTGAAAAATAAACGGTAAGGGTGAGCAAAACAAAAGTGCTCAGTAAGAGATCCTCAACCATAAAACAATTGAGTTAAAATTCATTTTCTTTAACACAATATCAAAAGAATTTCTTTTTTCTTTTTCTTAAAATTCTCCTGAAACACATTTCTCAATTTTTATAAGCTTAAGACAAACAATATGTCATTATCCAAAAACTTAAAACAAATGCATAATTGCTTATAAAATAACTTATCATAATAGAGCCCATGTAACCATTACGCCATGTGTACTAGGGATGCAAGGTCCTTGTGACCATGGCAGCGACTATGACCGCAACCTTGCCCGTCCGCTAATTAATCAAGGTGCACTCAGCATAACATATCGATGGATTGCCGCCTTATCATTGTCCTTCAGCAATTGCGCTTCCATCTCGAGCAATAGTATTGAGCTCTCTAGGATCAAAATTACCTCATCCACACACGTGTCCTTGTCATAATCATTTTATTCTCATTCCTTTACTTCTCATGAATCCCTTAGGACTACGTGTAGAGGGGTTTTACTTCACTATAAATTTTCTTATTTAGAAATTTTCGTAAATGAAAGTTCTTACATTAAAATAGAAAGAACTCTTGGAAACTTTCCAAACATAGGACCCCATTAAAATGGGTCATCTTTCACTTAAAAATTTCATGAATATCAAATGTTATACTCATCCTAATTTGAGTGACATAAAAATGTTAAGAATTTAAAACTCTCTTATAAAATCATTTCATGTGAGCATAATTATTAAGTAAGCATCATAATATCATAACATTTTTCATAAGGAAATAAAGAACTTCTACAACAAAATCATGCAATAAAATAAGGTTTGGAAAGGGTTAAGAGTTTCCCTTACCTCGATAAAGTAGCTAGAGAGACTGACTGGCACTCTTACACACCTGAATTGATAATACTTAACTTTGTTAGCATTAGGTTAATTAAAGGCTAATCCTAGTACCTCTAGACTTTCACTTCTATGCAATGATTTTAAATGCAAACATAAATTTCTAGACCTTTGCGAGGAGGATCATGTATATATATATATATATATATCACTGTTAATTTTAATGGTAAATATTTAGATTAATAATAGATATTTACTATAGCAAAATAAGATAATTTTCTTACAAAAAGTGAGTTACAAGACTATTTTTCCGAAAAGCAATACATACCTACCTCTCTGGCCGATTTAGGGTGTGGGTGTGATTCTTAAAGGAATACTTTTGAGTCTTTAGAAATACAATTGCACGTTGGGTGACAAATCTTAAATCAAGAGAAATATATGATTTTATGCATGGGTCTTTAAAGTATGACACGGAAAACACTCACATGGTGGTTGACAAGTCAAAAGCAAAGAAATATTGGTTCTCAAAGTCATGTCAAAAGAAGAGAACAATATGGCCATCTCTTGAGCCTAACAATCGTCACTGTTGCATATATGTGTATATATATATTTATATTGAAAACATGAAAGAGCTCAACAAAGAGTAACCGACCACTCACCACCCCCGACGACTTGCTAGGTTGGCAAACCCCCAGTAAATAATTAAACACTTATTTTACACTACAATACAAATGACATTATTATAATCCACAGTATTTTTCAGATGAGTAATGGTATACATTACCCTTTTATCCCCTAAAGCTAATTTGACGTGGTCCTCCTATAGCATGTGGTGCATGAAAATAAGATTTTTTTTTTAATAGGAAAACCTCGTCACATTAACTTTGGAAGATAAAACACTAGTTTTGACTGCATCTTACTATTAATCTCTTTTTTTTTATCTTTGGTAATAAATCTAGTCCGAAACTAACTATTTTAGAGGGTTTATTGCAACTATTGACTATAGAATATGGAAAAGTAGCTCCTCCTCCTGATTGAGAAAACACTCCTTTGAATGGTACCCAAATGACTTTATTCAAGAATATTTTGGAGAATTAAATTCAAGAATTACAAACTATATTTAAGTGTACGTGGTCATGTGCATGAGAGAGAGAGAGCGATTGAGGCACCTTTTATTTGGACTAGCATTCACATCTATGAACAAGCCTGGTACATTAGCCACTCCTTTTGTAAGTAAGGCAATTGCTTTGTATACATTGCCATCCACACTATTTGAAGAGCTAAGGTTTAAACGCAAAGTATGTAAATGCTTCAAAGGAATCTGCAGCATGTCTGACTTAAATAATGCCTACAACATTACGAATGTCAATTATTAAAATTATATTTGAACAGATTTCCTTTCTGCAAAACAAGAAAAAATAATGAAGATAATAGATTTACACAATCAAATAAATAACCAAGGTTTAAGGCAGTTTCTCATAATACATTTGACTATGAAAATTGAATGCTGAAATACATTATTTGATATATTCATTCCAACATATAATGGAAAATAAATAAATTAAAACATACATAAGTTACTTGCAAAAAACTTATTTCACCTAACTTTTTTCTAATGCTTGGTTAAGAAAAGAATATTAAACTAAAAACATTTAGTCACGAAAGCATTACTGAACTGGGCATGAACATGGATGCAAAATTTATTTTAAGGGAAATTACCTTTTACCCCCCTAAAATATCCACCCATTTTTACTTTTGCCTCCAAAGTTTAAAATGTGACACTCCACCCTCCGAACTTTCAAATTGTGACAATTTAACCAATTTATTCCCAAAATGCCCCCATCAATTTTTTTTTTTTTTTTTTAAAAAAAAAAGAGAAATCAAAAAAAGATGATGGGGTGGCCAAACCACCCTATGGGGTGGTTACCCCGTTTGGCCTGGGGTGGTTCTACCACGCCCAGGCTGGCTGTCTGGGGGCAGCCGAACCACCCCATGGGCCACTGGGGTGGTTCGGCCTGTATGGGGCGACTGAACCACCCCCAGTGGCCCAGGTGGTTGCCACCTTGGGCAAATCATTCAAAATTTCATTTTTGGGCATTTGGCCCAAGGGGCGGCCGAACCACCCCAGGCCAAACGAGGTGGCCGAACCACCCCTATGGGGTGGTTCGACCACCCCATCATATTTTTTTTTTTTTTTTTAAAAAAATGATAGGGACATTTTGAGAATAAATAGGCTAAATTGGTTAAATTGCCACAATTTAAAAGTTCGGGGGGTAGAGTGTCACATTTTAAACTTTGGAGGCAAAAGTGAAAATTAGTAGATACTTCAGGGGGCTAAAAGGTAATTTCCCCTTTATTTTAATATAATTGTTGGCTCAATAATTTCTACCCAACCAATAAACACGAATATTAAGCTTTCCTATTTTTTTTCCTCTATAGCTGAATGGTATTCTTCTGTTTTCATATCCTCCTAATTTCTGAACAACTCCAAATTTACATGTAGATATCTTGCCAACTCAAGCAACATGTTTATCTAACCTTCACCTAAATTGAATAAAACGTGATAGTGAGTAATAATTTCACATCTTGTAATTTTGTATAAGCCTAAAGATAAACAAATAAATACAAAATTCAAGTTCTAGCAGAAGGTCAATGGTGCCAAAAGTATTCTTGAAGAAAATCTTTATCTTGACACAACAAGATTGAGATTTACCAAAATATCCGACAGCTTTTGATTGCAAAATAACAAAGTTCATAAAATGAACCTTTTAATACTATGGAAAATATGTGCCTTTAAATATCTTATTCTAAAACAAAGAGAATGCATCATCACAATAATAGTAACTTCCACCTGTAAAAAAGAATAGACTGTTTTCTGTAAGGCCTATCCACAATAGGCTTTTTACTTGCAGATGTGTGCTACGAGTTCCACATCATCAAATTGCATGGCGTACTAATCAAAATTAGATTTATAGATTAAAGGAGTTCGAAATTCTTATAGCTACTTTTTTATTGCTTTTCAAAGCAAAAAATAAAAAATAAAACAAAAAATAGGTACCTATAATTAATAGGTACTATAACAATAAAAAAAAAAATGATTAAAGCTACCAAGTTTGAAATGATGGGGTTGTTTACCTTAAGGCACTGTGCATGTATCACTAGTTCTTCGATCGGTTCTAACATGTGGAAAAACTCCAAGTACAGGGGCTTCCATGAGCTAGAAAGCTGTTCAAGACTTAATGCACAATAACGTAAACACTTTAAGTTCCCAAAAAGACAGTTATCTGGAGCAAATCCGCCCCATGTAAAACATTTTAGAAGGGGAGTTGCCATTTCTAGTGATCTAACACCAGAGAGAGTAAATTTCCAGTGTATTATCAACTCCTCAAGTAGCTCCCCAGAGACATTAAGATGGAAGAGATCATCATGTTCATAACTCCTAATTTCTAGATACTTTAGAGACGAGGACCGGATGTTAATGTTATTAATCCCAGTAACGGCATTAAGGCATAACTTATCAAGGAAATTGCAGGAAGACAAGACCCGTTCCACAAAAAGCTCGTCAAGAACATGAACACGTGTTAGCGATAACGATTGAAGCTTTGTAAACCCACTTGAGGACGGCAGTTGGAGAACCCCTCCATGCAAACTCACTGCTAGAAACCTCAATGATTCGCAATGCAAAACACAAAGTGGCATTTTTAAAGCTCCAGGAAGAAATATATAGAGGTCAAGATAAAGCTCTTCAACATTACACCTTACTGCATTATGCAACCATGTCAAAAAACGATATTCATCAAAATGCCAATCAAGAAAAGTCCATCGAACGCAAAATTGCACCATCTTCATTCCATTGCGTTGAAGCATCAACCTATCTAGAAAATTCTTGAAGTGAATTAGTTTATAATCCTTGCCTCGATATCGCATGTCGTCAACAGTCAAGGACGGAATAGATATGCATAATGCGTGCCACCACTTTGACACAATGCTCAATTGTGCAATATCTTCCATCATAAGAAATGAAAGGATGTGATGAGCAATATGGGTCGGAAGATTGCTGATTTTGTTCCTATTCTCTACAAAGCTTCCTTTAGATTGAGACAGAGAAGAACATGCCTCTAGTTTAAGCAGCTTTTCCATGATCATAAGATTTTCCTGTTTCACTAAGAGAAATAAAATGATACATAACTACTTGTAAGGACTTAAAAAATGTAAAACAAAAGCAACTATCTATTTTGTAATTTATTGTTATTATATCATCAAAAATTCATAAGCATGTTTTTTAGTAGTAAGTCCCAAACACATCCAATGAGTTTCAAACTCATAACTTAACCTTCCATCTTGTTGTTATTGACTAAAAGGGGCCATTTGATCTAGACCCCATTGATAGCATCAACATCACTACTATTATTTTTGTTTGAATTAACGCATTTCTTTACAAATAACAAAGGGCAGTGAAATTATATATAATGCCAACGAAAACTCTTGAGTAATCATAAAATATACAATCTAGACAAATCATTGGAAATTGATGATGCTCATGTAGCTAAAGCAATAAAATATATCATCTAGATAAATCATTTGAAATTGATCATGTTCATGTAAAATAAAAAATGATCACATCACTTAAGACCTCGAATTATCATGTGTTTTGAAAAGACCCACTAGATTTTAAAAACTCTCAATTTCACCCTTGAACTTTCAATTTGATGCAATTGACCCCCTCCGTCAATTTTTTATGTTAAACCCTAACAAAAATATTAAAAATACCAAATTACCCTTCAATTTTTTTTTTATTATTTTCTATTTGAAATTAATGATAAATTTGAATTTTTATAAAAATTTCAGAAGTATAAAGGTCATTTAATCACTTTGAACGTCCAAAAGAATATAGAATGAGATAGATTGCATCAAATTGAAAGTCCAAGGATCAAATTGAAAGGTATTAAAATTTTAGAGGTTTTTTTAAATCGCGTGAAAGTTCATGGGTCCTTTGTGAAGTTTCCCCAAATAAAAAAGAAAAATAATAAATGCAGTGAAGAGATGCACCAAATGGTTTTGTTGGCGTGTTGGTAGTGGGAGACTTCTATTGGTTATATGTGTATAAATAGGCTTGAGCACCTTTGAATGCAGACAACCAAAGAAAACTAACAAAGATAGCTGGAGAGAAGTGTGTTAAGGTCTCAGGAGAGAATAGAAGCAGTTTATACTAGACATGGTGATATGAGAAAATTGTAGAATAATATACAAGGCTAACTACATAAATCATGAAAAGGTCAAAAGGCATTATTTACTAAAATGCTAGAGTAAAAAAGGTGGGGAAAGAATACCAGATGGATAGAAAAGCACGCACTAGAATTTCAGCCATCAATTGAAATTATCATTAATTTATTGTCTAAAAATGGTCTTCATTATTCTTTTATGTATGCACGGTAAGGAAACTAAGAAATGCAAAATATGGGTGTTGGAAAGTACTCTAAGTTGATGCAAGCAAACTAATCCGGTCCAACAACCTTTAATTATTGGAGAATAGGCCCACCAGTAGTAGCAACTAACACAAAGACGAGTAGCATTACCACCGGCAAACCACATACAAACTAATCCATGCTACGATTGTATCTGCAAAAACAATAATTGCCATACGACTGCTACTACTACTAGTGAGTTGCACATAGTAGGCACCTGGGATTTCACTCCAAGTGAGATTTCTCCTTTTTCCTTTATTCAAGCTCATGAAACTTTGTGCAAACAACTACCACACAACAAATTAAAAAACTAAAATACCCACAAAATCGTAAAATTACCCTAGGGGTCTAGGGTGTTACAGATATTATTAGGGAAGCAACTACATCCTATTCAAAATACTCTTTTTTTTTTATTCAGATTTCTTAAGCACGATTTTCTTTAAAGATTTTGCACTCTCGTTTAGTATAAAGGGTAGACATGTACTATGTCACAGTTTTTTTAATTGGGTGGTAAAACCCATCTATATCAAGTGGCAGGTGGGTCCGTTCAAGTAATTGGTGAATTGGTGAACAAATGAACGAGGAAATGGAGTAGGCGGGTTGACAATGGAGGTGAAGACTTCTAATATGAACGACTCAATAAAAGATCACATGAACCAGTGAAATCAGAGCCTACAACTGAATTTAGGGAGTTCATACAACACATCACTAAATTAGAGACAAAAAAAAACGCTCATTCTAGCATTACTCATTCCATTAGAGTACATAATCCCTTCGAGTCCACGCAAAACCTCCAAAACAAATTTTATTAAAATATAAAAGAAGAAGAAGACACAGAATTCTCCATCTTAAGAATGTAAAATACTCCCAAAAGCCAAGTATTAGTAGTTGATAAAAACATACCTCTTTCAAATGCTGGCGAATCTGTTGGATCATGGGCTTTTGTAAACCCTGAAATTATCTATTGACTTTGAATCTCCATGAGTATCCTGTAAATTCCATATCGAGGTTGCACTTACCTTGATGATCATACAAACCCGCCACTTCAATGGCCTGTGTAGCAAAATAGTATCATACATCAATATCCTTTTGACAACAAAAAATGTTCATAGCGTGCGCATCAAAGAGATGGCCACGATACTATAATTGGATCAATGAATCTCTGGTATCTTCTTTTTCAAAACCTTACTGAATATACATCTTCAAAAAACCTATAAACAATTCAACAATATAACATTTATTCCAATCTTCCTGAATTTTACTCTCTACCCTAATAAAATGCCCGGAGAGAGAGAGAGAGAGAGAGAGAGAATTTAGATGAAAAGCAAAACATTTTATTCGCAAAGCAAAATTGGATAAAAAGAAAACCTCAAATGATTCGCATGAAAAGCCCTAGATTTTGCAGATCGGACCCCCGGACCAGGTGTTTTTGTCTTGTTCCCACGGATAGCTCGGAGCTTGATGAGCAGAGCAGCAACGCAGTGTCAACCAAACTTAGATCTATAAGCGCCAGCTCTCACCCAATCAACCAAAACTAAAAACAAAACACAAATCAAACACCAAACCGCAGAAACCGAAACAAATAAACCCATTAACGCGCATAAAAAGGAACACAAATAGAAATTTATAGAACCAAGCCGACCTGGCACGAAGAGGGACAGAATGAGAGCGCGAAACAGACCTGGCGAGTTGTCTGACAAGAGGCAAATTTACTGTAGCCCTACTGACCTTGCTGCAGGCGGCTTTTTGAGCTCACTCGGTAAAAATTTGGCTAAAATGGATTTTGCCGAGCTCACTAGGAATGCTCTTAGCTTAGGATCTGAACGTGGATGGCGGAGGTAACGGCGAGAATATCAGATCTGAAGGAAAAGAGAGAGGGATGCGAGCCTGCGAGGTGGCGCCGGTGACACTGACAAGTGCGCCGAGAGAAACGCTAGACAACGGTCGTGGGCTACAGTCTTCGCGACGAGGGAAGAGGGGTGGAAGACGAGTGAAAGTGAGAGAGAGAGAGAGAAAGAGAGCGAGTGGAAATTTTTAAAGGCCAAATTGATTCATTCAACGGCGTGAGCGGGATTTTTTTAAAATTTTGGCGGAACGATTTGGGAATTTTTTTTTTTTTTAAGATCGATGGTCAATGTTTTGTTTGTCAAATAACACTTCATTACAACACATTTTTTCACATTACATCATACTATTTACTTTATTTTTTTGAAAAAATATATATCAAATCATTCATTTTTTATGACACATCATTTACTATTCAAATAAAAAAATCACTACAAAACAAATTTTTTCACTTTCCAATACAATTTTTTCATTTTCCCATATCAATCATTGTAATACCTCAAAATTTATTACTTGAAATAAATGTGAGTTTTATATTAAGGATAAAGAGGATTTGCAATTTTATAGATAAATATAGATTTAATATGAAAAATGGTGAAAATTGAATTTTAGTGGGTTATTGAAAGAAAAGTCACATTGTTTTGGACATCAAAAATTCAATGAGTGGACTTAAATAAAATTGTTTTAAGACCTTGTAGAATGATGAGAAATGAGGATTCTAAATAAATGGTGAACATAAATAAATTAAATTAAGCATAAAAAGAGCATTAAATTAAACATAACAACATGAACATAAATAAATGGTGAGGTTTCATCTTCAACTTTAGTTGAAGATTAGCCTATAATCATAACAAGAAACAAAAGAAAATGAAAAGAAAACATTACTAAATTAAAATACACAAAAAGTGACGTTTAGAGGAGTTCAAGATTGCCAAATAGGGGAGTCCTAGCTCCCAAAGGCGCCTTCAAGCGGCCTCCAAGCATCCCTGTCCATTTACAAAAGAAATGGGATATTTATAGGCTAATTTTAGGGTTTCAGCGCTACCAAGTCAGCTTAAGTGTGCACGATCGCAACATGTACGCTCGATCACACTCGTGCATGAATTTCTGCATTAGATGGGCATAATTGCGCTTGATCTCAAAACGTGTGCTCGGGCGCACACAATTCAGAATTGGCCAAAACTTGTAAAAGGTGATTATGTAGATCTTCAAGATAGCTTTCCAAAGACACCAAGATCACCCCAATTGGAGTTTTACAACTCAAGATATGGTCGTTTTGGTGGAAGTCATTGGGTGCGAATCATCGCTCGACTCAATTTTGCCGCCAAAGCTCCATGAACTGTTTTAAGCCCCAGATTTAATGGCATTAGCCTCAAATGCAACTTAGCAACATGCAGAACACTAAAACATCAAAACTAACCAAAACATTATAAATTAACAAAACTAATAACTTAACAAATATAAGTTAAGGGGGGGCAAATGTATAATATTTGGCACCAATCAAATACCCTCAAACTTACATTTTGCTAATCCCTTAACAAAACAAAAATGGAAACACAATAAAAATACGAAACATAAATCCGCTTTTGTGGAAGAAACAATTGCATTTAGCGTATACAACAAGTCTTTTAAACCACTAGGCATCCCTAGTGAACGAGTAAAGTCTCATGAGGGTTTTCCAGAAATGAGACTCACAAACAATTATTGACACTATGTTAGTAATGGATAAAGCCCTTCACACAAACACATGATTCATACATCATTAGCAAATTTAACATGTTGAACATACAAACCACATCATCCAAGCATCCAAACATCATTTCACTCAAGATTAAAAAATTGAGACAACACATGCTCCATAAAGTGCAAAGTGTGCTAACACAAGATCTTGGGGTTTCAATCATTCTCAAAAGATGTGTATCCCAGAATTCAAAGGAAAACAATGTGATAATTTAACCAATGCTTGAATTGAAAGATACAATTTTTTGTGTAGGCTATGCAATGCTTGACTCCCTTAAGCTTCTAAATGACCTATGTAATGAGCATTTGGCCAGTGACTCCTAAACCAGGCGGTTTTAGAGCACTACATGTAAAGACATCCCTAGGGCTTAATTACTCAAGTTAAAAAGAACTACGAAGCCTAAACTAGCTATACAATTACTTAACTAGAATTTCTCATCTTTTTACGTAAACACTCATTGTTTGGCCAAGCAAAATGTTCGGTTACGCAATGAAAAACTCACTTTATTATGATTTTTTTTTTATTAACAGCCAAGGTTTTCATCATCACATCGCAAACCTAGAAATCTCAAGAAACACACTTCAAAGTCAAATCTCATACTTCACAGACCCTAATGCTAGTGTGCATGTGAAATATTAATAAAACAAGTGAAGTCTCTATAATCCAACATGAAAAACCCTAAGCACGACTCCAAACAATTATTTATCACAATTTATGCGGAATTAAACTATGAAGCAATAAACAATTCAATCAACAAAATATCAAAAGCAATAAAGAAGGATACGTATATTTTGAACGTAAGAAGAAACCAATTAGAAACCGATCTAATTGTAAACCTCTCCGGCAGCCAAACCTGTGAAATCACTATCGAAAATTATCCAGATTACAGACACTAGAACACTTACAACCCTTTGCAAGACCTCGCTCTCAGAAGATCGACAAGCCTCCACTTGCCTCCTTGCTCACAATCTTCTTCAACATGATTCTCCTTTATTGGACCCTTCCGATAGCTTCTCAATATCGCCATACCAATTAACAAAACCAAAACACTCCAAGAGAGAGAAAATAAACGCTCAATATCAAAGACTCTCTTGGCACACGACGACAAATTTTAGATTCAGAATTCGTAACCTAAACAGATCTGTAGAGATCTATTTATAACACCTAAAGACTTATAGTCTCAATATAACTCAAATACAATGTATTTTAGACCTAGAAGCTACGGGCCGTCCGGACGGTAAGTGGGCTCGTCCGGACGGGCAATTAAAAACATGGGGAATAGCCTTTTTAACACGGGCCGTCCGGACGGGAGAATTCACCGTCCGGATGGTACTAGGGCAACATCGCATTCTTTAGTCTTCAGCGTGCACGTTGCTCGAGGCGCGAGATGAATGTGAATGGAGCACTCGGGTTTTAGTATTGGAGTTCTTTAACTACATCACATCTAAACGGCTATGAATCCCGTCCGAATGGTTGTACTAGCTTGGCTCTTTTCTTTCCATTTTGCTCACGAACATTAGCCAATACTTCAAACTAACACAACACATGAATCAAATATTGAGATTTATAATGATATGCACTGTTCAAACAAGTTAAACACACCAATGACATGTAATCCATAGTTATGATGTAAGTCATGACCAATCAACAACATAGCAACAAAAGAAAAAAATTTTATATATAGGCAAAAACAAATATGTACAGACAAAAACAAAACAAAACAAGACATATAAAGTGTTTGTCCATACCCCCAAACTTAAATGACACATTGTCCCCAATGTGACAGGAAATACATTACAATGGGATGAGGAACCGAAGAGTGCAAAGTCCAAAACATCCCCCGAACTTAAACATCAAAACACCTGTCAAAAACTAACAGCAATCTTTTTCTCACAAGCACAAACATAAAATAAATCAAAAATGCAGTGCAGAAAATAAAAAAGGAAAAACACCACACCTTCCCCGCTCATATGGGTATCTAATCAATCCCTTCCATCCTTTTTTCTTTAAAATTTGATACCCTTCTAGAATGATATTCCGCCATCTTATGTAGTAAATTCGTTTTCTTCGAAAAAAATTTCTTGGCATGTCTATTCCTATAATTGCACCTTTCTGTGCGTGATACCTTGAAAATCTCTACATAAGATGACTCTTCGAGACAATGGAAGGTTGAAGCATATTGTGTCTCGAGAGGGATTGTGATGAAGGAGTGAGTTTCAGTACTCATTTCTTTGTCATTTGACCAATTTAAAATTGACGGGGGCTCAATCTGTTCCTCCATTTCTTCTTCCCCATTCTCAGTCCGCATCTCAGGAGTGGGATCCAATAAGGCCTTTGATAAGTGCTTAAATATTCATATTTAAGCCCCTTAATTTATATTTGTTACGCCTTTAGTTTATGTTATTTTGTCTATTTTACTTTCTTTTTGTATTTTCTGTGTTTTTGTAGGTCATGGAAGAAAATGAAGCGTTTCTAGAAATGTTCCAAGCTTAAAGGGCAAATTGGAAAGATCTAAAAGATGTGGAAAGGATTAAATCGGAATTTATCAAATTAAAGTCAAAATCGGATTAAATTTGGATCCTGAACATGTCTCGGTATTTTGGCCATAACTTTCAGCTCAAATGTCGGATTGAGGTGATTCCAAGGGCATTGGAAAGCTAGCTCAAAATTCTACAAATCACTGTGAAATAGCATTTTCCCAATTTGGACCGTCGAAATGTCAAAATCACCCCGCAAGTTAGAAGCCCAATTCTGGACGAATCCTTCTCCAATTTGTAATAGGATTGTCTCCTAAATTGACTAGGAGATAGAATTCCGAAATTCCTAGGTTTACTAGTGTTTCTAGGACTTTCCTAAGGCCTATAAATAGACATCTAAGCCTCACAATTAGACACACAAATTCAGGGAGGAGAATTTGGAGGCTACTTCTAGGAGCGGTTTTTGGTTCTTTCTTTTCCTTTTCTTTTTAGTTTTATTTTAATATGTGTAACTAATTATTTTAGTAGGGCTGGATTGAAACCCTAATTATGTTTATTTAATATTTCAATATTGGCGCCTTTGTGATAATCATATTGTGTTGCTTAACTTGATTAATGCTTTTATTGAATTCCTCATATGTATGTGATTGGCCATTATATGCATGTGGTATGAACTTGTTAGTTAGATCAATTTGGATGACCGAGTCCTGGGTTTAATATAAGTAACAAAAGTAATCCACACCGGGTTCTTGGGTTAATCAACATGGGGAACCAAGAGTAGACACCCATACCCTAGGCCTCATGTGTTTGTCGGTTTTCACAGTTTTTATGCTTTCTTAAACAACAACTTAGTAGACACCCATGCTAAATCCTTTAAGAAAGAAAAGAATTAGAGTAGACACCCATGCCTAATTCGTTGCTTAGGGAAACCAATAGCTTAAGGAGTAGACACCCATGCCCTTAGGTTGGCAAACATTAGGTAGTCATAATATGATTAGAGCATTGGCATATTGTTATATTATTTAAATATGATTAGTGGTGGATATCAAAGCCCTACACTTTTATTTATCTTTATTTTATTTCTTTTCTTAATATCAATTTTGTGACAACTTGATATTTTAATTTAGTTCTTTAATTCTAAGCAAAGTTAACAATCCTCGTAGGAATGATCTCATATTTGCCTACTATACTATCGTTTTGATCTTGTGCACTTGCGAGTAAAACGTACTAAATATTATCTATTAATTTAGGTAGTATTTGGCACAACAAGTTTTTAGGCGCCGTTGCTTGGGATTGTTTAATTTTGTTTAGAATTATTTTCCTTAGTTTATTTTATTTTATTTTATTTTTATCTTTTAGTTTTAGTTTACATTACATTTCTCGGAGGTGCGCTCGGCGCCCATCCGAGAGCGTCGAGCGCCAGTGTGATCGAGTACCTCACGGTCGCGATCGATCGCATTTTATTTTTGTTATTTTTTTTCCTTTTGTTATTTAATTTTCTTTTTGTTTTAATCATGTTGAGAGACAATACACCTCCAGTGCGAAGACCTATGAAAAGTTCTTTCAGTCCTCAGATCCTCAACCGGCCATCATGCATTAATTTCCAACCCACTGTGCATAGCAGTTATGATTTATCTCCACTGCTCAATCTGAGTCCACACTATAAAGGCACACCTACAGAGAACCCATATTGGCATATTCGAGAAATTGTTGATCTCTGTAAGACTCAGAATGTTCAGGGTTTAACTCAAGATGAAATCAGGTTAATCCTCTTCCCTTTTTCTTTAAAAGATAATGCTAAGATATGGTACTATTCTTTGGCCGCAGGTTCTATTCATACTTGGGATGAGATGACCACAAAGTTCTTAAAGAAGTTTTTCCCAGCCCACAAGACAAGGCAATTGAGAAGGGAAATTCTGACTTTCCAACAAAAAGACGGAGCCCTTTTCTTTGAAGCATGGGAGCACTTTAATGATCTACTTCTCAGATGCCCTAATCACAATTTATCTCAAGAAGATCAGGTACTGGCATTTTATGAGGGTTTAAATGATCCTAACAAGAGTCTTGTAGATTTAGCTTGTGGTTACATGTTGATGGAGAAAAGCAGCGAGGAAGCCATAGAACTCTTTGAGACCTTAAGTGAGAACTCCCAACAATTCCCATCTAAAGGGAGACAAGGACTCAAAGAAAAAGGCATACAGGAAGAGAGCACCAATGGTGGAATTCAAGCTCAAATGGCTGCCATAGAGAAAAAGCTGGACACGATCATGAAAGCTATGATTAATCATAACAGTGCTCTTGAGTCATCTCTCATCAATTTGTCCCAACATTATCATGAAGAGGGGCCATCTTCCACCTATTGGCCTCAACAATACCAAGAAGAAGAGTGTCAAAGTCAGTTTGTTGCCAATTACAATGGACAATACATGGAGGAAGAGTGCACTTACTATCGTGAGCAAACAACCACCATACCTAGGAATGAAGAAATTGTTGAGGAAAATTTTTGTGAGCCGAGTCTTGAAGATCCTTTGGGAGAGCACTTTGATCAATTTTGTGAGCACGCTGTGGTTGAAAATGAAGTGGATGAGAGGAAGGAGGAGCAAACTGAGGATCTAGAGGAGCCACATCAGGAAAAAGAAGTGAGCATTAAGACTTTTTCAACATTAGCTCTTATTCCTGAAACACCAAGAGGCCAAGAGAGAAGTCTGTTAGAGCTACCAATTGAGCAAATTGAGGACATCAAGATAGAAAAACTCCCTGAGTCTTCTTCTTATTTTATTCCAGTCCATAATGAGAAACTGTTTGAGAAGACTCAGAGTGGTCCACCCCTATATACAGACAATCGGAATCCCCCTACACTGGGAAGACATCATTCTCGTTGGTGCAAGAGAAGAAAAGACTGGTGCTTCAAGTTTAAAGTGTGAACTAAAGCTACTGTGGAGGCAGTTGAGTAGTCTTGGATCTCAAGCGCCTCTGTGAGGTCAGTGGTACTGAGGCCACTGACTGCGGTAAACCTTTCTTACTTTTCTGTATTTCCTTTACTTTTATTTTTCAATTTTTGTTTTAATTTTTCTTAGTTAATTTCATGATTCGGTCAAAGGGAAGGGCACTTTGTGTAGGCGATCGATCGCAGTGCAAATAGCGAATGATCGCCAAAACCTCCTCAATAATGCTAAACATTCTGAGGAAGCGAATGATCACTATGAATATAGCGATCGATCGCTATCTCACTATGTGACCTTAGGCGCATGAACACATGAGCACACACATGCATTCATGCATAGGTGCGATCGATCTCATCTATGTGCGATTGAGCGCACTCGGGAAGGAAAGTCACGTGACCTACTTATAGGTCCTTTCTCTCCCTTTCCCCATCACTTTTCCCCCTTGCACCGTGAACACATCTGCACTCTCCACACTTCACCCAACCTCACCTGATGCCCTCACACTCTCAAACCTTCACAATTTTTTTTTTTCAAATTTTCTGTTTTTAACAACTGCAATCTGCTTGTGCATATTGTAGTTGTCCTCTGTGTTGGTTTTCTTGTATTTTGCAGGGGGTTGGAAAATCTTTGGGGTGAAGTTGCACCACTTAGTTTCAAAGCTGCACACCATCTATTTGACAAAAGTCCCGACTAATATCATATGGGAAACAGCAATGAGCAGCGGCACAGTCTGGCTGAAGACGTAAAACTTAGCGCTCATGGGAGGCACCCCACAACATATCCTTTTTATTTCTTTCTTTCTTTCTTTGTTTATTTTATTTTGTTTTTGTTTTTGTTTTTGTTTTCCTTTGTTACTTTAGTGTTTTGTTTTTCAGGAACAAGTGTGCTTGAGTTCAAGTTTGGGGGGAATGCTTTGAGTCATACCTATTCCAACCAGTTTCTCTCCATCTCCCGAGTAAGATCTTTCCATGTTAGACACACATTGGGGACAATGTGTAATTTAAGTTCGGGGGTATGGGAGACACATTTACACACACTTGGTCTCACCTTTTGTTTTTATTATTAAAAAAAAAATGCATGTTCATGTTGTCTTAAAACTTTGGTTGATCTAAGAATTTTGATTTGATATTCATTGGCTAGCTTAATATTTTGAACACATGATCTAATGTTAGATTTTTAAGTTTGTTACTTACTTTAGGCAATTGAAAATTCACATGTTTGATCTGCTCTAGCACAAGCACATTAGCACATGATTGGTGGGGTATGACATGTGGTTTTCACATGTATGTTTTCATGTTTTTGGTGACACTGAATGACTTATTGGTTTGATACATTGGCATGAGAATATTTAAAAAAAAGAGTGATCATTGATAAATTTTTCACTGAGTAACTGGGCCTCTTGCCTCAAAGTATTGAGCGTTCACGTTAAAAGGTGAAGAGAATTGACTTGGTTAACTTTATGAAAGAAAAAAAATGATGATGATAATTATTGATAAACTTTTCACTGAGTAACTGGATCTCTTGCCTCAGTAAGCATTGAGTGTTCATGTCAAAAGGTGAGGAGATTTGATGTGGTTAACATTATGGCTAGTTTAGTTTCGTAGCCTTTTTGACTTGAGTTAGTAAGTCCTTAGGGGTGTCTTTACACCTAATGCCCTAAAATCATTTGGTTTGGGAGTCATTGACTCAACACTCGCTACATGGGTCAATTAGAAAGCTTAATGAAACTAAATATTGCAGAGCCTAATAGTAAAAGAAAGAATAATAAAAGCATGCCAATGTTGTTTATTCTAATGGGAAATTCAGTGAAGCTTAAGATGTTGAGACATTGCACATTAAAATTATTTGGAAGCTTCATAGTTTTGTGCTAATTCACGTTACACTGTTTCGAACTTGTGATGCCTTAACTTGCCTGTTGTAAGTGATTAGACTTTAAATTCCAATTCATTGTGAAGATGGAGTTTAACTTTTTAAGCTTGCTAATGAATGAAAATCATGGTTTTGAGTGATGCTTTAATTTTTAGATAACATGAACTGTGCATAATGTTTGTGGGTAACATTTCTGGAAAACCCTCACGAGACTTAACTCGTCCTCTAGGGAATACCTAGAGGTTTAAAAGGCTTATTGCATATGTTAAATGCAATCGTACATCCCACGAAAGATGGATTTATCTTTTTGTTCTTTGTTTTTCATTTTGTTTTTAGTTTAGTATTGCTAAGGGACTAGCAATATGTAAGTTTAGGGGTGTGATAGGTATATTTAAGCCCCTTAATTATATTTGTTATGCCTTTAGTTTATGTTATTTTGTCTATTTTACTTTCTTTTTGTGTTTTCTGTGTTTTTGTAGGTCATGGAAGAAAATGAAGCGTTTCTAGAAATGTTCCAAGCTTAAAGGGCAAATTGGAAAGATCTAGAAGATGTAGAAATGATTAAATCGGAATTTATCAAATTGAAGTCAAAATCGGATTAAATTTGGATCCTGAACATGTCTCGGTATTTTGGCCATAACTTTCAGCTCAAATATCGGATTGAGGTGATTCCAACGGCATTGGAAAGCTAACTAAAAATTATACAAATCACTGTCAAATAGCATTTTCCCAATTCGGACCGTAGAAATGTCAAAATCACCTCGCAAGTTAGAAGCCCAATTCTGGACGAATCCTTCTCCAATTTGTAATAGGATTGTCTCCTAAATTGACTAGGAGATAGAATTCCGAAATTCCTAGGTTTACTAGTGTTTCTAGGACTTTCCTAAGGTCTATAAATAGACCTCTAAGCCTCACAATTAGACACACAAATTCAGAGAGGAGAATTTGGAGGCTACTTCTAGGAGCGGTTTTCGGTTCTTTCTTTTCCTTTTCTTTTTAGTTTTTATTTTAATTATGTGTAACTAAGTATTTTAGTAGGGCTGGATTGAAACTCTAATTATGTTTATTTAATATTTCAATATTGGCGCCTTTGTGATAATCATATTGTGTTGCTTAACTTGATTAATGCCTGTTTTATTGAATTCATCATATGTATGTGATTGGCCATTATATGCATGTGGTATGGACTTGTTAGTTAGATCAATTTGGATGACCGAGTCCTGAGTTTAATATAAGTAACAAAAGTAATCCACACCGGGTTCTTGGGTTAATCAATATGGGGAACCAAGAGTAGACACCCATACCCTAGGCCTCATGTGTTTGTCGGTTTTCACAGTTTTTATGCTTTCTTAAATAATAACTTAGTAGACACCCATGCTAAATCCTTTAAGAAAGAAAAGAATTAGAGTAGACACTCATGCCTAATTCGTTGCTTAGGGAAACCAATAGCTTAAGGAGTAGACACCCATGCCCTTAGGTTGGCAAACATTAGGTAGTCATAATATGATTAGAGCATTGGCATATTTTTATATTATTTAAATATGATTAGTGGTGGATATCAAAGCCCTACACTTTTATTTATCTTTATTTTTATTTCTTTTCTTAATATCAATTTTGTGACAACTTGATATTTTTAATTTAGTTTTTTTAATTCTAAGCAAAGTTAACAATCCTCGTGGGAATGATCTCGTATTTGCCTACTATACTATCGTTTTGATCTTGTGCACTTGCGAGTAAAACGTACTAAATATTATCTATTAATTTATGTAGTATTTGGCACAACAGCCTTAGCTTGCTCATGTATCATGTCAATATCCAAATCAAACTCAAATTGAGCAAAGCTCTTTTCCCAAGGATCATCAAGGCTTGGCTCACAAAAAATCTCCTCTACAACTTCCTCACTCTCAAATGTGGTGGTGGCTTGGACATGCTTATGATGAGGATCACTGGGGCAATCCTCATCAATCATGTACTGCCCTTTCGCCATCTCCTGACTTTGAAATTCTTCTTCCTCAATTTTGTTGAATTCAGTAACCAGATGACCAAACTATCCTTCCAACCTTGCAACTGCTTCAATGTTTGCCACAGTGACATCTATGATTTCTTTACAAGGTTGGTTAATTGTTTTCCTAAACACCTCGAGTGAGTCTTCTAATGATTGTTCTTGTGACGCAAGAATGGTAGGTTGGTTGATTAATTCCATGAATTCCTTAAGAGTTTCTTCCAAAGAAAATTTCTTAGGAGGATAGTTATATGATGAAGGGTTGGAAAATGGATTATCAGACTGCAGATAATCAGGATGGTGCAGTTCATCAACCTGGGGAGCATAATTTTCCGTAGCATGAGCATGCCACGAAATTCTACTAGTAAAGAAGTTGCATGTTTGTCCAGAAATTATATATACATAAGTGATAATTTGTTTCATTATGTCCAGAAAAATGTCAAAGGTATTTACTCTGGATGTTCCTTAATTAACCCACGAGTTATTTGAAGCTATTCAAACCCAGACTTGAAATGATCTAAAGAGACAACATATATTGCTACCCAATGTCCAAAACTATGACAAATAGAAAACTGTCGTACATCTATTACATGATGCTTGCTTACATAGAAAAGTGACTTTTTTCAATAACAAAATCTATGAAGAGGAAAAGTATACATGGGAAAAATGCCCACTTATCCAACTAATTCTCCCATTTCCTATATAGCCCACTGAGGGGGTCGTTTTTTGTTGTTGGATATAGCCCACTTATCTCAAATTTATGAGCTACTCTGTTCTTGTATTTATGTGGTGAATATAGAAAAGCACAAAAATTGATTAACCTCAAAACTGTAAGCAGCCTATAAATAAAATCAAATCTACCATATATAAGGTGATTCTGTTGCATGTAAAGTACTTGATGTGTCTTGTTGATTTCTTCTCTAGTTTATTTGGAGGTTTTTCATTAATAGTGGATTGGCTAAACTAGATAGACATTTCACTGTTGACAAGTAGAACTTCAGTTCATGCCCACTGGTCTGAAAGAGATTTTTTTTTTTCCCTTCTTCTTTTGTTTCCCCTATCTCTATGCCTTTTGCCTTCGGATTTACAGAACATATTGTTGCTCATGGTGTGATAAAAAGTTTACTTTTTTATTTGGAAGATATGATGTCAATTGAACCACTGTCTAATGAAACTGCTATCCCACCTTGTACAAAAGAAATGCCTAAGAATCCAATTGCAGTGAGCACTGCAATTCAGGATTGACTAATATTGGATGCGTATCTTGTGGCTAACAACAGATTAATTAATCATCCTGAATTACCGGAGATTGCCTCTTATTTTGAATAAATACAAATTAATGAGGCTTTATTCATGAAATTTTCTCTTTTGTTTTATTTTGCTTTAACTGGTGATTGCAAATGGTCCAGTAGATACATGCTTGGATTATACTGGCAGCAGCAAATGTAGGCATTTTTACCCCCTCCCTCTTTTCTCAAATACGTGAATACCATATGTGCCATATAGGTCTATATATGTAATATAGAAAGGTCTAAAAGCAATGATAATGGGTGTAGATCTACAACTATAGCATAATAAGAAAATGAGAGAATGATCCCACTTGAGAAATACCAGGAAAAAGAGTCTCAAAAGTCCAAGTCTATTTTGTTTTCATCTATCCACCTTTTGCCTTACTTCAATTTTTGCTGCTTTACCTCTCTTCCTACTTTCACACTGTCTAGTTTTCCTTTGAACTCTCATTGAAACTTTTTAATATTTTCATATCAAGTAAACTCCGGTATCAGACTTGGTCCTTACTTGAAAATCATATTCCCAACTGAACCAGATGAAGCACTCCTGTCTGCATTCCAAGTGGATTTTGTTTATATTCTTTCACGGAATTCTTCTTTTGTTCACGAGCTCAAGTTTGAAATCTGCAACAATTCCAGCTTTTGAAGATGAGTCTGATCGCTTGGCTCTGCTTGAGTTCAAGAATGGGATTGGTGAAGACCCACTTCAAATCATCAGCTCATGGAATGAATCCACCCATTTCTGCAACTGGTTTGGTGTTATTTGCAGCCCCTCCACTAAAAGAGTCATGGTTCTGAATCTTGAAGATCAAAGATTGGTTGGCACCATACCACCTTCCGTGGGAAATATTACTTACCTTACTAGAATCAACTTGGGAAATAACGGCATCTATGGTGAAATTCCTCAAGAAATGGGAAGGCTACGGCGTTTGCAGCATCTCAACTTGAGTTACAATTCTCTTGGTGGGAACCTTCCAACTAATCTAAGTTACTGTACAAAACTTAGAGTGCTTCATGTTGGTAGCAACAAATTTGTTGGGCAGATTCCAGAGCAGTTTAGTTCATTGTCAAAGTTGGTTTACCTGAATCTTGGTGTGAATAACCTTACAGGTACTATCCCAGAGTGGATAGGGAACTTTTCTTCTTTGCATAGTCTTTTCCTTCCCTTGAACCATCTAGATGGGAGCATACCTAGTGAGCTTGGCCATCTACCAAGCTTGGGAGTTTTCCAACTCTATGGGAATAATCTATCTGGTACTATCCCTCCTCTGATTTATAATTTATCTTACATATACTATTTCTCTGTTACTCAAAACCAGTTGCATGGAAGCCTGCCACCAGATGTTGGCCTTACTCTTCCTAATCTTGAAATATTTTTGGGCGCTATTAATAGTTTTACAGGACCTATTCCCGTGTCATTGTCAAATGCTTCTAGACTTAGCCAGCTCGACTTTTCTGTAAATGGTTTCACTGGGGCGGTGCCTCAAAGTCTAGCAAGATTGAGTGGCTTGGTTATACTTAATTTCGATGACAATAGACTCGGAAATGGGAAAGTTGGTGACCTGAGTTTTGTTGGTTTTTTGGCCAACTGTACTAGTTTGGAGGCCTTAGGTCTTGCTGGCAATCAATTTGGTGGAGTACTACGTAACGTCATAGCCAACCTTTCCTCCCAGCTGAGTGTTCTTACTATGGGTGACAATATGATACACGGAGGCATCCCTATTGAGATTGAGAACCTTGTAAACTTGACCCTTCTGGGATTAGAAGGTAATTATTTGGGCGGTTCCCTCCCAAATGCTCTTGCGAAGCTCCAACAGTTACAAGAACTATATTTGAACAATAACAAATTTTCAGGGCTGATCCCTTCCTCCTTAGGTAACTTCACTAAATTGACAAAGCTCTATATGGAGGAGAATAAATTTGAGGGAAGTATACCCCCAAGCCTAGGCAACTGCCAAAATTTGCTTCAACTAAATCTTTCTAGTAACAATCTCAGTGGTAGCATACCAAAGCAGGTTATTGGTCTTTCTTCCCTTTCAATTTATTTGGACATATCTCATAATTCTTTGTCAGGAACATTGCCATTTGAAGTGGGTAACTTAAAAAATCTTGGGGTGTTAGATCTCTCAGAAAATAGATTATCAGGTGAAATTCCTACTTCCCTTAGTAGTTGTACTAGTTTGGTGAGTTTGCATTTGGAGGGTAATTCATTTGAAGGAGCAATTCCTCCATCTTTGAAGACAGTAAGAGGTTTAGGAGAAATTGATCTTTCACGCAATAACTTGTCAGGGCAGATTCCTGAATTTCTTAGCAAGTTTTTGTCACTTAAGCATCTCAATCTTTCTCATAATGATCTCTTTGGGAAAGTGCCAATCGAAGGGATTTTTTCGAATGCAAGCGCAATTTCAATCTTTGGAAATTACAAACTATGTGGTGGTGTCACAGAATTACATTTACCAACATGCTATAGAAAGAGTACACGTGCATCTGTGAAACGCCTTGCACTCAAAGTAGTAATTCCTATCATGTTGGGACTTGTTCCTACCATATATAAGGTGATTCTGTTGCATGTAAAGTACTTGTTGATTTCTTCTCTAGTTTATTTGGAGGTTTTTCATTAATAGTGGATTGGCTAAACTAGATAGACATTTCACTGTTGACAAGTAGAACTTCAGTTCATTCCCACTGGTCTAAAAGAGATTTTTTTTTTTTTTTTACTTTTCTTTTGTTTCTCCTATCTCTATGCCTTTTGCCTCTGATCTACAGAACAAATTGTTGCTCATGGTGTGATAAAAAGTTTAATTTTTTGTTTGGAAGATATGATATCAATTGAACAACTGTCTAATGAAACTGTTATCTCACCTTGTACAAAAGAAATGCCTAAGAATCTAATTGCAGTGAGCACTGCAATTCAGGATTGACTAACATTGGATGCGTATCTTGTGGCTTACAACAGATTAATTAAGCTCCCTGAATTACCGGAGATTGTCTCTTATTTTGAATAAATACAAATTAATGAGGCTTTATTCATAAAATTGTCTCTTCTTTTGTCTTATTTTGCTTTAACTGGTGATTGCAAATGGTCCAATAGATACATCCTTGGATTTTATTGGTAGCAGCAAATGTTGGCATTTTTACCCCCTCCCTCTTTCTCAAATATGTGAATAACATATGTGCCATATAGGTCTATATATGTAATATAGAAAGGTCTAAAAGCAATGATAATGGGTGTAGACCTAAAACTATAGCATATAGGGGGCGGATCCACTTGACAGCAGGCAGGGGCTGGCGCCTAAAATTTTTTTTTTTTAAATTTCATATGTTTTTTTTTTTTAAAATTTTTCCTACCCCATAGCCCAGCCCCCCATTTTATAGCCCAACCCCTCCAAAAATTCAAAGCCCATAGCTTGGCCCAAAAAAACAAATTTAAGTCAAATTTTTTTCTCTCTTCCCCATCATTGCCGCACCCCTCTTTTTTTTCTTTTTTTTTTTGGTGATTAACCGCATGTCACTCCGCATCCCGTTTTGGGCCTTTTCATTTCTCTCAGTCTCTTCCCCCAAATGGCTAGACCAATGCAAAATCCCTAAAATTTCCCACTCTCCTCTTCCTTCCTCACTCATTTGTCCATGTGAAAATATTGATGAGCTAACTTGGCTAGTCCCGCTGCTCTCCCTCCTTAGCTCACCCTCTTGCTCACTCAGGCGAGGTCTCCAAACACTGGTGAAGCTCTCCCTACCTCGCTCCTGTCTCTCTCACTCCAACGCAAGCCTTCTCGGCCACCGGCGAAGAAGAAGGCTCTCTCTCCTCCACCAACAAAGAAGAAGGCTTTTCATCCAAATCATTTGAGGTTTTTTTTATCTAATTTTGCTTTGCCAAATCTAGGGTTGTTCAAAGGATATGGGTATTTATTTAGTTTGCTAGTCTTGGTTTGTCTTTTTCATTTGGGTATTTTATCCAAAACAAAATCACAAATCCCATTATCCCATAACACAAAAACATAGAGATAATCTATAATAAAGTATTTTCTTAGTATTTTTACTATGTTGTTTTCTAGAACTGCACTTAGCATATGATGTTAGTAGCTTATATATGTTGTAATTTGACAGAAAATGTGATGTATGCTTTCATTTTTCTCATATTGATTTGAGTTGTGTTTTTTTCTTTTCCTTTATAAGGTGGAGAAGTTGTGAGTTGAAATGAGAATTGGGGTTTTAAGCTTGTATTATTATTTTTTTCATAGTACCACTTATTTTGATTTTGATCCTATTATTACCCAGGATTTTAAATCCGGAGATGAGTTTTTCTTCTTGAAAACACTTTAGAAAGAAAAAATCATAATAATCTCCTTGATAAGTTTGGCCTTTTCTCACCTCGGTCGTGCTTGATTCCTCTGTTTCTTGAATATTTTTTGTTTTTTGTTTTTTTTTTTTCATGGTTAACCGATCTTGATGTGTTCTGAAAATTTGTTCATGTTAAATAATAATACATTGATTATAATCAAATAATTTATCAATTAATTATAATCAATTGCATTTGTTGGCTTTGTTGTAGACTGTCACTCCGTCTGACTTGATATATATATAAATTGTCGTTTTAAAAATTGTGAGTTATTCAAATTTTGTTTCTCTTGGTCTGATTAAAACAATATTGGCATTTTTAGGTGTTTTTATATATACTTTGGGATTTTGTCAAGCATCAACGAGTTTCTGTAGATTATTGTCAATCTCAGGTATGTAACATATATTATCTGTTATTGTTTGTACTTTTTATTCATACATTTGTTGTTTTGTTTTGTTAGATTAATAACTATTGGAATTATGCTAGATATGTTTTTTGTGATATACATATAATGTTATAATTTATATTTTTAATTATATTTACAATATTATAATAAAAATATAATATATAAAGTAAAAAATATATATATCATTATATTTTATTATTTTCTTCACATCCCTGCATAAATGAAATCCTAGATCCGCCACTGATAGCATAATAAGAAAATGAGAGAATGATCCCACTTGAGAAATACCAGGAAAGAGAGTCTCAAAAGTCCGTCTATTTTGTTTTCCTCTGTCCACCTTTTGCCTTACACCACTTTTTGCTGCTTTACCTCTCTTCCTACTTTCACACTGTCTAGTTTTCCTTTGAACTCTCATTGGAACTTTTTAATATTTTCATATCAAGTAAACTCCGGTATCAGACTTGGTCCTTCCTTGAAAATCATATTCCCAACTGAACGAGATGAAGCACTCTTGTCTGCATTCCAAGTGGAGTTTGTTTATATTCTTTCACGGAATTCTTCTTTTGTTCATGAGCTCAAGTTTGAAATCTGCAACAATTCCAGGTTTTGAAGATGAGTCTGATTGCTTGGCTCAGCTTGAGTTCAAGAATGGGATTAGTGAAGACCAGTGGCAGAGCCACATAAGCCTTATGGCACCCCCGAAGGCCAAAGATTTAATTTAATTTTTCCCAGAAACTAAAAAAAAAAAAAAAAAAAAAAAATCCAAGAATGCTTTATATGGTAAACTTTAATAATGCCGAAACTTAATGCATACGTATGGTAACAAAAAAATCCTTATTTAATACCCATGTATGGTAAACTTTAATATTTGTATGATTGTTTATTTTGTTATTTAATGTTTATAAACTTTGATTATCTCTTACAGGGTCCTGATTCAACTTTAAAATTTCGGGTTTGCTAAGGGTTCTTTCTGCAGTGTTCTCCCAGTCTTACGTAAAACATGATTTAAGAAAGAAAAAAATTGTAGTACCATTTTTTTGCTAACAAATTAATTTTTATGAGTTAATAGTTATGTTTTAATGCTTTAAAATTTGTTTTTTAATTCAAAACTAAAACCTAAGAGTGGAAGGTTAACCCTTTAGGGATGGTATCACCCAAAATGGATTTGATCATCCTAAATTTAATGATAATGCCTTAATTTTGATGCTAATGCCTCACAAATTTTGTGTTAATGCCTTAAATTTGATGCTAATGCCTAAAAAAATCGGTGGTGGAGGTCACTGCAATTTTATTTTTTCTTAAATCATGTTTTATGTAAGATTGGGAGAACGCCAGGAGAACCTATGAGGAGAATCCATAGCATTTTCCTTAAAATTTTAGGTTCATGAATAAAATTTAAGTCTATAAATGGATTGATTTAACTTGCTCAGAACTTTGATTTAGATTCAATACTTGATGATTTTGTACTTTTAAGAAGCCGTAAAGTGCAATTATAGACTCTTTTTTTTTTTTTAATTTCTGTCTTTTTGATATAGTGTCAATATGTTACATTTCTAATATATCAATTTGAGCACATATTTATGAACTTTTATAGATATTTTTTTGTGTTGTATATATTGTGTAAATTACCAAATTTTTAGGGTAGAGAAAATTTTAGGACACCAAAAAAATTTTAGCGGCACCCCCAATATAAATTGTCTAGCTCCACCACTGGTGAAGACCCAATTCAAATCATCAGCTCATGGAATGACTCCACCCATTTCTGCTACTGGTTTGGTGTTACATGCAGCCCCTCCACTAAAAGAGTCATGGTTCTGAATCTTGAAGATCAAAGATTGGTTGGCACCATACCACCTTCCGTGGGAAATATTACTTACCTTACTAGAATCAACTCGGGAAATAACAGCTTCTATGGTGAAATTCCTCAAGAAATGGGAAGGCTACGGCGTTTGCAGCATCTCAACTTGAGTTACAATTCTCTTGGTGGGAACCTTCCAACTAATCTAAGTTACTGTACAACTTAGGTTACTTCATGTTGGTTGCAACAAGTTTGTTGGGCAGATTCCAGAGCAGTTTAGTTCATTGACAAAGTTGGTAAACCTGAATCTTGGTGTGGATAGGGAACTTTTCTTCTTTGCATAGTCTTTTCCTTCTCCTTAATTGAACCATCTAGATGGGAGCATACCTAGTGAGCTTGGCCGTCTATCAGGCTTGGAAATTTTTCAACTTTATGGGAATAATCTGTCTGGTACTATCCCTCCTCTGATTTATAATATATCTTCCATATACTATTTCTCTGTTACTCAAAACCAGGTTCATGGAAGCCTGCCACCAGATGTTGGCCTTACTCTTCCTAATCTTGAAATATTTTTGGGTGCTATTAATAGTTTTACAGGACCTATTCCCGTGTCATTGTCAAATGCTTCTTGACTTACCGTGCTCCACTTTTCTGAAAATAGTCTCACTGGGATTGTGCCTCAAAATAAATAGACTTGGAAATGGGAAAGTTGGTGGCATGAGTTTTCTTGGTTTTTTGGCTAACTGTACTAGTTTGGAGGCCTTAGGTCTTGCTCGTAATCAATTTGGTGGAGTACTACCTAACCTTATAGCCAACCTTTCCTCCCAGCTGAGTTTGCTTACTATGGGTGGAAATATGACACACGGAGGCATCCCTATTGGGATTGAGAACCTTGTAAACTTGACCCTTCTGGGAGTAGAAGGTAATTATTTGGGTGGTCCCCTCCCAAATACTCTTGGGAAGCTCCAACAATTACAGGTACTATCTTTAGAGTATAACAAATTTTCAGGAGCCATCCCTTTCTCCTTAGGGAACTTAACTAAATTGACAAAGCTCCTTAATAGTGAGAACATTTTTGACGGAAGTATACCCACAAGCCTAGGAAATTGCCGAAACTTGCTTCAACTACACCTTTATAGTAACAATCTCAATGGTACCACAAGTTTTTGGTCTTCCTTCCTTTTTAATTTCTGCGGACATGTCTCATAATTCTTTGACGGGAACACTACCATTTGAAGTGGGTTACTTTAAAAATCTTGAGAAGTTAGATCTATCGGAAAATAGATTATCAGGTGAAATTCCTTCTTCCCTTGGTAGTTGTTTAGTTTGGAAAGTTTGCATAGGGACTATATTTAAACGATAACAAATTTTCAGGGCTAATCTCTTCTTCCTTAAGTAACTTAACTACATTGACAATACTCTCTATGGAGGAGAAAAAATTGGAGGGAAGTATACCCCCAAGCCTAGGAAACTACCAAAATTTGCTTCAACTAAACATTTCTAGAAACAATCTCAATGGTACCATACCAAAAACAAGTTATTGGTCTTTCTTCCCTTTCGATTTCTTTGGTCATGTCTCATAATTATTTGACAAGTACACTACCATTTGAAGTGGGTCTCTTAAAGAATCTCGGGGAGTTAGATCTCTCAGAGAAAAGATTGTCTATTGAAATTCCTACTTCCCTTGGTAGTTGTACTAGTTTGGAACTTTTGCATTTGGAGGGTAATTCATTTGAAGGAGCAATTCCTCCATCTTTAAATATGCTAAGAGGTTTAGAAAAAATTGATCTTTCACACACTAACTTGTGAGGATAGATTCCTGAATTTCTTGGCAAGTTTTTGTCATTTAAGCATCTCAATCTTTCTCATAATGATTTCGAGGGGAAAGTGTCAAGTGAAGGGATTTTTTTCGAATGTAAGTGCAATTTCAAAATTTGGAAATGATAAGCTGTGTGGTCATATCCCAAAATTACTTTTACAAAAATGCTACACAAATTAAGAGTCCACGCTCATCCGTGAAAAGCCTAGCACTCGAATTAGTAATTCATGTCATATTTGCACTTGCTCTATTGTGCTTTTTCCTCGCATGTTGTATGGTTAAAAAATCGAGAAAGAGGCCTTTGGCCACAACTTCCTTAGAGGATTGGCAATTGGCTTGCATATCTTATGCAGAACTCAAAGCATCAACTAATGGTTTTTTTGTGGACAATTTGATCGGTTCAGCTGGTTTTGGTTCTGTATACAAATGAGTTCTTTCTAGCACTTGAGCAATTGTTGCAAGGAGCTTCCAAGAGTTTCATTGATGAATACAATGCTTTGAAAAGTTTACACCATCGTAATCTCCTTAAGATTATCACTGCTTGCTCAAGTATTGATCATCATGGGAATGACTTCAAGAGCCTAGTTCTTGAGTTCATGTCTAATGGAAGCCTAGATCAATGGCTGCATCCTATAGAGGATGAGCAACATCGATGCAAGAGCTTGTGCTTAATTCAGACTGAATATAGCCATGGGTGTTGCTTATGCATTGGAATATCTTCATCTCAGTTGCCAAACACCAATTGTTCATTGTGATATAAAGCCAAGCAATATAGCCCATGTTGGCAACTTTGGATTAGCAAAGTTCATCTTTGAGGCATCTCATAATCGATCACTTCAAAAGTCAAACCATGTTAGACTTGTCAGTTGCATTGAAGGGTTCCATTGGGTACATTCCTCCAGGTATGTTTTCAACCAGTAAATTGTTAAATAGTAGTACATATGCATTAATGCATGCATTCTAAGTTTAGAAGACTATAGTATCTTAGTGATCATGTATTAATAAATTACAAAGTATGGGATGGGTGGCCAAGTTTCTATACTTGGAGATATTTACAGCTTTGGGATACTCTTGCTGGAGATGTTCACTGGGAAAAGACTTACCGATGACATGTTCAAAGATGGCTTGAGCATTCACAAGTTTACTGCAATTGCAACGGCTTTGCCGGAACATGTCATGGATATAGCACTACAAAAAAAAAACCCACATTTTCTGATGTTTCAATTTTTGAAACGTCATAAATTTTCTAACGTGGCAAAACTGCCACATCATAAATTTTCCGACGTGTCAATTCGCCACGTTAGAAAAATATTTTCTAATGTGACGAATTTTAGCACGTCAAAAAATTCTAACATGCCAATTTAGTATGTTAGAATTTTCAGACGTGTCAAATTGGCACGTTAGAATTTTCTAATGTGTCAATTTGGCACATTAGAAAAATTGATTTAATTTTTTATAATTTTTTTAAAAAAATGCTTTTCTAACACACCAAATTTAGCACATTAGAAAATTCTGACATATCAATTTGGCACGTCAAAAAAATTGATTTTAATTTTTTATAATTTTTAAAAAAAAATACTTTTCTGACACACCAAGTTTGGCACGTCAAAAATTTTCTGAAGTGCCAAACTTGGCATGTTAGAAAAATTGTTTTTAATTTTTTATATATTTTTTTTAAAAAATACTTTTCTGACACAAGAAGTTTGGCACGTCAAAAATTTTCTGATGTGCTAAACTTCACACATCAGAAATTGCAATTTTTCCTCCACTCTCTACACACATTTCTTTTTTATAAATTTTCTTAAAAAAATACAGTAAAAGTTTTCTAATGTGTGAGGTTTAGCACGTAAGAAATTTTCTGACGTGCTAAACTCCACATGTAAGAAATTTTCCCTCCACTCCCGTCTCATATATTTTGTTATAAGTTTTTTTTGAAAAAAATAGGAATGATAAAGACTCAACTTTTTTCTTAATTTTTTCTTTTTTATTTAAAAAAAAAAGTTTAAAAAAATGAAAAAAGTATCTGAACTAATAATTTTTTTTTGTCCTTCTTTTTATTGGTATTTTAAAAAAATGAAAATAAAAAAGGACCAAAAAAATATTATTGGTTCAGACATTTTTTTATTTTTTACTTTAAAAAAAATAAAAAAACAAAAATTAGACAAAAAAAATTGAACGCATTTTCCTTAAAACAATAAAATTTTTCTGTCGTATGGGGTTAAACACTTCAGAAATTTTCTGACGTGATAAACCCTACACTTCAGAAAATTCAATTTTCCCTCCATCCACTCCTAGCCGCGCGCCCCTCTGCTTTCAATTATTTCACACGCCAGCTCCCTCCTTTTCTTTTATTTCTTTTTTCTTTTTTCTTCTCTCTCTCCCTCTGCTATATATCTGCACAGCCCATGAGCTCCCACTTATTTTCTTTTTCTTTTTTCTTTTTTCTCTCCCTCTCCTATGTATCTGCACACGGCGCGCCCATGATCGAGCTCCCTCTTCTTTTATTTTTATTTGGGACAATTTCACTAATCCCTCAAACTTTAACCACTTTTGTAAACACTCTCCTAATATTCAAAAGCTCTCACTTATCTCCTTGAACTTTCAAAAAATTTCACTTAATTTTTGAAAAAGATCAAAATAGCCATGATTTTCATTTTTTAAAAAAATAAAAAAACATTTTGAAAGTTGAAATTTTAAATAATTAATTTAAAACGGTGATTTTTCTATAAAATGTCAACTTCCAAATATATTTTTTATTTTTTTAAAAAATAAAAAATATGGGTATTTTGATCTTTTTAAAAAATTTTGTACCCTAATTTGTACGGATGGGGTAAGTGAGAATTTTTGAAAGTTCAAGGGGAGTAAATGAGAGCTTTTAAATGTTAGAGAGGTATTTGCAAAAGTGGTTAAAGTTTGAGGGGCCAATGAAATTATCCCTTTTTATTTTTTTTCTCGTTTTTCTTCTTCATTTTCCTTCTTATATCTTCTTCTTCTCTCCCTCGATCTCCTCTCCCCTCTCCTCTCTCAGATTTGCATGCCCAGCTCCCTCTTCTTTTATTTTTGAGGTAATTTCACTTAACCCCCCTGAACTTTCACGCCTTTTGCAAACACCCCCCCAAAGTTCAAAAGCTCTCACTTTGGTGTACCAAACTCGTATTTGTTTTCAGTTTCCCCCTTCCGTTAGGGTTTTCCGTGAAATCCTAACGGATCAAGGGGTAAATTACCCATTTATCCCTCACTCCAAGACTACGTCGTTTTGGGCTCTAAAACTACACCGTTTTGGGCTTCAAAACGACGTCGTTTTGGCCATTTTATCATTAATTTTTTTAAAAAAAGAAAAAAAGAAAAAGGAAAATATTAAAAAAAAAAGAAAAAGAAATATATTGTAATATTTAATATGTTGTAATTTAAACTATAGGGTTCTTCGCTAGCGCCAGCACCAGCGGCGGCACCATTGCTACCACCGACACTCGATCTTTGCTATGTCGTCATCCTCAAGAGAACGGCCGCCGGTCTTCCGAGTCAATCGAAACTGCCGAAATTCGGCCTCGTTGGCCTCGAGATCACCGAGAAGAGCAAACATTTCTCCGGATCATCCATGTGATCACCTTGAAATCTTCCCAGGCGGGAAGTTCTCACTGCTTCAAGCTTGTCGACGTCGCGGATCGGGTAATGATCAATTTGGCTCGAGAAGAATTGAGTTGCTTGAAAACTTCAGAAGTGTAGAACGGGTTCACGGTGGTGGTGACGGCACCAAGCATCGAAGCGCCGAGGAACGAGAAGACGAACTCGGCACAGTTTTGGAGAAGAACCATGACGACATCTCCTTTCTTGATGCTTTTTTGGAGAAGAACCAGGTCCTTGGAGGTGGTCCGGCCACCCCCAAAAGGCCAAAACCCATTTTTCCTTTTTTTTTTGGGGTGCTTTAGGGGTGGTGGACTACCCCTTGGCCATTGGTGGTTCACCACCCCACGCCATGGGGTGGCTCCAGCCACCCTTAATAAAATGGGTGGCCTTTATTTCTTTCCCCCTTTTTTTAATATTTTCCTTTTTCTCTTTCCTTTTCTTTTTTTTTTTTAAAAAAAATTAATGATAAAATGACCAAAATGACGTCGTTTTGAAGCCCAAAACGGTGTAGTTTTAGAGCCCAAAACGACATAATCTTAGAGTGAGGGATAAATGGGTAATTTACCCCTTGATCCGTTAGGATTTCACGGAAAACCCTAACGGAAGGGGGAAACTGAAAGCAAATACGAGTTTGGTACACCAAAGTGAGAGCTTTTGAACTTTGGGAGGGTGTTTGCAAAATGCGCAAAAGTTCAGGGGGCTAAGTGAAATTACCCCTTTATTTTTTTATTTTTTCATTTCTCTTCTTCTCTCCCTCCCTCTCCTCTCTCAGATCTGCACGCCCAGCTCCTTTTTTTTTTTTTTTCCTTTTTCTTCTTCTTCTCTTCTCTCTCTCCCTCTCCTATCTGCACGCCCAGGTCCCTCTTCTATTTTTTCGTCTTCCTTTTTCTTCTTCTTCTCTTCTTCTCTCCCTCCCCTCTCCTCTCTCAGATCTGCACGCACTACAAAAAAACATATAGTTTTTGACGAAACTTTTTTGACGTTTTGGACGTATTGAAACGTTTCTAACGCGTCATTTTTGACGTTTCCGAAACCTTAAAAAACCGCTTGTTAGAAAAGTCGAGTTTTTTGACGTTTTAAACAGTGACACGTCAGAATTTTTTGACGTGTCACTATTTGAAACGTCAAAAACTTTTCTAACGTGGTAAACAGTGCCACGTCAGAAAAGTTTTTTTAATTTTTTTTTTAAAAAAAAATTTTGACGTTTGAATTTTTCAAACGTCAAAAACTTTTTTGATGTGGTGAACAGTGCCACATCAGAAAAGTTTTTTTAAAAAAAAAAAATTTTCAAAAATTTTTTTGACGTTTGAATTTTTCAAACATCAAAAACTTTTCTGACGTGGTGAACAGTGCCACGTCAAAAAAGTTTTTTTTTATTTTTTTTTTCAAAATTTTTTTTGACGTTTGAATTTTTCAAACGTCAAAAACTTTTCTAACATGGTGAACAGTGCCACGTCAGAAAAGTTTTTTTAATTTTTTTTTTCAAAAATTTTTTTAACGTTTGAATTTTTCAAACGTCAAAAACTTTTCTAACGTGGTGAACAGTGCCACGTCAGAAAAGTTTTTTTTTTTTTTTCCTAGCAAGTTCTAGTTAGTCATTTTCTTTTTTCTTTTTTTCTTTTTTGTCCATTTTCTCCTCTAATTTCCTGGATAAAGAAGAAATAAAGAATTAGAGGGGAGATCAGGAGAGGGGATCGGAGAGAAGAAGATAGAGGAAACAGGAGGGGAAAAAAGAAGAAGAAGAAGAAGAAGATGGAGCTAGCTGTGTGTGTGTGCAGATAAGAGAGGAAGAGAGAGAAGAAGCTAGAAGAAACATGAGGTAGGAAAGGAAATAAATAAATAAGAGGAGCTGGGCGTGCATATATGATGGGGAGAGAGAGAAGAAGAAAAAGGAGGAAAAAGGGGGGGAGCTATATAGCTGCTGGGCGTGTAGATAGGAGGGGAGAGAGAGAGAAGAAGAAGGAGGAAAAAAAAGATGGAGCTGGGGTGTAGATAGGAGGGGAGAGAGAGAAAAGAAGAAGGAGGAAGAAAAATAAAAATAAAACAGAAAAAAAAAAAAAAAAAAGATGGAGCTGGGGTGTAGATAGGAGGGGAGAGAGAAGAAGAAGAAAAGGAGGAAAAAAAGGATGGAGCATTGAGCTGGGCATACAGATAGGAGAGGAGAGAGAGAAGAAGAAAAATGAGGAAAAAAAAGCTGGGCAGATAGGAGGGGAGAGAGAGAAGAAGAAGAAAAAAAAAAAAAGATGGAGCTGGCTGGGTGTATATACGTGCAGGAGAGGGAGAGAGAGAAGAAGAAAAGGAGGAAAAAAAAGCTGGGCAGATAGGAGGGGGAGAGAGAAGAAGAAGAAGAAGAAAAGGAGGAAGAAAAAAAAGGAGCTGGGCGTGTGCAGATATGAGAGGGAGAGAGAAGAAGAAGAAGAAGAAGAAGAAGAAGAGGAGGAGGAAGAAAAAAGGAGGAAAAAAAAAAAAAGAAGAAGAATAAGAGGGAGATTTACACTTACGTGGGAAAGATGATGAGGAAAGTAGTGATGGTAGGATAAGTTAAGTGTGGGAGAGTGAGTGGGAGTGGGGAATAAATAAGAATTTGAAAAAATTCAAATAAAGAGAAAAGAGTGGGATGAGAGATGAAAAGCGGGAAAAACCCAGAAAAACTTTTCTGACGTGTTGAACAGTGACACGTCAGAATTTTCTGACGTGTCACTGTTCAACATGTCAGAAAAGTTTTTTTTTTTGTTTTGTTTTTTTTTTTTAATTTTTGTTCCTTCTCTTCTCAAAGAGCTAAAATGTTAAATTTTTTGAATGGTTAAAGAAAGTTAAAATTGATAATAGAATCAAATTAGACAAAATTGAAGTTGGATAAGAAAAAAATAATTGGTAGAACAAAAAGTAATAATCAAATAATAGTAACAATAGCTTATCTATATAGTAATAATAAGTTACTCCCAAAAAAAAAAAAACCCAATTCATAATTTATAGTAGGCTCATTTGAACTAATAAAATGAAGTATCCCGACTCCTTTTTAGAAAAAACCCAATTAATAATATATCTTTTATTACTATTTTTATCATATTATACACATGAGTGATCTCAAATTTTTTAAGCAATTGAGTAATATATTGAATACATTGAATATTTGGTAGAAAACATGAAATTAAAAAAAAAAAAAAAAAAGACCATACTGTATTATATACATGTTTAAAAATTTTATTAATCAATAATTTTAAAATTATATTTTTTTAAAAATCTAATTAATTAATATATATATATATAAACCCAACCATATATATATATGCATGCATGTACAAATATATAAATGACAAGACAACATTAAATAATAAATTTGGATTTTTTTTTTTAATTTTTTGCTTAGATACATTGAATACTTGGTAGAAAACATGAAATTAAAAATAAAAATAAAAAGACCATAGTGCTTGTATGTACATATATATATATATATATATATATAGGAAGAAAACTTCAAAGAATAAATTTTTTTTTTTAATTTTGCAAAAAATCTTTTCCGACGTGGCACTGCTTTTGCCACGTCATTTGACGTTGTGAACAGTGAAACGTCAGAATTTTCTAACGTTTCACTGTTCACAACGTCAAAAAAGTTTTTTTTTTTTTCTCTTCTCTTCTCTTCTAGATATTTGGTTAAAAATTTTGTTTAATTTTTTGATCAAGTCCTTTAAAATTTAATTAGGTGTATATATACATGTTTAAAAATTTTATTAATCAATAATTTTTAAATTATATACTTTTTTTAAATAAAAAATCTAATTAATTAATTAATATATATATATATATATAAACCCAACCATATATATATGCACGCATGTACATATATATAAATAACAAGACAACATTAAAGAATAAATTTGGATTTTTTTTTTTTAAATTTTTTGCTAAGAAGAGAAAGAAAGGAGAAAAACTTTTTGACGTTTTGAACAGTGCCACGTCGGAATTTTCCGACGTGGCACTGTTCAAAACGTCAAAAAAAAATTTTAATTAATTTATTGTTATTAATTTTTTTTTTTGGAAAAAACAGAAAAAACTTTTTTGACGTTTTAAACAGTGCCACGTCAGAATTTTTTGACGTGAGATCGTTTAAACGTCAAAAAGTTGATAATCAACTTTTTTGACGTTTTAATTTTTGCCACGTAAAAATTTTGACGTGGCTTTTTTGACGAAGGCTTTAAAACGTCAAAAATTATCTTTTTTTTTGTAGTGACACCCAGCTCCCTCTTTTTTTTTCCTTCCTTTTTTGGGTTGGTTTGGTTTGATTTTGTCAGGTTGATTTTTCTGCCGGTTGGTTTGGTTTGCTGGGGAATTTTTTGGCAGTGTTGGGTGTGCTGCAGGTGATGGTGAAAGTGAGAAAGAAGAGAGTGAGAAAAGGAGAGAAGCTGGCAGGTGTTGGGTGTGCTGCAGTAGATCGAAGAGGAGAAAATGTGAAGAGGAGAAAATGTGAAGAAGAAAGAGAAATGGAGAGAAAGAGTTGGTGACAAAAATTTAAAAATAATAATAATTTAATTGAAAAAAAAAATCCAGAAAAATATTTAAAAAATATTTTTTTTAATAATTTTTTAAAATTTTCTTACGTTTTTATAATTGACACGTCAAAAAAAATTTTGACTTGTTAGTTTTGGCACGTCAAAATTTTTTTTTTTTTTTTGATGTGTTAATTTTGAAACGTTAGAAAACCGATTAACACGTTAGAATTTTTTTTTTTGTTTTTCCTGTCGACCAAATTCCTCACGCTCCACACACGATATAACTGACCCGACAGAAAATTTGTGTAAAAAAAAAAAACCAATTTTTTGTAGTGTAGTGGACTCGTCAATGCCGAAGATGTTGATGATGAGACAAATAAGATGACAAAGAAGAAAACGCAATAATCAGAGAAGTTGATCGTAATTTCAATTCTAGAAGTAGAGTGAAGGAGTGCTTGGTCGACACAGTGTTGCAGATTGGACTGTTGTGCTCTGCAACATCACCACATGAGCGGTTGCCCACAAATGTTGTCAACAAATTGAGGGCAGTTAGAGATGCATTCATTTTGGCACAGTCCAGCTAGCATACATCACGAACCGAGGCATGTCAATAACATAACGTCCACCCAAATGCATGGTCAAGCTGAAGTTGAATTCCTTCACCTTTGAAGTAGTACATATGTGCTAGAAGTGTCATTGTTATAAGGGAAAACCTACTATACAGCCCATCTGCAAAAGATGGGTTTTGCAGCATCCACTAAGGGCTTAACACCTCACATAAAGAAGAAAAATTGCACAAAAAAACCATAAACCTTCCCACAGCTGATTTTCAATTAAAAGAATGAAGAAAAGAGAAAGAAGAGAAGAGAAGAGAAAAAAGGAAGAGAAGGAAGAAGAGAAGACGTGGGTCTGCAGAGAAGGAAGAAGAAGAAGACGTGGGGACCCACGGTGTAGGCACAGTGGACCCACGGCCAGCCTAGATCTGGCCGGCCACCAGGACCCACGACCTGGGTCTCGCCGGCTGTGGGTCTTGCTCCGGTGAGTTTTTTTTTTCTAATGGATTTGCTCTGGTTTGGGTATGGTTTTTTGGTTTTTTCTTTGGTTTTCACATGGTTCCGCCGATTTTTAGGGTGATAAAATAGCTCCGATTTTAGGATGACAAAATCCAAAAAAAGGGTTAACCTTCCCTTATAGGTTTTAGTTTTGAATCCAAAATAAGTTTTGAGACATTAGAATCGAGTGTTAAGGCATTAGAATCGATTTTTGATGCATTAGAATCGATTTTTGTGGCTGAATTTCACAAAAAATAGGGCTGAAGATGGTTACCCATGGCTGACCGGTGGTTTGGGTTTATCCGGCGCCGGTGGTTTGGGTTTGCTGTGCTGGTTTGGTTTTGGTTTTAAATTTGCTGTTTTGATTTTATGTTGCTAGAAATGATTTGGAGTTTGGTTTTTGTTTTTTTCTGTTTTGTTGATTTTTTCTGTTTTGGAGTTTTTTTTTTCCTGGTTTTTTTTTTCTGGTGATGCTGGGTTTGGGGAAAGAAAAGAGTCGGCGATGCTGATTTTTTCCGGCCGGAAAGGTGGTTTTCCGTCCGGTGATGCTGGCCGATTGCATGCTCTCCTGTGCCGGTGGAGGTAGGTTTGCTGGCATTTGTGTTTTGATTTTTATTTGTTGTTTTGATTTCATTTTCTTAAACTAAGCTTGTTGATGTGTCACTATAAGAGTGGGTGCTGTAAAACACCCCTTTTGCAGCATGACCGTATGGTAGGGGCTCCCTTGTTATAATTTGTCTTTTATCTTCCATTTCTCTTTTCTTTAATTTCTTATCGAATAAGTGGTAGGACTTTATAAGGCAATGTAATTGGAACTGATTGGTACCTATAAAAATTATATATTCAGTTTATCACAATTTTCTTGGGGATGAGACATTCCTGATAGCTTGGTGAGACTCCAGTCTCCATTGACACTTTTTAGAGACTCTATAGTATCTAAAAAGTGTCCAAACGCATTAAAAAAAAAAATTCACAATTTTTTTTTTCTTTCTAAAAATCTTTTTTAGACTTTAAAAGCTCAATTTTCCAATGCAATCATAATCATGCTCTAATATCTTATTTGACAGGCTCGGGTTTCCATACATGATTCCTCTAGCTGCACTTTTCTTTCTTCTCTTATGCGAGATTTGGTCATCTCTTGGTCCAAATGAAAAAGAGAATGAGAGAACCTAAGAGAATGCTATTGAACACAATGTGAGTAATTGCCCATTTAGCTAACACGTGTACAAATATTAACACATCTAGACAATTTCAAAGCATTTCATGCTTCAAAAGAGAGAAAGATCAACACTACTGTTAGAAATTACCGAAGCAAAATACCAAGAGGCAAAAAGAGAAAGCTGATTCACATACTATTGTGAGCTAACAAGGCAATCCTGGTAAGGACTTAATTGATATTTTTACATACTACTGTGAGACAGCACAATTGGAAGTATAACAACATGGACAAATTTTACAACTTTTTTCTTCCCTTTTTTTTAAAAAAAAAGGGTTTGATATAGCAAATTATTTACTCCTTCCGAATAAATAATTTGATCGAAGTCATTTGACCATGAACTTCGGTCTCCAACCATATTCTTCCAAATCATTGAATTTGGACATTGAATACATTTTTCATAATTGGTTTTGTTGGGATTCTTTAACAGTAAGAGCTACAAATCGAGTTTACTGCTTTCCAGCCACTGCTTTCCAGCTTTGAACAACTCTCGTCACCGTAGGCAGGGCCCAAGAGCTCCCTTAAGGCCCAATGGGTTCATTTTTTAACCCTTTGAGCAATTGAAAGAGCAAAAATTGACTAAAGCCCAAGCCGCTGAGACTCCCACTCAAAGGGATTTACCAACCTGTAAAATTGAAAAGGGTAAGGGATTACAACACGTTATAATAAATCAACGCTAACCGCCTAATCATATTGTTAACTGCTATAACCGTCTCCACGGAGATGGTTATAGCGGTTAGCGGTTATAGGGTTTATTAATTGTAACTGCTAACCACTTTTTATATACTATATTTTTATAATTATAATTATAATAATATTCATACATATAACATAATCAATTGATCATTAATGATTAAATCACATTTTTTTAGATAATGAAATCACAATTTAAGTATTAATATATTATCACTATAATTTATATGATTATATTACATGATCTATTAATCATAAAATCATTTGATTATATAATAACAAATTATACATACATATTCATAAATTATGAGTTATAATTATGCAAATTCATACTAATACAACAAGGAACAATTAAGTATTTAGAGACTTAGTTCCAATATATATTATCAACTCATAAGTCTATATATGTTATAAATTATAATTATAAATTATACATATATACAATTATTCATATTGAATAATATAAATGTAAAAAATCAATACTTAATCATATGATTTAATAACAATTCAAATAATTATTAAAGTTAATAATATTATTAATGTACAATGATAATGTGATTTATATAATATCCAATTAATTAATTGATATTGGATTAAGCAATGTGTTACTTATAACCACAATTGAAGTATTAATGTATTATCATTGTAATTTATATAATTATATAATAACAAATTATACATATATAATATTTATATATGATATGTTTGTAACTTTGTAATAATATATGATATGTTATGTAATATATATATATATATATATATATATATATGTTAGCAACAAGTAACATAAACTACATAAGTAACATAATTATTAGGGGAAAATTCACTTTTAACCCATGAAGTTTCAGTGATTTTGCAATGTGAACCCCAAAGTTTAAAAACTTGCAATCCACCCTCACGAAGTTTCAAAAACTTGCAATCTTAACCCCAACGTCAATTTGGCCGTCAAATTGGACGGATTCCGTCCCACGTGCGCCTCACGTGACCGTTTAGGGTTCACTCTTCCCGTTTTACCCCTCATTTAGGGTAATGCCTCTTTCTCACACTTAGCTAAAATAAACCCCACACCCCTTTTCATTCTCAAACACGCGACACACACACAACATACGCTGCCCTCTCACTCGAACAACCCACCCACGCTCCACACACCTGAACGACGACAAGAAGAAGAACCTTCCGAAAGTGGTCCCCTAGTTGATTGAAGCAGCAAATCGCGAGTACTGAAAGTGGGATTGTTGGCCTTCGTGTGTTGCTACCCCACCCACACACGACACACATGAAGCCGACAGTTTCGGTGAAGAAATTCGTGGTCCCCTCGTTCGCTTTTGCGATTGGTGCGTAAAGAAAGGGACAGCGCTTAAAAGTAAATTTCTTTTTCTTACAAGATATGCTCCAATTTTCATTTTAATTTTTGACCATGTACTTTAGGGTTTTTTGTAAAATATTTTTGGGGGAATATTAGGGTTTGTGGTTATTGGCAATTGGGGGAATATAAAATTTTTGTAGGGTTCTTGTCCATTTGTCCCTCATAACCCATTATTCATGCTTGTCTGTGGCATGCACCACTGTGTTGATAACCATGTTGGGATAATGTTAGGGTTTTTGTGTTCTTTCATTTCATTTAGCCTTTTTCCTTCAATTGGCGGTTTTGGCTTGCTTTATGATGAAATTCATTCTAGGATTAAGGTTAGGTTCAGGGTTAATGGTATATTTAGGGTTTGTTGGCTTTGAATTTCATATGATTTTTTACTTATCAAAAAATTGATATGATTTCTTATTTAGGGTTTAGTCACGTCTGTTTGGACCATTGATTGGTCCAATGGTACTTCTTCCTTTTTATAAATGAACACCTATCCAATGGTCCAATTTTTGCAACCACTCATTCTCTGTTTAGGCGTGCTTTGTTGGTTTAAGCTTTAAATTAGTCATGAAAAACACCGGATTAGTAGGGAAAAATATATATATATAGAGTTAAGAACACCACCTTCAATAACAATATTTATTCGTCATTGTAGGATGGCCAATTCAAGATTAGTGTTTGAGGTCCACTATGGTGGCAGATTTGATAGGACAGTTGGGTGTCAATACATGGGGGGTGAGGTGGCACTCCATACAGAGAGTGTTGACCCTGATGAATTGTCATATTTTGAATTGGAAGCCATATGCCGACCTTATGGGTACAAGTCAGGGGATTTAATATTTTTTCTTCATCCTGGTCAAAGTCTAGCCAATGGTTTGCATTTGATTACATCTGACCATAATGTACTATTTATGGTTGAACAACATAAAACTCATAACATTGTTCAGTTATACATTGTTTCTTTCGAGGAGGGTATAGTTGATGTTTTTGAGGGAGATGATGAAGATGAAGATGGAGCGAGGGTTGACCTTAATGACCCTTGGTGGCATGATAAGATTAGTGATGAGGAAGATCTATTTGATGTAGATGTTGATGATGATAGTCATGGGGCTGGACCATCCACTGTAGTACTAGATAGGTCTGAGTGTCAGGGAGGGGAACAAGATAGGAATGAAAGAGGTGAAGGAGAGGGTAATGAAGCTAATGATGGGGGAGAGGGTAATGAAGATAATGATGGGGGAGAGGTTGCTGTTGATGAAGGCAGGGTAGAGAGCTTTGATTTGAAGAGGCCTTTCAATGATGATGATGGTGATGATGATGATGACAATTGGAGATGGGTAGGAGTGATATACTTGAGTCACCAGTGATGATGATTGTGAGACCCCATCCATCACGCACAGTAGATTTCACACATTTGGATCTACAAGATCCATCCATTACAATTGGGATGAAATTTCCAAACATTGAAATGTTTAGGGAGGCCATTAGGGTATACAATGTGAAGAAGGAGAAAGACATTAAATTCAAAAGAAGTGAAAGAATGAGGTGTGTATGTGTATGCAGAGATGCCAGATGTAAGTATAGGGTGTATGGAAGGAAAATGCGTGATGAAGAGTCATTTCAGGTTAGGTCTATGCAGCCTAGACACATTTGTGGTAGGAAATACAGAAACACCATTGTAAACTCTACTTGGATTGCACAGAAACTATTTGATAAGTTTAGGGTTCAACCGAACATGCCTTTGGATGCTATCCAACATGAAGTGAATGATAAATGGCATGTGGATGTCAATCCAAGTATGATGTACAGAGCTAGGAGGAAGGCCAGAGTGAAATTGTATGGGAAGCTTGAGAATCAGTATGAGAGGTTGTGGGACTATTGTGAGACATTGAGACGTACTAATAACGGAAGCTGTGTTGTGATGAAAGTTGACCGGCCAAACCCTAATTTGCCTCCAAAGTTTGGAAGAATGTACGTTTCCCTTGCAGCCATGAAGAAGGGCTTCTTAGAGGGTTGTAGGCCTATAATCGGGGTAGACGGGTGCTTTTTGAAAGGACCATATAAGGGCCAACTACTTTCTGCTGTTGGGAGAGATGGGAACAACAACATGTATCCAATCGCTTTGATTGTCGGATAGAGGTGAAAGACAGCTGGATTTGGTTCCTTGAAACCCTAGTCTCTAATCTTGGTACCCATGCTAGGCATGCTAGGCGTACATTCATGTCAGATCGACAAAAGGTAACTTTTAGTGTTTTTGTTTTTCCAACACTTTATATATTCATTGAATTATATTTTGATTTAGTTGGTAACATAATTTCTTTGCCCTTGTTTTTTTTTTTTTTCGGTTTTTGTGGTCTTATGCCTTTTGATGTTGTTATGCCAATGGTTGATCATAGGATATGTGTTAGGCATTTATATGCCAACTTTAGAGACATTGGTGGGCATCGAGGGTTGGCACTCGAGGAAAAGTTGTGGGCTGTAGCGTCTTCATACACAGAGTATGAATTCACTGAGCATATGGAGGAGTTGAAGAAGATGGATGAGAAGGCATATGAATTTTTGAGTGAGGTTGACCCTAGTACATGGTCTAGGGCATGGTTTAGTGACTACCCGAAGTCTGACTTGTTAGTGAACAACATTTGTGAGTGTTGGAACTCATACATTTTGAAGGCTCGTGATAAGCCAATCTTGACCATGTTGGAGATGATAAGAAAAAAGCTGATGAGGAGATACCAAGCGAAGAGGGAAGGGATAGAGAAGTTGAGTGGGAGGTTATGTCCTAGGATTGCTGCTAAGATGGAAGCAATTGGGTTAGTTGCAGTGAATTTCATTGCAGCTTATGCTGGTGAGGGCATGTTTGAGGTGAATTGTCCGGATAATAGGCAATTTGTGGTGGACCTTCGTAGACGGAGGTGTGGTTGTAGGCAGTGGGAGATCACTGGACTCCCATGTCCCCATGCAGTGGCAGCTATACGTTATGATTGTGGGGACCCTAAGGATTATGTGGATGAATGCTTCACTATAGAGGTGTATAAGAAGGCATATGCCCCAATTATATACCCAATGCCTAGTGAAGAGCAGTGGATCAAGACAAGGCATGACAAATTGGAGCCTCCAAGAGGAAGAATTGCACCTGGCAGGCCAAAGAAGCAAAGGAGAAGGGCTGCCGATGAGAGTAGAGACCCGAAGAACCCGGATCGGATGAGAAAATTTGGTGCAAGGATGAAATGTGGAAAGTGTCATGTTCTTGGACACAACAAATGGGCATGTCCACTTAACATAAGTGAAGCTTCAAATGTAAGCTTTTTCATAAATGAAAGTTGACATGTTGAAATGTTTTATATGGCAATTTCACATTATACTCAAACTTATTATTTTTTATGTTGTGTGTGCAGGCAAGAAGTGTTGGTTCCAGGAGACCGAAGCTGACCAAGGGCAAAGGCAAACAAAGCAGTGTGGATAAGGTTATTGTATGTGTGCTATATAGGGTTTAGTGCTTACACAAGGCAGTCCACTGTTTGACTGAATAATTTTTGTGCCTTTGTTTTTTTTTTTTTGGTTGTGTGTGCAGTCGCATAGCCCTAGTTCAACTACACCTCGGGTAAACAAAGGCAAACAATCAGCTTCTGTTTTTAAGGTAATTAATTGTAAACTGTTTTGCTATGTTTTGGTTATTTGTTTTCCTGACTTGTCACCATTGTTGATTTGTTTTTAACATGTATAGAAGAAGTCATCTACCAGCACTAAGGCATCTACCAGCAAGGCATCTACCGGCAAAGAAATCCACATCCCACATCTTCTTGATGAGAGAGAGCACACACCACCTCCTGGATTTGCTGATGAACGCAGACAATTATCGCCTACCGGAGCTGCTGATGAAGGAAGAGTATCACCACCCCCTGGATTTGTGGGGCAGCAGCTAGAGGTGGTGGAAATGCAGCTGTGCAAGGCAGAGGTGGTGGAAATGTTTCGTCATCAAATCAAGTCAAAGGAAAACGAATTGTCACATGCATAGAAAAAGGAATAGAAATTATGGAATCAAAAATGAAAAGAAAAGAACGAGATTGGAAGCCATAAAACTTTGTTGTTTCAAACTTTTTTACTTGACAATGTTGGTTTTGGTATGCACATTCGTTTATATGTTTGTGCTATGTAATTATAAGTGGTATGTTGTTTAGATATGGGGGGTATCATACCAATACCAGCTTTTAATGTTGTTAGGTAATTACAATGTTGGTTTTGGTATGCACATTTGTTTATATGTTTGTGCTATGTAATTATAAGTGGTATGTTGTTTAGATATGGGGATGTAAACAGGTGATGAAATGAATAGCTTCGATATTATGGTATTTTGCCATTTTGATTATTTTTGTGTTGTGTTGGCATTATGAAGGCCAAACCATATGAAATGCATAGAAATGAAAAATATTAAGTATTATGTTTTGGAAGGTGATTTGGTATGAAGATCAATACCATAGTTGTGTGTGAAGATTTGATATTTTGGTATTATGGTATTTTGGATATTTGTATGTTGTGTTGGTAGGAAGGCCAATTATGGTGTTGGTATTTTGGATATTGGCTTCTTAGTTATGTTGTGTTGTGTTCCCAAACCCTATTGCATGTACCTTTATCTTTATTTTTAGTTCAATTATTGCATGCTTCATTACCACCTGATTAGCAACACAAAGACCACCTAAGAATGGTTTAGGTAAATGACCTAAACCCATATATGTTTGAAAAAAAAAAAAAAAAGGTCCAAACATTTACATTTCTTTTTCTTTTTTTTTTTTTTAATAATATTCATTCAATGTGTAACCCCATATATCAATCAAAAGAAGCAAAAAATTGGTATATGCATTTGAAGTGATGGTTGTTGATTCACTTCTAGTAATACATAACAAATTCCATACGGGACTAATAATACATAACAACTACTACACGGGATTAATAATACATGACAACTCCTACACGGGACTAATAATACATAACAAATCCGACATGGGACTAATAATATATAACAAATCCCACATGGGAGTGACACCAAACCAACCCACAAAAGCCAATGGTATATCAAACCCAGACGAGACTAATGTCTAAACCGTAAACAAATCCCACATGGGAATGAAACCATAACTACACAAAAAAGTAGAACATGATCCACCGCCTCCACCATGAGGAACAACCTCATGACAGCATTCCATGGCCAAAGTTGCAGCCAACTTTTCCATTGTGAGAGCCTCCAAAGAGGCACATACACAATGCAAACATCAGTACGATCCACGAACACACAATGATAGTATGATAATTCTTCTTCATCGCATGCATCTTTATATCCCCAATCTCGATTTGTTTACGATAATTTGATATCTCATTCACAAGTTGGTCCATCTCTGCCTTGAGCTGCACCATTTTTCCCTCATCTTCTGCTCTCACCTTTCCAACCTCAACTTCAACCAATGTTTGACATCGTTTCGCTTTAGCCTCCAATTGTTCATGCCTTTGATGCAAATGATGTACCACCCTCCTACCAAATGAGCACATTTTAGGATCAACCCATTGAAAGAAATCGCAGTCTTGATTAATCTGCAAAACACATTACAACTCACAATTACCAGCCTGAATTAATTGAAAAGATAAACTAAACAAAATTATGAAGTTATGCCCTAGGATTGCTACATAAAATATGAAGAACTTGCCTTCCAATTTTCACCTAACCTCCTTCCAAAGTTTTTCTCTGTTTTGCGTTTTCACAACTGGGACATTCACAAAAACAAACATGTTGCACTGCACTTGAAGCACTGCTATTGCCTGAATCATAATAAAAGCTTGTACCTTCATGATGGAAACTTGCACTTTCATTCGAGGTATCCATTCTACATGATATAGTAATACGTAATTAGTTTGCTTGCACATTTAAAAATTGTTTATCACATTTCAAAGCTTGCACCAAACTACCATCTCGAAATGACCAAAGGCCCTAATTCATGCATGCATCGCACCAAGGTTTTCAAACCTAACACACTCTATTGGTTTTTTTTATATATCCATTAAAAAAAAGTGGACATGCTGACGAGCTTCGTCTGATCCTATCATCCTTTAATTATTTACATAAACAGAAAATAAAGTGGACATAACAATTACTTATAAGTCAAGAGAAAGTCAAATTCGACACTACTAAATTCATCCATTAATCATTGCAGATGAAAAATTCATGTTAATTGAAGACTAAACCATAATATTCCCATAAACAACAAGAAACCCTAACAAATATTCTCACAAAAACCAAATTTTACAGACACGAGCTGAAATTTGGGCATACCTCTTGTGTGTTTGAAAGAGGGAAATGCAAATCGCGGTGTCGAAGAGAAATGCGGTTCAAACCTTGTAGACTCCAAAATGTCGCTCAAGTAGAAGCACTAACGAGAGTTCCGGAGTTCGGCGAAGGGTCGTTGTCGAAGAGGGAAAATGTCGAAAAAACCTTGTGGACTTCAAAACTGTCGGATGGGAGCACGAACGAACGAGAGTTCCAGAATGAGGGGTCGTTGTCGTGCAGCTCGATCTAGTGTGTTTGGTGTGTGGGTCAGTGGGTGTGTGTTTGAGTTATGAGAGAGAGGATAGGGTCAGGAGCAGCACGTGTAGGTGGTGGGCAACAGATGAGGGGTAAAACGGGAAGAGTGGACCTTAAACGGTCACGTGAGACGCACGTGGGACGGAATCCGTCCAATTTGACGGCCAAATTGACGTTGGGGTTAAGATTGCAAGTTTTTGAAACTTCGTGGGGGTGGATTGCAAGTTTTTAAACTTTGGGGTTCACATTGCAAAATCACTGAAACTTCATGGGTTAAAAGTGAATTTTCCCCTAATTATTAATTAGTTTGTAGTCAGTAGTTATATATTAACTAGCTTTGTAAGTACTTATATCATACATTTTTATTATAATATTTTGAAATTTAGTATATATTAAGTAATTATACATATATGCAGTTATGCATATTGAATAATATAAATATATAAGATCAATACTTAATCATATGATTCAATGATAATTCAAATATTTTATTCAAGTTAATCATATTATTAATGTACAATGATAATGTGATTCATATAATATTAAATTAAGTAATTAATATTGGATTAATTAAATAATGTGTTACTTATAACCGCAATTGAATCAAAGCATTATTAGATACTTTATACTTATAAAACATATATCACATTATCTTAGATTCTTAGATCTAAGATAATTTTATTATATTAATATGAATTGTGATTTGTGAAATAATATGATCATATAATTTAAGTATGAGTGTATGACCATTAGATCATTAAGAATTTAGAACATAGGAGTTTGAGCATTACCATTAGATAATAAGTTCAATTAAAAAAATAAATATATTATAAGTAAATATAATAGTAATTTCATAAGGAGTGAGACCATTTATAAACTTACACATCTTAGTATCATCGTATAAGTGTATGATATTGTAGTAATAAAAGCCAAAAAACACCCAAAATCCTAAAAAAAGCTCAATTTTGAAAAAGCAATTAATGGACGGTTACTTATTTTACTAATTGCTAACCGACGATAGCAGTTAACGGTTGCGGTTAGTGAAATTTACTAACTGTTAAGGTGGTTATGGTTACCAGTTTTTGTCACTAAGCATTAATCGTAACTGCATTAACACCCCTAAAAAAGAATACATGTCTATAGTACTTGACCCTTCAATTCAGTCAATGGTTGTCTCATTTTAAATGTAGAATACTTGACCCTTCAAACCTTCAGTCAACGGTTGTTTCACTTAAAAGGAAAACTTGACCCCTCAGTCAAGTCAACGGAGAACGAAAGGTGTGAATCTATCCAATGCAATGGAGAAAACTTTTTCCTTTACATCTCTTCCTACTTTTACACACTATCCCAATCGGTCGACTCACAAAAATCTATCTTCTTCACTCTCACTAAACTTATTTAATATTCTCATACCAACTATCCACAGTAGTTTCACCAAATTTTACTCACTAAAATAATTAAAAGTGTAACCTATTAAAGTATCCATAGCAACTTCACCAAATTTTACTTATCAAAATAATCAAAAGTACACTTTTGGTTATTTTGATAACTCACCTTTTTAAAGGACTTATTTCAGCCTCACTATTTTAATAATTCACTTTCACTATTTTATATAAATATTATTTTTCAAAATTTTGTTTATTATTTCTCTAACTTTTATATTTTTTAATGTTTATATTTTCTTAATGATCTATTTTAAGAATATTTGTCTTATTCTAACAGTAATATTTTTAAAAATTTGTAATTTTTCTAATTGTAATATTTTTTAATTTGTGTCTTATTGGTGCTCAGAGAGAAAATTTGTGATTTCTATCTTTTTTTTTTCTTTGTAATTTCCCTCTCATATTTTTTAAAATGTATCTTTTTTAATTTGTGTCATATTTTTTAATTTATAATTTGTCTTATTTTTCTAATGGTCTTATTTGTGTCTTAAGAAAAAGGAAGAAAAGGTGAGTGAAATGAAAAGTTGCAAAGAGCTGCGTAAAGAAAAGGTGAGAGGAAAAAAAAAAAAAAAAAAAACCAGAGAGGAAAAGCTGCGGAAAATTAAAGAAAAAAAAAGGAGAGAAATGAAAAGTAAAAAAGGAAGAGAGAGAAAATATATTTGTTTAATGAATATGTGAGTGAATAATAAATTTTATATTTGATTATTATTATTCATCTTGTTATTTTATTTATTTTTTGGTTAAAATGATGAGGCTGAAAAGTTGCATCTTAAGCCATTTTAGTTAAATTGCTTCATCAAAATAACCAAAATGTTAGTTTGGTGAGATTGCAATGGATGTTCTTAGGTTTAGGTTGGTCACTTTTCCTCTTTTACAACAAAAATTTTACAAAAATCTATAAGGTCTATCAGAGTACTGAATACAATTTATTAGATAAAAGCATTACTATGAAATTATGCCAATACACTTATCACAATACATTTGTATTATGACTTTAAAATCAATAATTATCCGCACCCTCCTTCAAGCTTACTCTTTACCTTAAAATAAAAAGTAAAATTAAATGAGCCCAAAAGGGCCAGTAAGTAAATCCCCAACAATAAATAGGTGGGGTTGTTTTCAAGAAAAAAAAAAAGTTTTATTTTTGGAATAGTAAAGCACATCAAAATATATACACAAAACTGCCTTAATGACATACCTATACACAATTACATCTCTTGTCGCATATCTATACTAATACGTCTAGTAATAAAACATCATAAATCATCAAAAGCAATTGCTTATTGTCATTATCTTATAACAATACCCATGTACATTGTTACCCTGTGTATGGAGGTTGCATGTCCTTGCGACCATGGCACTGAATTGCGGCCACAATCATGCCCATTCGCCAATTTAACTATGGGTGAACTTAATAGACTGTTAATGGAATATCACTTTCTAGCATAGCCTCTTTAAGTGATTTTACCTATATCCGAATATCGATACCAAATTCTATTCTTTCTTATTTCTTGGGGCCAAAATAATCTACTTGTGCCCTCATTTTATAACTTTCATCTCATTTCTTGTACATTATATTGATGCATTCACTACAAAAAACACGCCATTTACTAACGTGTCTACTGTTCATTTTTTTGTGACGTTACAGTTTACTAACGTGTTAAATATCAACACGTTAGTAATGGGACAGAAAAATAAAAGAAAAATATTCTAACGTGCTGTTTTAAACACGTTACTAATTACTAACGTGGCATGAATTACACGTTACCAATTGCTAACGTGTCATTCATACCACATTAGGAATGGGAAATTAATTTTTGTATTAATTTTTTTCAAAAAAAAAATATTTATATTTTACTCACGTGTAAAACATGACACGTAAGTAAATATGTTCCAAATGCTGACGTACCAAATGTGACACGTTAGTATTTCCTAACGTGTCACCCTTGGCACGTTAGTAAATGGGTTTTCAATTTTTTTTTAATATATTTTTTTATTTTAGTTATAATTGATATATTATCTAAAGGTAGATAATTAGAAATGGTGTATATATTATCTATAGGTAGATAATTAGAAATGGTGTATGTATATAGTAGCTATATATATATATATATATATATATATATCTATAGGTAGATATATAATTAGATAATTTTTGCCGGCATGCATGGTGGGGGCTGGGAGCAAAACCCATGTGGGTCACCGTAAAACAGGTTTCTTAAGTGTTCCATGATTGTTAAATCCATATATGTTCATCATAAATAGCCCAGATTTTAAAGCATATATTGTTATAGGGTAGTTCAACTCATCCAATTGGGGTGCAATCACTAGCTAATTAATATAATTAATTAACTTATTTTAACTACCATAAGTATAGTAACCTAAGTAGTGAACCTACTTATAGTCACCTAACTATATATATCTAAATAACTAACCTAATTATACTAATAAACTTCATAATTAAGATAACAAAAAAAGAGGAAAAAAAAGGTTTACTAACATGTTAAATGTAGCACGTTAGTAATGGGGATTTTTTAATATTATTTTCTTTTTTGACATATTAGTGTTATTATTATTTAATTAGGTTAGATTATATTCATTGGTAAATTAATAAGGCTTCACTTCATTAATTAAGTAGGGTTTATGTACTTAATTAATATGATTAGTTCATTAATTAATATGATTGGTTAATTAACAAGGGTTCACTTCATTAACATATGTTTCTCATGGACCATGGGCATGGGGTGGGTTCAATTAGTTAATTATGTTAATTAACTAGGGTTTATGTACTTAATTAATATGATTAGTTTATTAATTAATATGATTGGTTAATTAACAAGGGTTCATTTCATTAATCACGGTTTTAGGGTTTAATCATTAATCACTTCATTACTCATTAATTAGTTTAACAACAAAGGGGAAAAAAAATTCACATTTACTAATGTGGGACTGGGCCACACGTTAGAAATTGCTAACGTGGGATTGGACCCAATCCCACGTTAGCAATTCCAAACGTGTCACCCACACCCACGTTAGTATTTGTGATTTTTTTTTTGACATATTATTGTTATTATTATTTAATTGGGTTAGATTATATTCATTGGACTACATAATATGTTTCATTAGGTTAGTGAGTTCCTTAGGTTAGAGTAATTAATTAAGTTGGTTATTAATAAATTAGGTCAGAAATTAATTGTTTTGTGGGTTCAATTAGTTAATTATGTTAGTTGATTAATTAGGGAGTATACTAATTAAGTAGGGTTTATGTACTTAATTAATATGATTAGTTCATTAATTAATATGATTGGTTAATTAACAAGGGTTCACTTCATTAATCACAGTTTTAGGGTTTAATCATTAATCACTTCATTACCCATTAATTAGTTTAACAACAAAGGGGGAAAAAAATTCACATTTACTAACGTGGGACTAGGCCACACATTAGAAATTGCTAACGTGTGACCCAATCCCACGTTAGCAATTCCCAACGTGTCACCCACACCCACGTTAGGAAATGTGATTTTTTTTTTTTTTTTGGACATATTATTGTTATTATTGTTTAATTGGGTTAGATTATATTCATTGGACTAGATAATATGTTTCATTAGGTTAGTGAGTTCCTTAGGTTAGAGTAATTAATTATTCGGTAATTAATAAATTAGGTTAGAAATTAATTGTTTTGTGGGTTCAATTAGTTAATTATGTTAGTTGATTAATTAGGGAGTATGTTAATTAAGTAGGGTTTATGTACTTAATTAATATGATTAGTTCATTAATTAATATGATTGGTTAATAAACAAGGGTTCACTTCATTAATCACGGTTTTTGGGTTGAATCATTAATCAATTCATTACTTATTAATTAGTTTAACAACAAAGGGGGGAAAAAAAATTCACATTTACTAACGTGAGACTGGGTCACACGTTAGAAATTGCTAACGTGTGACCCAGTCCCACGTGAACAATTCCCAATTTGTCACACACACCCACGTTAGGAAATGTGATTTTTTTTTTAATTTTTTTTTTGACATATTATTGTTATTATTGTTTAATTGGGTTAGATTATATTCATTGGACTAGATAATATGTTTTATTAGGTTAGTGAGTTCCTTAGGTTAGAGTAATTAATTATGTCGGTAATTAATAAATTAAGTTAGAAATTATTTGTTTTGTGGGTTCAATTACTTAATTATATTAGTTGATTAATTATGGAGTATATTAATTAAGTAGGGTTTATGTACTTAATTAATATGATTAGTTCATTAATCATTATGATTGGTTAATTAATAAGGGTTCACTTCATTAATAACAGTTTTTGGGTTTAATCATTAATCAATTCATTACTCATTAATTAATTAGGTTAACAAACAAGGCAAAAAAAAAAAACCACATTTACTAACGTTTGTCTTGGATACACATTAGGAATTACTAATGTGTGATTGGCTGACACGTTAGAAATTCCCAACGTGTCAACCAACCCACGTTAGCAATTGTGTGTTTTTTTTGTGTTTTTTTTTTTTTTTTGACATATTATTGTTATTATTATTTATTTGGGTTAGATTATATTCATTGGACTAGATTATATGTTTAATTAAGTTAATGAGTTCCTTAGGTTAGAGTAATTAATTATGTCAGTAATTAATAAATTAGGTTAGAAATTATTTGTTTTATGGGTTCAATTACTTAATTATATTGGTTGATTAATTATGTAGTATATTAATTAAGTAGGGTTTAAGTACTTAACTAATATGATTAGTTCATTAATCATTATGATTGGTTAATTAGTAAGGGTTCACTATTTTAATAACGGTTTTTGGGTTTAATCATTAATCAATTCATTACTCATTAATGTTTTAGGTTAACAAACAAGGCAAAAAAAAAAAAACACATTTACTAACGTTTGTCTTGGATACATGTTAGGAATTACTAACGTGTGATTGGCTAACACGTTAGGAATTCCCAACATCTCACCCAATCCCATGTTAGCAATTGTGTTTTTTTTTTTTTATGTTTTTTTTTTTTGACATATTATTGTTATTATTATTTATTTGGGTTAGATTATATTCATTGGACTAGATGATATGTTTAATTAAGTTAGTGAGTTCGTTAGGTTAGAGAAATTAATTATGCCGGTAATTAATAAATTAGGTTAGAAATTATTTGTTTTGTGGGTTCAATTACTTAATTATATTAGTTGATTAATTAGGGAGTACGTTAATTAAGTAGGGTTTATGTACTTTTTTTTTTTTTTTTGACATGTCCACACAAGAGGGGGGAGAGGGATTCGAACTAAAGACCTCCGCTTCATTAAGCATAGTCCTAGCCGATTGAGCTACCTCTTGGGGACAGGGTTTATGTACTTAGATAATATGATTAGTTCATTACTTAATATGATTGGTTAATAAACAAGGGTTCACTTCATTAATCACGGTTTTTGGGTCGAATCATTAATCAATTCATTACTCATTAATTAGTTTAACAACAAAGGGGGGAAAAAAATTCACATTTACTAACGTGGGACTGGGTCCCACGTGAGCAATTCCCAACGTGTCACCCACACACACGTTAGGAAATGTGATTTTTTTTTTACATATTATTGTTATTATTGTTTAATTGGGTTAGATTATATTCATTAGACTAGATCACTACAAAAAAATGGTTGTTTAGTGATGGTTAGTATAGTGTCGGTTTAAAAAACCGACACTAAAATATGTCTAATAGTGTCGGTTTTAGCAAAACCGACACTATTGAAAAAAGTGGTGTCGGTTTCGTTAAAACCGACACTATTTAATGGTGTCGGTTTTGTGAAAACGACACCATTTTTTCTAATAGTGTCGGTTTTGTTAAAACCGACACTATTTTAATAGTGTCGGTTTTAACAAAACCGATACTACTTAAAAAAAGGTGTCGGTTTAACTGTAACCGACACTAAAAGAGGTGTCGGTTACTATTAAACCGACACCTCTTTGAAAAATTAAAAAGCCCGCCTCTCTCTCATCTAGCTCCCGCGCGCCTCTGTTCTTCTCTGCTGTATTTAATTTCTTTTTGTCTCTCAAAGCTACAAATCTGTAGCTCTGTCTCCACAGAACCAAAAAAAAAAAAATGCAAAAAAATTACAAAACAGCTAGCTGAGTTTTCCACTCTCAGCACCTGGAACCGGCCAAAGCTCACCGGAATATTCCCCATAAAATTGTTCGAGGATGGGTCAAGTACTTCTAGTTCTGTGAAATCCGACGAGAATTCCGGCACCTCTCCGACGAAGTAGTTAAGGGTGAGGTTTAGCAAGCGAAGGTGTGAGCAGAGACAAGGGTGGACGAATTTAGAGTAAACAGCTAATGAGAGAGGTTTTGCAGGTTCCAAATCCGACAGAAATCATATAGAAACCCACCGTAGACAGCTGTTTTTGGTCTTCTTTGTCGACCCAAGAGGGGCGTTCACAGATGTGTGTATTGGTTGGCCTTGGTCGATGCCTGAAGACCAGGTGCTTGAGAAATCTGCGCTTCACCAAAGGCTAGCGGCGGACTTCTCTGTGATTTGGGGTTCTGGGTTTCTGGGATTTTGTGGGTTCTTGTTTTTTTTCAAGTGTTTTGATTATAGGTTTCTTCTTTACTCTTTGCTGTTTTGAAATTGCTGATTTAATTTATGCTTTTCCCAGATTTAGTAGTCAAGGGTGTTTTTGATGTTAGGAGTTTCTTGGCAAGTGCAGTAGTTGTGCCCTCAGATTTGATGTTCATAAGGAAGTCAATAATCCTTATCTGTCATTCTTAGTTGTGCCCTCAGATTTTCTGCTATGTCAATGTGCCCTTACACGCAGATCTTTTATCATCTTGGCATGGCTTGGGATTTACGTTGGACAACATCTCCATGTGAGAGAATAAAATACTATCCAAAGAAAAGCAAAAAGTATTTTCTCAACCCGGTGTGCATAAGCAAGCTGGGTTGAGAAAAAAAATATAAATTAATAATTTAGTGACGGTTTTCGAAAAACCGTCACCCTAAAAAAGGTGACGGTTTTTGGCTAAACCGACACCTTAGGAAAGGTGTCGGAATAAGCATTACTATTCAACCGACACTTTCCTATAGTGTCGGTTTAATAAACCATCACTAATTAGTGACGGTTTGGCCAAAACCGTCGCCTTTCTAGTTTTCCCTACCCATGATTCTCTACCCTTTAAAACCGACACTATTAAACCGTCACCTTTCTAGTAATGACGGTTTTTACCCTTAAACCGACTCTAAAAAACCAACACTATTCCTCAATTTTTTTGTAGTGGATAATATGTTTCATTAGGTTAGTGAGTTTCTTAGGTTAGAGTAATTAATTATGTCGGTAATTAATAAATTAGGTTAGAAATTATTTGTTTTGTGGGTTCAATTACTTAATTATATTAGTTGATTAATTATGGAGTATATTAATTAAGTAGGGTTTATGTACTTAATTAATATGATTAGTTCATTAATCATTATGATTGGTTAATTAATAAGGGTTCACTTCATTAGTAACGGTTTTTGGGTTTAATCATTAATCAATTCATTACTCATTAATGTTTTAGGTTAAACAACAAGACAAAAAAAAAAAAAAAAACGCATTTACTAACGTTTGTCTTGGATACACGTTAGGAATTACTAACGTGTGATTGGCTGACACGTTAGGAATTCCCAACGTGTCACCCAATCCCACGTTAGCAATTGTGTGTGTTTTTTTTTGACATATTATTGTTATTATTATTTATTTGGGTTAGATTATATTCATTGGACTAGATTATATGTTTAATTAAATTAGTGAGTTCCTTAGGTTAAAGTAATTACTTATGTCGGTAATTAATAAATTAGGTTAGAAATTATTTGTTTTGTTGGTTCAATTACTTAATTATATTAGTTGATTAATTATGGAGTATATTAATTAAGTAAGGTTTAAGTACTTAGTTCATTAATCATTATGATTGGTTAATTAGTAAGGGTTCACTATTTTAATAACGGTTTTTGGGTTTAATCATTAATCAATTCATTACTCATTAATGTTTTAGGTTAACAAACAAGGGAAAAAAAAAAAAACACATTTACTAACGTTTGTCTTGGATACACATTAGGAATTACTAACGTGTGATTGGTTGACACGTTAGGAATTCCCAACATGTCACCCAATCCCATGTTAGCAATTTTGTGTTTTTTTTGTGTTTTTTTTTTTTTACATGTTATTGTTATTATTATTTATTTGGGTTAGATTATATTCATTGGACTAGATGATATGTTTAATTAAGTTAGTGAGTTCCTTAGGTTAGAGTAATTAATTATGTCGGTAATTAATAAATTAGGTTAGAAATTATTTGTTTTGTGGGTTCGATTACTTAATTATATTAGTTGATTAATTAGGGAGTGTTAATTAAGTAGGGTTTATGTACTTAATTAATATGATTGGTTAATAAACAGGGGTTCACTTCATTAATCACGGTTTTTGGGTTGAATCATTAATCAATTCATTACTCATTAATTAGTTTAACAACAAGGGGGAATAAAAAAAATTCACATTTACTAACGTGGGACTGGGTCACACGTTAGAAATTGCTAACGAGTGACGCAGTCCCACGTGAGCAATTCCCAACGTGTCACCCATACCCATGTTAGGAAATGTGATTTTTTTTTTTTACATATTATTGTTATTATTGTTTAATTGGGTTAGATTATATTCATTGGACTAGATAATATGTTTCATTAGGTTTGTGAGTTCCTTAGGTTAGAGTAATTAATTATGTCGGTAATTAATAAATTAGGTTAGAAATTATTTGTTTTGTGGGTTCAATTACTTAATTATATTAGTTGATTAATTATGGAGTATATTAATTAAGTAGGGTTTATGTACTTAATTAATATGATTAGTTCATTAATCATTATGATTGGTTAATTAAGAAGGGTTCACTTCATTAATAACGGTTTTTGGGTTTAATCATTAATCAATTCATTACTCATTAATGTTTTAGGTTAACAAACAAGACCAAAAAAAAAAAACACATTTACTAACGTTTGTCTTGGATACACGTTAGGAATTACTAACGTGTGATTAGCTGACACGTTAGGAATTCCCAACGTGTCACCCAATCCCACGTTAGCAATTGTGTTTTTTTTTTTTGTGTTTTTTTTGACATATTATTGTTATTATTATTTATTTGGGTTAGATTATATTTATTGGACTAGATTACATGTTTAACTAAGTTAGTGAGTTCCTTAGGTTAGAGTAATTAATTATGCCGGTAATTAATAAATTAGATTAGAAATTATTTGTTTTGTGGGTTCAATTACTTAATTATATTAGTTGATTAATTATGGAGTATATTAATTAAGTAGGGTTTAAGTACTTAATTAATATGATTAGTTCATTAATCATTATGATTGGTTAATTAATAAGGGTTCACTTCATTAATAACGGTTTTTGGGTTTAATCATTAATCAATTCATTACTCATTAATGTTTTAGGTTAACAAACAAGGCAAAAAAAAAACACATTTACTAACGTTTGTCTTGGATACATGTTAGGAATTACTAACTTGTGAATTGCTAACACGTTAGAAATTCCCAACATGTCACCCAATCCCACGTTAGCAATTGTGTGTTTTTTTGTGTGTGTGTGTGTGTTTTTTTTTTTTTACATATTGTTGTTATTATTATTTATTTGGGTTAGATTATATTCATTGGACTAGATTATATGTTTAATTAAGTTAGTGAGTTCCTTAGGTTAGAGTAATTAATTATGTCGGTAATTAATAAATTAGTTTAGAAATTATTTGTTTTGTGGGTTCAATTACTTAATTATATTCGTTGATTAATTAGGGAGTATGTTAATTAAGTAGGGTTTGTGTACTTAATTAATATGATTAGTTCGGTAATTAATATGATTGGTTAATAAACAAGGGTTCACTTCATTAATCACGGTTTTTGGGTTGAATCATTAATCAATTCATTACTCATTAATTAGTTTAACAACAAAGGGGAGAAAAAATTCACATTTACTAACGTGGGACTGGGTCACACGTTAGAAATTGCTAACATGTGACCCAGTCCCACGTGAGCAATTCCCAACGTGTCACCCACACCCACGTTAGGAAATGTGATTTTTTTTTTTTTTTACATATTATTGTTATTATTGTTTAATTGGGTTAGATTATATTCATTGGACTAGATAATATGTTTCATTAGGTTAGTGAGTTCCTTGGAATAGGATCCTGTCCATTTCAAATAAAATGGACAATATCCATTTAGTGTAAAATGATGGGTAATATTGTAAAATTAGTTCTTCAACTTTAACGTTAAGACAATATTACCCATCATTTTACACTAAATGGATATTGTCCATTTCATTTGAAATGGACAAGGTTAGAGTAATTAATTATGTCGGTAATTAATAAATTAGGTTAGAAATTATTTGTTTTGTGGGTTCAGTTACTTAATTATATTAGTTGATTAATTATGGAATTAAGTAGGATTTATGTACTTAATTAATATGATTAGTTCATTAATCATTATGATTGGTTAATTAATAGGGGTTCACTTCATTAATAATGGTTTTTGGGTTTAATCAATAATCAATTCATTACTCATTAATGTTTTAGGTTAACAAACAAGGCAAAAAAAAAAAAAAAACACATTTACTAACGTTTGTCTTGGATACACGTTAGGAATTGTTAACGTGTGATTGGCTAACACGTTAGGAATTCCCAGCGTGTCACCCAATCCCACGTTAGCAATTGTGTGTTTTTTTTTTTTTTTTTTGACATATTATTGTTATTATTTATTTGGGCTAGATTATATTCATTGGACTAGATTATATGTTTAATTAAGTTAGTGAGTTCCTTAGGTTAGTGTAATTAATTATGTCGGTAATTAGTTCATTAATCATTATGATTGGTTAATTAATAAGGGTTCACTTCATTAATAACGGTTTTAGGTTTATTCATTAATTAATTAGGTTAACAAACAAGGCAGTAAAAAAAACACACACACACACACATTTACTAACGTTTGACTGGGTAAAATCAAATACATAATTAAAAAAGGAATAAAAAACATAAGGTATTGGGGAACTAAGTGGCGGGAAAATAAGAAATAATTTTTAACTGGAGTGGCAGTTGATTTTAAAATGCAGATATAATGGCATTTTTATTCTAACAAAGTAGGCTATGGGTAAGGATAAAACTACATATACGCTACAATTACACATTAAAATATGTATAAAATATTTTTTTCGGAAAAAAAAAAAAAAAAAAAAGTCATCAATGGCGAGAGGCACTGCATGCCTTCAAGTTGATCTGCTCTTGGATGCAACCCATGCATAAGTTACGTATGGTTAAAGTAATGGATGCAGTTGCTGTTTTTTTTTTTTACCCTGTGGTGACGTGGCATTATGCCACATCAGCATTTTCTAACGTGGCACACTGCCACGCATCACCAAAAGGTGACGTGCATGATGCTTACCACGTTAGGAATGGGGGGGGGGGGTGACGCGTGGGCCCAGCTGGCCTGCACCCCTCCCATTCTCTTTCTTCCTCTTCCCCCCATTTTTCTTCCCCCACTTCTTTTTTCCCCCTCGATCATCTTGCGCGGAAGCTCTCCCCACTCCCAAGCCGGCATATTCCCTCTCCCCTGCTCCCCCGTTTTCCCCTTCTCCCACTCAGCTTTCTCCCTTCTCCCGTTTTCCACTTTTCCCACTCAGAAGTTTCCCTTGTAACTGCAGCTCTCTCCCATATCCCCTGCTCCAGCGAACACCCACCCCCGGCCATCTCCTTCGGCGAGCTCCTCCTTCTCCGTCTCCGGTATGCATATTAGGGGTGAAAAGGCGCCACGAGGTTAGCTTATAAAATCACTAACGTAACCGCCTTTAACGTTATTAAATTTCACTAACCGTATCCGCTAGGCGGTTAGCGGATAGCGGTTAGCGGTTAGCGGTTAGTAAAACAATTAACCGCCCGCTATAACCGCTTTTTTAAAATTAGGCTTTTTGGGCCTTTTTTGGGTATTTTTGGGCTTTTTTTAAGCACTATAACATTTTTCACTCTCTCTCTTTTTCTTCTTCTTCTTCTTTATTTTTTTTTTTAGGTGTCTTCTTGGGCCAAATTACTATAAAAAGAGCTCATATTAAAAAATAAAAAATATTTGACCTACTTTAATTTTTTTAAAAAAGAAATCCTTAAATATTAAATCATAAGTTCATAATTGGTTAACTTAAAATATATATATATATATATATATATATATATATATATATAGAAAACAAAGTTCAACACAACATATAAAAAAATATAAAAAAAGTTCGATAAAACATATAAAGAAAGGTCAACACAGCATATAAAAAAAAAAAAAAAGAGATTAAAAGTTCAAATAAAACATTAAAACTGCGAGATAGAGAGAGTCAGAGAGAAAGAGGTGACGAGAGAGAGGCGGTTGGAGGTAGAGTCAGAGAGAGATAATAACGGCATGAGTGAGATAGGAAGGAGAAGAGAATAAGATAAAAATTCCTCCCTAACCCTTAATGCATTTTTTTCTCAAAACTGACGTTGTTTTGATGTGAAATTCATTCTTATTATTAATATAAAATAGAAAATATATATATGGAAAAATTAAATAAATAAATGTTAGAAGATATAAATATATACAGTTTCAAAAATATTTTATTCAATTACAAACTTATGTCTTTGATATTATATAATCATATGATCTCATTAAATTAGATCATATGATTAATGATTTAAATTATTATCATATTTACTAGTTTTTTTTTTTTTTTTTGGAAATTGAACTTATTATCTAATGATAATGTTCAAACTCTTAAATCGTAAATTCCTAATGAACTAATGATCATACACTCATACTTAAATTAAATGATCATATTATCTTACAAATCACTAATCATATTAATATAATAAAATTATCTTAAATCTAAGAATCTAAGATAATGTGATATATGTTTTCTAAGTATAAAGTATTTAATAATACTTTGATTCAATTGTGGTTATAAGTAACACATTGTTTAATTTAATTGTAAGTATCATTCTATCATTATACATGAATAATATGAATCATATGATTAACTTGTAGACTTATGACATATGAGTCATATTATATATATATAATTTGTTATTATATAATCAAATGATTTAATAATCAATTGATCATGTAATTTAATCATTAATGATCAATTGATTAAATTATGTGTATAAATATTATTATAATTATAATTACCAAAATATATTATATAAAAAGCGGTTAGCGGTTACGGTTATTAAACCTAATAACCACTAACCGCTAACCGTTAGGCGGTTATAACGGTTAGCAGTTAGCGGTTAAGACGGTTAGCGGTTAAGCGGTTAGCGGTTAGCGGTTGGCGGGCGGTTATTTAACGGCCCGCCTTTACACCCCTAATGCATATATACAAAAATATATATACGTTTACTATATATATATATATATTATTTTGATTTAATTTTGTTTTTTTTTCTTAATTTATTTTTAAATTGCTTAGAAATTATTTAAGGGTTTTATTTTTACACACAATTAAGAAGATATATCTGAATGCATTGTGGCGTGTTTGGGAGTGGTTTGATGATTGTCCTATTTTTGTTATTTATTTATGTTTTTAATAATAAATTTCAATTTTATGTTTTTCTTTTTATTTTATTTTATTTTATTTTTATGTTTTATTTTTTTGTTGTTTGTGAGCAATTGTCGACAATAACTCTTATCATTCTCTCTCTAGCTCCATCTCTTTCAATTTTCTAAAAAAAAAAAAAAAAAATTCCTAAAATCCTATAGCTAACAACACCGATCAGTTGTCCTGGCTAAATATGCTCTAAGCTGTAATTTAGATCAGGAATGGGGGGAGCCACCAGATTGTATTCGAAACTTATTGTTGTTGGAGCAATTAGCTCTAGCGTGAATTTTGCTTTAATGAATCGTTGATATTTTCCAAAAAAAAAAAAAAGTTGGCCATCCCTCTTTTTCCATATATAACATGCAGTGGATTGACTAAATCGTTGCATGCTTCTGTACAACAATGAACTAAAAAACTGGAAACTTGGTACACTCAACTCAAATAGGCTTTAATTCCAGCAGACAATTTTTCAATTGATCAGGATTTGGACAATTTTTATTTATTTATTTGTAACTCAAATTTCCCTATCTCGACACCTCATCTCAGCTATAGTGGTTTTTTAAACGTATTGCCTTTTAATGGCCCAACGTTTGATACCAAAAAGCATAGCTGCTATTGTCAATGTTATAAAATTTTCTTTTAATTTTAATGAGTATAGTTACCTAATACTCCTGATCGATGAGCCTCTCCACTTTATCCACCCTAGTCTAGTTTTCCGGTCGTCATCATTCTCAATATCCTTATTTGTATGAGTTATTGATCCAAAATACTGAAAATGACTGCTCTTTGTATGCAAGTATATGATACAGGTGGTAATTAATAGAGAAATGTATGCAGTATGAACAACACCAATTATTTTTGTTCACTCATACCACTCATATTTTAAAGAATCATAATCCAAAAATGGGAAAAACATGTCTTAGAAAAATTAGTTTCATAGTTCGTAAATACTTCCTCATTGATGTTGAAATTATGATGGTGAAGAATATTCAAACATGTTAAGGTAATTTTCCTTTTAAAACAGATGCTTTTGGCCATGAAATGATTTCGTGAGTTTAGTCTATTAATTTGCATGATGCTGTTGTTGTAATGTTCATAGATAGGCTTAGGAAGCTTTAATATGATGAATAAAATGCATTGGAGGGTTGGCTTGTGATCCTTTTATGGGTTAATTAATATGGTGGAAAAGACTATAAAGAGTTGAAAATTTTATATTTCGGGAGTTAAGTTGGAGTGCTAATATGGAAGAAATATGCCATGCATGGTCAACAGCAGTTCTACTTTTATATAATGGACGGAAACCTTTCATAACAATTTACAACTTGGTATGCTCATCAATTATTATTGGCTATGTCAATCTTGTTTATGAGCTCAATTAATAGTAATCGATCATGATACTTTTTTTTTTCTTTTATATACATATATATATATATATATTTTTTTTCATTTGAATCTTCAATTTTTACATGCTAGATACAAAATGAAATTAAATAACCATTCACCATTGAATTATCTTCTTAAAAAATATAATCAGTCATGCGTATACGTGAAGTAGTGCTCTTTCTAGCTTTGGCTTAAATTAGTGAAGTGTGTGTGATCCTTAATTAATTATATTAATCAAAGGAGGACCATTGATTGTTTTAGTTGTATATAAAGCAAAGCTCCTTACGTAGGTGATGCATATAGGAGAGAGAATGAGTTCCTTAATTACTTTTTTCTTTGGCCAATGATGCTTACTATTATTACTATTTTTTTTCTTTTACAGGTTAGAGTCTTTCTTTATGAATACAGTAATGATTGCAATTCTTTTACGAATTACAACTCAAATCAAGATAGACAACTTTTTTTTTTCTTAAATCCTTATCTTATCTCATTTTCTTTTCTTTTAGTTTCTACGTGCGGAGGATATCAAATTGGGGTGGATGTTAGTGTATGTGATAATGATAAAAATTATTATAAATGATGATTGAATATAAGAGAAAATATCAGTTAAGTAAAGGCTATGTAGTGTACGTAACCTGGTCTTTCATCGTCGTCCTCCTCTCCCCCTACTCCTATGTCTTTCTCTCTCTCGTGTTGAAGTTGTATTGGCTTTAAGAGGTTATATATAATGTTTGAATTATGTATAGTAATAAGTCTCTAATTAGTGGCTGATTATTAACCACGTATTCTTGATTATGTCACAAATTATAGGTGGTCACATCACTTTTGGGTTTAGAAATTAGGATTAATAACATTTTTTATCGGGAAATAAATATATTTTTGTTTCATTTGACCATCTTCAAGGCCCCTATTTCCGCAAATCAAAAACTCACCTACAAAGAGTTTTAGGAGATGATAACGTTTTAGCTGTGAAGTTTGCTGAAGAGGCGGCAGGCAGGAAATATTATTTTATGCACCATAAGATTGCAAGATAAGGGATTCGTGTTGGTTCCCATCGTTACTATTTTTTTTGGTAAGCTATTCTTTATGACATTTGTGAATGAACTTGATTTACATTTTAATTTGGTCAGTTCTTGTGTTCTTATTTTTACTTGTCATTATTGTATTTTTACTATATATTGTTTAGATGCAATTCAATTCAGGATGTTTACTTGATACTTTATGATTTTAATATTACACCTAGAAAATCTATTTTGGGATCCTTTTTCCCATTTCTGAAGTAGCGTTCCATTACTTTTCTTATTAAAGAAATTTTAGTATCATTTACTCGTGTTTTCTTGAAGTGTGATTTCCTTGTTTGGTAGGACGCACTTTGTGATTTCAACTTAAGGCACGAGCCCTTAGAAATATTTTTCTTTGTTTTCGTTCTTATTTATTGGTTCCATTATCACCTTAAAGATGCAACTATATATCGCGAGGCTTATTGTACTTGTGCATACTCATAATTTATACTTATTATTCCAAATGTACTTAGGGCTTCAAATTTGAAATGGCTTTATGTACATCCATATAAATAATTTAAGCACGTATATATGTACCTAATAATAATAATTAACTATATATTTGTTTAATTAACCAAATCAAACTTAGATGGAGTTTTGGTTTGTTAACTATAATATTATCGTGCATAGAATAGGTTATATCCAATTTGATATATATGACCATATATCTAATTGCTTTGAGATGCCATTTCCTTCCAACGTATATATACTTGTTAATTGAATTGTTAGTAAACTTAAATAAACCTAGGTCTATTATGTTTACTGTCCCAATATATAATGCAGGTAAATTTATAGGGTTTTTTAATTTATGTAGTAACAATATGGATAAGAATTGGATGACAATGCCTAGGATCTCCAAGGAATACATTGACGGTTGTAGATCGTTCGTAGATTTTGCAGCACTCAATTATAGGACTCCAGATGGGCACATTTTTTGTCCGTGTAAGGCGTGTCACCTCAACAGGCGGCACAATCTGGCCTTGGTATACGACCACTTGACAGGGGGTAAAGGAATGTGGCCCCAATACAAAGACTGGATTTATCACGGCGAGATTCCTGTACGAACTCAGGTTGAAGGAACTAACTTGCCGAAATCGGCCGCAGCTGCAGGTCCAAGCACAGAGGATGTGGGTGGCAATATGTAAGCAATGTTGCGCGATTTGTTCGGTGTGCATGATGTCAGGGAAGACAGCAATGAGCCTCAACCCGGGGCACAAGGTGGTGAAGAACAGATTTTGGATGATGCACCCGACATAGGTGACGCTCAGAAGTATGATGAATTACTTAAAAATTCAGACAAGCCACTCCACGAGAATACCAGACATAGCAAACTAAGTGCCATTGTACACCTATACAATTTGAAGTGTTTGGGTGGGGTTACTAACACGATTTTCTCGGCTCTCCTTGAGTTCGTAAATCAATTGTTGCCTAATGACGGTGAAGCTTAACCGGATAACACATATCAAGCAAAAAAATTCCTAAGGGACATGGGGCTTGGGTATGAGAAAATACCGGCATATCGTAACAACTGTATGCTATTTTGGAAGGACAATAAGGACTTAGACTCATGTCTTAAATGTGGACAATCTAAGTGGAAGGATGAAGTTCATTTGGATGATTATGGTGAAATTATTTCGGCAAGTAAAAAACGTCCGGCGAAGGTATTCCGGTGGTTTCCATTAATTCCAAGATTACAAAGGTTGTTCATGTCGCAGCGTACCGCACAGAATATGAGATGGCATGCAGAGGGTCGCATGAAAGACGACGTATTGAGGCATCCGGCCGACGGCCAAGCATGGAAGTCGTTCGATAATTTACATCCGAACTTCTCATCCGATAACAGGAACGTAAGGCTTGGTCTAATGTCGGATGGGTTTAACCCATTTGGCACTATGAGCACAACACACAGTACTTGGCCTGTAATGCTTGTACCGTACAACTTGCCGCCTTGGATGTGTATGAAACAATCATCATTCATTTTATCCCTGGTAATCTTAGGCCCAAAATCACCTGAAATGGATATAGATGTGTACCTTCAACCCCTGATTGACGAATTACAGGAATTGTGGAATGTAGGGGTTCGCACGTTTGACGTCTTAAAAAGAAAACATTTTATGATGCGAGCGTAGTTGATGTGGATGATTAATGACTTCCCAGCGTACGCAGATTTGTCAGGATGGCCTACGAGAGGTGTAAAGGCATGTCCTTGCTGTATGTACTCGATAAGGTCTACATGGCTAAAACATGGGAAAAAAATATTGTTTTATGGGTCATAGGCGATACTTGCCCATGGATCATCTATTCAGAAAGAACAAGAGAACGTTTGATGGTAAGCAGGAATTGGAATGTGCCCCCGAAGTGCCGAGTGGAGAAGAAATATTGAGACAGTTAGAAAGGATGGTATTCGGAGACGAGAGTGCCGGTAAGACACCAAAGCCCCCTCCATCGACCAAGAAGGACCGCAAGAAAAAAAAAGTAGCCGAAGAAGAAGCTGAAGAAGAAGAGGAAGAGGAATAATTAAATATAATTAAGACCCATTTGACTCTACATGCAGTTTATCTCGAATTTTAATTAAAATATAGTTGACATGTTGTATGGTCCTATATATGAGGGGTGTTAAAGTATTATCTAAATGATAACTATTTCTTATCAATTTAAACTTTTAGGATTGAATAGTACCAACCACTATCTTACCAAATTAGCTTCAATTCAAACATTTCATCCACTATTTTCCCTATTTTGTTTGGCCAAATTCATAGTAAATGCCCTAACCTAACCTAATCCTAATCACCACCCTATATTTCCCATAATAGAGGAAATTGATCATTAGATATGAAATATTGCTTGCCAGCAATTTCTTTATTGAATGTTTTGAATTCTCAACTTGCCCCACTAGAATTAGAGATGATCACATAATTGGCAGCCCATGTACAAACTTTTCTGGCTAGTTAAGCATCCATGTCCTCACCAAGAGAGGTGTGAAGGAAAATCTAGAATAGTGTGCAAAACCACATGGGGGTCTGGGAGTTGACAGGCAAACAAGAAATTTTTTGCAGCACAGTTTAAGCCATAAACAAGTAGTGGCATTGGAATGGCAGAAATTACAGCTCTAAATAGTACAAATACACAATTGTAGAGAAGCCATGATTCTTGGCCGCACATACACACACATGGGGGAAGACTTTTTTAAAAAGAGGAGGAATATACGTAAACCAAAAATAATGCTGCCCTTGTCAATCTGATGAGCTTTCTTGATAGCCATTGGGGGCATATTGTATCTTTGATTTTTTTTTCTTAACTTAATGCCCTTTGCAAATGCAACACACCCTTACCATGTGATATTCTTAGCTTTTTTTTTTTAATGCTTATCACCAACATCATTATACTTCTTCGTTGCCTAGACCTAAATTAAACAAATAAATCAACTTGATATGAATCAAGAAAATGTAATTAATTCCCAATACATGGCTTGTGATTTCGCTTATGATCTCGCCGTTTTTGTTTTTTAAATAGGAGATCTATTGGAGGCAAGCGAAATGGGTCTTAATTATATTATGTAATCTAATGACAATGCTCCCATTTCTATTAGTTATATTTTCCAGGGATCATTTTTAAGTTCGAAATTATTTGCATCTTGCATTATTGGCATCCTCCTTGGAAGTATCTTCATTCTTTTGGATAATATATTTATAAATCTTTTCTCTCTCTTTTGGTAGGCTAATAATTTAGTTTAAATTTGGATTAAAATTTAGTTAGGAAGAATCATGATTAAGATCAACAGGGTTGAGAACACTTGGCATGATAATGGGATTGATTAATTTGAAAAAGGGGGATCGAAAAGTTGATGTTGAGATGAGTAGAGCCACTGAAGTTGAAAGTATTGATAGCCTTGCTTCAAGGGAAAATGGCCTAGAAAGATTGATATCCACCAAGAAAGTTGGTTGTGGGTTGAGAGGAACGTAGGAGAATAAAGCAAGAAAGCACATCCCATTAAGTAACCCACAAAACTTAATGCTTCAAAAAAGCCTGGCGAAGAAACTCAGAAAGATGGAATTTCTTTGTCATAATGGTATGTGCTTTTAGGTTATAACCCATTTAGGATTCTTTCTTCAATTTTTTTTTTTTTTAACATCTCTATAATAAGGCACTACGTATATCTATAAACTTGGTGAAGAATCTAGGTAGATATGATGGGCCTCTTTTGGTTAGGTAGCTATTTTCTCAAGTTGGTACATTGGCAAATTCAGCAGCTAACAATGTTTTTCTTCTCATTTGGACTTTTTTTTTTTTTTTATGTGTGTGTATATATATATAAAGAACAATATCAGTTCATATGAAGAAAAAAGATAGGTTACATATATATAGAAAATTTCCTTTCCCAATTTTTAGGGTAAATATTTTTGCTTTTACTTCATTTAATATTTAACTATGACGTTAAGCAAAAACTGGCTGAATAGATGAGTTTTTATCCTTTTTATCCTTTTCCCTTTTTCCCATTCCTGTTCCTGTTCTTAATTTTATCCTTTTTCTTGTTCAAAAGATGAGTTTTTATTAACAATTTATCCTCCAAATATGCAGATGTGCCTTCAAATAAAGCATGTAAATAAAAGGCAGCATTGTGTTTTAAGATGTAAACTTCTTTTGAGGGCCTGTGAGTATTAGATATGCTATGATGACTAAGAGACAGCCAAAACAGTGAAAGAGGCGGACAATGAGAAAATTTAGTCAATTTTGGAATAAATAACCAAACTAGACATAAATAATTTACTTTGTGATGCCAACCAATGCTTACCGATAGAATCTCCAGCAAAAAGTCTCTAAAAGAATTAAATTTTTTATATTCAAGTGTTTTTATTGTGATGTATATAGTTGGAAGTTAGCATTTTATTTTACTAATCATTTTTTTTTTTTTTTGAGTATGCCTTGTCTAGTTACTGGAGCATCATTTATATGTTGAGAACAAATGAGCATTTGTATGTCCTGTTCCGAAGTGGTCAACCTTGTTATATTAAATTTGTTCTTTTTGTTTTTGGTCTTTATTATTTGGTAAACTAAAACAACTTTTTCACCTTCCATTTGAGATTTGACAGAAGAAAAACTATAATGGAATCTTTCAGGAATAATGACATACAATGGCATTGAGAGTTGCATTCTCAATAATCAATCTTATGAAAATGAAAGCAGAACAAGCAAATGGGATGAATGTGTAACCGACTCCTTGGACGATGGTGGCTCGAGCTGCTCTTCCAGCAAAGATGCTTTATAGGTCATTGTTATATATATATATATATTGGATCAAAGTGTTGATGTATAGAGACATTTTTACTTAAGTTGTTTGTAATTAATTGTTTATATAAGATGAATGTGGTTAATTGTTATGTGTGTATAGTTGGATAATAGTAATGTGTGGATAATAGTTAGATGATATTTTTGTAACATAAAAGTAACGGATGGAGTAGTTTTTTTATATAAATGTGATTATTGATTATGAATGTGCTTTTTATTATAGAAATGTGATTATTGATTTATCAGGTTGGATGTTCAATATTGGATTGAATTAGGTGGTTCCAAAAAAAATACAAAACACAAAGAAAAAAAAAAAAAAAAAACATTTACTAACGTGTGTATGGGCTATCATGTTAGTAAATGTAAAATAAAATAATACCGATTGCTAACGTGTGCCTATAGCTAACACGTTAGTAAATGAAAAATCATTACTAACGTGTCCATACCTGCCACATTACTAAATGAAAGACCATTACTAACGTGTTCATACCTGCCACGTTACTAAATGAAAAACGATTACTAACGTGTCTATAGCTGTCATGTTAGTAAATGAAAAACCATTACGAATGTGTCTATATGCTACCACGTTAGTAAATGAAATTTTTTTTTAAAAAAAAAAAACAAGGGCTAACATATTAAGCCATCACACATTACCCCTGGGGTAACGTGGCATAATCTGCTCACGTCACCCCAGGGTAACGTGTGATCTTAAACGTTAGCAATTGAATTTTATTTTTTATTTTTTATTTTTCCATTTACTAACGTGTAAATAGTAACACGTTAGTAAATGGTAACGTGGTACATCTCTAACACGTTAGTAAATGACCATTTTTAACGGGCACTTTCCTAACGTGTCAAAAACGTTAGAAATGAAACATTAGGACCATTACTAACGTGTCTAACGTCTTAAAACATTAGTAAATGTGCGTTACTAAAAATAATGTTTTTTGTAGTGATTTTAGGGCAACATGTTTATTATTATTTTTTATAATCATCATTTTTCTCAAAATTTCTTTTAGAAAATCTGTCATGCAACATAACTCTATGATCTGTCTAAGAGCAATCCTTTAATGGTTAATAATCACCTTGAAAATAACATCTTGTACCAGTCTGGATAATCACAACTAAATTAATAAAAATTTACGATAATCAATCAAACTCTCCACAACCCAGAATCTATAAAAAAAAACCCAACTCCAAGAACACCTCAATCAGAACCGAAACTCCACGCCCAACTGACCACTCGTACTCAAGAAATTCCAAACATGGCAAAACCTCTCACCCAGCAAATAAAATAGAAATTCAACCGAAAACTTATCCCTATCAGCCATCACAGAAATTCTAAAAACAAATATCCATTCGGTCAAACCATCTCCAAAAACACCACAAAACAAACTCATAACCAAGCACTAAATTAAAACGCCTACAATTAAATGCTAGATTATACTTAAAAGAAGGATGAAACTTACATCACTTGAAGATTTTGGGATTAAAACCAAACCCATAACCTTTAAAAAAAAAAAAAAAGAAGGATCTGTGAGCGTCGGCAGGAAAAAATAAATAAATAAATGAAAAGGGGTGGGGCGGGGGAGGAAGGTGGCGCGAAAGGAGGAGGAAAAGAAGAAAAGAGTGAGGTGGCGGCAAGTGGAGAAGGAAAGAGAAAGAAAGGAAGAAAAAAGAAAAAGGGAAGTGGTTGGTGGGTGAGTGTGCGTGGCAGCGTAAGCGGTGGGGGAGGGGAGAGAGAAAAAGAAAGAATGAAAAAGGATAAAGACACAATTTTTTAAAAAACTTTAGCTCAAATAAAATAATCTGAAAATTATATACCTCTATGCTATTATATTTATGTACCTTGTTAAATCATTCTTTCTCTTAAATCATCAAATAAAATAATATAAAAATTAATTTTTCATAAAAATCAAAGCTTAAAATGTAATAATTTCAAACCAATATTCATATAATCTCATAAATTCCTCATCAATAAATATTATTACCTAATATGAATATTAAAATAATTTTTATCATCAAAATAATCTCTTTATATGAGAGTTTTTTTTTTTCGATACGCCCACATAAGCAGAGGAGGAGAGATTCGATCTCGCGACCCACGCCTATAAAAGCGCGATTCACAACCGATCGAAATACCACTCTTAAAAACGATGAGAGTTTTAAAATATAGGGCTCTACATACCGACCCACGCAAGTCGCGGACAGATCTGTGTGGGTCAAGTTGTGACTCACGTTGGGTCTCAACTAGAGTTGGTCAACAGCCTTTATGCTACCTTTCGCCCCCCTCCTCGTCGCCACCTTGCCTCCACGCGTCTACTTTTGGATATCACTCTCCAACGCGTGTTCTACATGGGCTGATTGGTGTACTTTTTGTTATATATTTGTATTTTTCTTTTATATATTATTCCGTTGTTGTTGGTAGGTTTAGATTTGTGTCTTCCTTTTTCTTTTTATGGTTAGACTCAGTAGCGGAGGCTTTTGATTCGGTGAAAGTGTCTATGCCTCCCTCTTCTTTTATTCTTGTTTTGGATTACGATGGTGCATTTCTGCTTCAATTTTCATTGGGTGGTTGTTGAAATTTACTAGCGGGGTTCAGATGGGTTTATCCCTATTTGTTCATCTTTTACTTCTGAAACTGCTTTATACAACTCTCTTGAGAGGATCGAGATACTTGTTTAACTCATTCCTTATATTTGTATATATTTATGCACTGTGTTTTTACTTTTGAGGATAATGTTGAAGAATCTTTCGGTCTTTTGATCCATTATACCTTTTCCTAATCATATATCATATATATATATAGGAAAATGATAGGGTTTTTTCCGTAGGTTACGTTCTCTCATTCTTACGTAAAACATGATTTAAGAAAAAATAAAATTGTAGTGACCTCCACCACCGGTTTTTTAGGCATTAATACCAAATTTATGAGGCATTAGCACCAAATTTAGGATCAAATTCATTTTTTGTGATACTATCCCTAAAGGATTAACCTTTCACCCTTGAGTTTTATTTTTAAATCCAAAAACAAGTTTTAAAGTATTAGAACCTAACTATTAATTCATAAAAATTAATCGGTTGGCAAAAAAATGGTACTATAATTTTATTTTTTCTTAAATCATGTTATACGTAAGACTGGGAGAACGTCATGAGAATACTACGGGGAGAATCCCTAGCAAACCCCATATATATATAAGCCAAATCACTCTTAGAAGTGCTTTAATATTGAGACATGTGGCGTGAACCCTTTTTATTTTAAAGTTAAACCAGTTTTTTAAGGCATAATTTGTGAACCGATTTTTTAAGAGTAAACTTGTTTTCTAAGAAAAAATTAGTCATTAATTAGCATCATTAATTATATATTCATGAGTTTTTCATATATAAATTATTCAATAAATGAAGTATTATTATTGTCCCAGTCAAATAAGAAAACAAATAATATAAATTAAATTATTATGTTTAGTCAATTTAATATGTATAACGTTTAGGATTCTAAAAAAAAAAAAATCATATATTTATATGACCGGTTTTTCTTAAAAAAATCGGTCATTATTCATTGATTAGTATTATTAATTGTGTTAATTATATTTCAATATAATCTTAGTGTCACTAATTGTGTTAACTATATTATAATCTATGTATTATTCTTGCTATTTTTTTGTCTTTATAGTATTCATTTTAAATCATATATACTTATAGGAACAAATATTTATTATTTTTTATTTAAAGAGATGATATATATATATATATATATATTTTATATGTCTTTTTAAATTATAATAAAAAAAATGATCTGTTTAAACTATAATGAGAAATCCCAAGCATAGTACGGATTATAAAAACTGAATTGTTCATGTTTTTTAAGTAAAAAATGGAAGGTTTTGTATTTTTGAAACTATGCGTTTAGTATCTCACTGGCCGGACTCTCATACCGCGCTGACTTAGTCTCTATATATAACTTAACCATTCAAACCCCTTAAAAAAAATATATTAAAAAAAAAACCCTCAACTATTCAAATAGGGTTTTCTCTGTTCTCCACCGTCACTTTTATCTCTGTCACTCTTCCTTACTTCTAGGTTATCTATGTTTAGCAATATATTATTATATAACCTTTAGTATGTTTATTATTATCATTATTATTGAAATAGGCGTAATGATTAATTGTATAGATTGTCCGATTTTTACTCAACATAATGATTAGATATTTATTTCTTATTTCATTAGCAAAAATAATTTTTATAATATATATATGATTAGCATCCTACGAACAATTATATATTTGATGTCCAAACCAAAGTATAAATTCACAATGGTTATCTTGGAGCATATTTTTGCTTAGTGTTCATTAGTTTATAAAATCGTTAATTGTTCAATATAACATGCTTCTTATTTGATATTTGTTCAAGACTTATTCGTCCATAATATTTTTTGTTTATTTGTATGATTTACCCGAATTTATATGTTGAGTAATATGTTAGTGCATAACTTTTAGTATGTCTTTTTTATTTAAAGAGGCGTGATTTTTTTATTTTTTATTTTTACAACCTATAAAGAAAAGTTTGATAGAAATGTGTTTAAATTTTGAAATTAAACTATAAAAAAAGAATCTCTCGCGCGTACTTTTTTTACAATCAAAGTTTTTTTTCAAATGTTTATAATTTTGAGTTTTATTTATATTAAAATCTCATAAGTATTACACCAACAATATTATAAATTATTTCTAATTTTATATTAATGTTTTGATTAAAAAAAATTTAAGTTTTCCTCTTACAATTATGAAAAATAAATTTCATAATATTTATAAAAAGTACGATTATAATATAACCCTAAAAGTCTCGTATATTGCGCGGATTATAAGCTCGTTTAAATAAAAATAAAAAATCACATGCTTCGACAAATAATCAGTATTTTAACTGTTGACAATATATAATATATAATATCTTATCTTTTAAGAAATATCTCTTTGCCCCACTCCAAGAAAAACCAGTCTTCAACCGACCCCATGTACGTCTCCGGTATGCTTCCCCCCAAAACTGTTACCTCTAAGTGGGGCTGTTCATATAACTTGCAATAAAGATGGAATTGCATTTACTGGTTCTCTCACTTTAAAGGAAAACTTGACCCCAGAAATGTGTGAATCTCTCCAAAGCATGGAGAAAACTTTTTGCTTTACATCTACTTTCTCTATCCCAATCGGTCGACCCACAAAAATTATTTCCTTTAAATTCTCATTGGAATTTTTTAATATTCTCATATCCAAGCAAACTCCGGTATCACACTGCTTCTTGTCTGCATTCCAGATGAAGCACTCTTGTCTGCATTCCAAGTGGATGATTATCCTCTTTCACGGAATTCTTCTTTTGTTTATGAGCTCAAGTTTGAAATCTGCAAGAATTTCCGCTTCTACAGACGAGTCTGATCGCTTGGCGTTGCTTGACTTCAAGAAACGGATTAGTGAAGACCCACTTCAAATCATGAGCTCATGGAATGACTCCACACATTTTTGCAACTGGTTCGGTGTTACATGCAGCCCCTCCCGTAAAAGAGTCATGGTTCTCAACCTACAAGCTCAAAGATTGGGTGGCATCTTAACGCCTTCTATTGGAAATCTTACTTACCTTACTGGAATCTACCTGAGTAACAACAGCTTCTATGGTGAAATTCCTCAACAAGTGGGAAGACTACGGCGCTTGAAGCATCTCAACTTGAGTGACAATTTCTTTGGTGGGAACCTTCCAACTAATTTAAGTCACTGTACACAACTTAGAGTGCTTCATGTTGGTGCCAACAAACTTGTTGGGCATATTCCAGAGCAGTTTAGTTCATTGTCAAAGTTGGTTGTCCTGCGACTTAATACGAACAACCTTACAGGAAGTATCCCAGCATGGATTGGAAACTTTTCTTCTTTGTTTTATCTATGCCTTTTCGAGAACAATCTAAAAGGGAGCATACCAAGTGAGCTTGGCCATCTATCAGGCTTGGGATATTTGAGTCTTGCTATCAATAATCTGTCTGGTACTATCTCTCCGCTGATTTATAATATATCTTCCATATACCATTTCTCTGTTACTGGAAACCAGTTACATGGAAGCCTTCCACCAGACGTTGGCCTTACTCTTCCTAACCTAGAAGTATTTTTGGGCGCTCTTAATAGTTTCACTGGACATATTCCCGTGTCATTGTCAAATGCGTCCAGACTTTACATGCTTGACTTTGGTCATAATGGTCTCACTGGGACGGTGTCTCAAAATCTAGCAAGTTTGCGTGGCTTGATTATACTTGATTTCAATAAAAATAGACTTGGAAATGGGAAAGTTGGTGACCTGAATTTTCTTTATTTTTTGGCTAATTGTACAAGTTTGGAGGTCTTGATTCTTGATTTTAATCAATTTGGTGGAGCACTACCCAACTCTATAGCCAACCTTTCCTCCCAGCTGTGGTGGCTTGGTATGGGTGGAAATATGATACATGGAGGCATTCCCATTGGGATTGGCAACCTTGTTAACTTGACCAATCTGGAATTACAAGGTAACTATTTGGGTGGTCCTCTCCCCGATGCTCTTGGGAAGCTTCAGCATTTACAAGTACTATATTTGAACAATAACAAATTTTCAGGGCAGATTCCTTCTTCCTTAGGTAACTTAACTAAATTGACAAAGTTCTTTATGAATGAGAACAAATTTGAGGGAAGTATACCCCCAAGCATAGGAAATTGCCAAAATTTGCTTGAACTAAACCTTTCAAATAACAATCTGAATGGTACCATACCAAAACAGGTTATTGGTCTTTCGTCCCTTTCGATTTCTTTGGCCATGTCTCATAATTCTTTGACAGGTACACTACCATTTGAAGTGGGTCTCTTAAAGAATCTCGGGGAGTTAGATCTTTCGGAAAATAGATTATCAGGTGAAATTCCTACTTCCCTTGGTAGTTGTACTAGTTTGGTGAGTTTGCATTTGGAGGGTAATTCATTTGAAGGAGCAATTCCTCCATATTTGAAGACACTAAGAGGTTTAGAAGAAATTGATCTTTCGCACAATAACTTATCAGGGCAGATTCCTGAATTTCTTAGCAAGTTTTTGTTACTTAAGCATCTCAATCTTTCTCATAATGATCTCTTTGGGAAAGTGCCAAGTGAAGGGATTTTTTCGAATGCAAGCGCAATTTCAATCTTTGGAAATTACAAACTATGTGGTGGTGTCCCAGAATTACATTTGCCAACATGCTACAAAAATAGTACACATGCATATGTGAAACGCCTTGCACTCAAAGTAGTAATCCCTGTCATGTTGGGACTTGTTCTATTTTGTTTTTTCATCACATGTTGTAATGTTAAAAAATGGAGAAAGAGACCTTTGGCTGCATCTTCCTTAAAGAATAGGCGATTGGCTTGTATATCTTATGCAGAACTCTCAGAATCAACCAATGGTTTCTCTGTGCACAATTTGATCGGTTCTGGTAGTTTTGGTTCTGTATACAAAGGAGTTCTTTCTAGCAATGGAGCAGTTATTGCAGTTAAAGTGTTAAACCTTCAACAAAGAGGAGGTTCCGAGAGTTTCGTTAATGAGTGCAATGTATTGAGAAGTTTACGACATCGTAATCTCCTTAAGGTTATCACTGCTTGCTCAAGTATCGATCATCAAGGGAACGACTTCAAGAGTCTAGTTTTTGAATTCATGTCTAATGGAAGCCTAGACCAATGGCTGCATCCTATAGAGGATGAGCAACTTCAATGCAAGAGATTGAGCTTTATTCAGAGATTGAACATAGCTATGGATGTTGTTTATGCATTACAATATCTTCATCTCCATTGCCAACCACCGATTGTTCATTGTGATTTAAAGCCAAGCAATATCCTCCTCGATGAAGATATGGTAGCCCATGTTGGTGACTTCGGATTAGCAAAGTTCGTCATTGATGCATCACATAATCCCTCCAAAAATCCAAGTATGTCAGACTTTTCAGTTGCATTGAAGGGTTCCATCGGGTACATTCCTCCAGGTTTGTTTTCAACCAATAATTCGATTCAAGCTAAAGCGTAAACGAAAGTTCAAACCTAGTTTTTATAGGTCCAAATCTAATTCTTAGGTACATAACTATAATATCTAGTGATCATGTATTAATGTATTAACAAATTGCAGAGTATGGGATGGGTGGTCAAATTTCCATACTTGGAGATATTTATAGCTATGGTGTACTCTTACTGGAGATGTTCAGTGGGAAAAGACCTACTGATGACATGTTCAAAGAAGGTTTGAGCATTCAAAAGTTTACTGCAATGACTTTGCCGGAACGTGTCATGGATATAGTGGACTTGTCAATGCCCTTTGAAGAAACTGAAGATGATGATAATGAGAAAAACAACGTTGACATAGAAGAAAGCGCAATAATCGAAGAAGTTGATCATCATTTCAATACCAGAAGCAGAGTGCTGGATTGCTTGATCTCAGTGTTGCAGATTGGACTGTTGTGCTCTGCAACATCACCTCATGATCGTTTGCCCACAAATGATGTCGTCAACAAAATGAAGGCAATTAGAGACGCATTTTCCCGAAGTCCGAAGCGCGTAACCAATTGATGGCAATATATATATCCTAGGCATGCACCCCATAGATAGTTCATGTTTGGTGTGTCATTGTGATCATCTGTTTTCGTTATCTCTTATTTCTTATCAAATAAGTGCATGGTAGAATGTTATGAAGCAGTGTATTGGTGAGACTCCATATACAGTTGTGTTGTTTTTTCTTACATCCTGTTGTGTTTTTCATCGGTGCTACATCCAAGTGGTATATGGCAAAGGCTAGCTCCTATTTGTGATTTCATTTCTAGCGCAAGTTTTCATTATAATTTATTTATTTATTTTTTTGAAAGTGTTTTAGAAAAGAATAGAAAAAAAAATATATTAAAAAATAATAATGAAAAATAAAACCAAAAAAAGAAAAGAAATGTTATTGAAAAATTCATTAAATTTAAGCAGTGATTAATTAATTTCTGCCTTATGAGGATAGTGTGGTAAATCGAATTAAACCAACATAAAATAGTCATAAAATGTTATTGTCATATATTTAGCAATCCTAAAACCATTTTATATAATAAATTTTGGTTTTTTTTTAACCTACTTTTCGGTAACCATTGTTAATGAAGTTTCTTAATATCTATTGAAGATATATGCACCCAAGTACGAAAGTATTGTCAAAAGAATTTAAAACCCAAATAGCCACTCAAACATAAACGTTATAAATACTAAAATCAGTATTATTTCATCCATACTGGAAAAAAAAAACAAAAAAACAAAAACAAATCTATTTATGAACAGAAATAAGTGGATACTCTCTATTAATCTCCAACTTGCCAATAAAATCCACAAAGAAGACAACAGTAGCATTTCAAAGTCAATCCAGGTCGAGTAGATTCTGCCTTCATCAAATTACTTGTTTTAGCTTAATTTTGACCCACCCATACACAAAATTTCGCCATAAATGCTACTAGTATGTCAAATGATTAGGTAACATTTTTTAAGTGTTTTAATTCTTAAAAACGACCTAAATTATGTAATTTTAAAGAAATTGTAAGAGATCCAAATCCCGTTCTATTTCTTCCCTTACTATTTCTGTGAACATTTATTTGAAAGAATTGTTAAATGGTATAGGGAAATGATGAGGAAGTTATTGTGAATTTATTTAAGTATGGAAGTAAAAAGTAATTTGATTTCCTCAATTTCAGAAAAATTTAAAGAAAATGGATGCTAGCACTCTTAGAGATTTGCTCAATCATATAAGACATTTTGATACGTGATCGAAATTATTTAGTGTAGGTTTTTCTAAGTGATCTTTGGCCTCACAATAACGAAATTACTGATAAAAATTCTCGAAAATAAATAAAAAGAGATAAGATTAATCCCTCTAGCTAAAAAATCCTATCAAGATAAAAATAATCATCATACTTTGAATTATTTCTTATAATCTTATCACCTATCTGTAATTGAATTATTAGTCCTAATTTTATGACCAGGCTAAGCACAGAACACATTCATAGAGTCCTATCCCACTTCAGTGTATGATTGTCATAAAATACATAGATCAACAAACATTGCAGCCCATAATGTAACCAAATGGGCCTTACGAAATACATGGATTGACAAATACGAAAAACACCAAAAAAAAAAAAAAAAAACTCAGAATTAATAACTTATACTTGTGGACAAGTTTGGTTTCGTTTAAAAAATAAATTATTATGTAACTTGATGATAAATTCAAGCTCGGCTTGTGATCGAAACAAAATTAAACAAACCAAACTTAAAAATTTAATACTAGTTTGAATCCAGTCCAATGCATGATCATGGTTGGGCCAGGCTCAAGCTATACATGCTTTAGAGTCAAGCTCGGCCAGGCCTGGGAACAAGAGCACCAATGGCCCTGCTTGGGCTTGAATACCAGGCCTTATTGTGTGAGACGCGGCAAAGGAATGATAATAAAGACTACTCAGATGGGACACGTGACACCATCCAACTTTTACATCGAACGGTTCAGATTAATCTCCCTGACCACCGACTGTAACTCTTAATTGGTCCAAGCATTTTTTATTATTATTTTTTTTTTGAATTTGTCCATTCGAGAGCCAACAGCATTTAGTTGAGATTTCAGATTCAACCGAGGGTGATACGTGCCAACACGCCACGTGGAATAGGATCCGCTCATTTATATCGCTAAGTTTGGATTTAGGCCCCACCATTTATATAACCCATTAAGGCCACGCCTCACAGTCAGAGTCTCACAGCAATAACAGCCACTAGAAACTGATTACATTGACTCACCACAAACAAACAAAACCCTACCGAGTTGCAGCGAGTGGTGAGCAAGTGATGAACACCCTACCGAGTTCGTCCTCCAAGATCGTCGTCGACAAGTTCGTTGTTTCACCGAAAGTGTTGTTTCTTAATAGACCCGAACCTCGTGTTTTACGGTCGCATAAAGTTGCTGATTTCGGGTTCTTTCATTCGATATATGTGCAACACGGGGCCATACACCCGGTGGTTGCTCGTCTCTCATCGGAAACCCAGGTCTTGTCTGTCTCTATAATCTCCTTATTGTTTTTCGTTTTTCGAGACCTTTTCTTTCTTCTTCTTCTTCTTCTTCTCGCAGCTGCTGAGCAGAGAAATACACTATTTGTTTCTCTGTTTTTGATGATCAGCTTTCAAGCTGTGTTTAAGATGTATCTATAGACTATATATATATATACAATAAACACACCCACACAGGCTTCCTTTGCTCTCTTTTGATAGATATATATGACCGTGTAAATTGAATCGTATATTGACAAATTTGTGTCACATTCTCTGTGCAGGCAGGGTTGGAAACTGAAGAAACTGAGATTCAAGAAACTGGTAAGTTGTAGTTGATCTTTTCCCAAATTCAAGAATCATGTAACTTCCCATTGGTCTTTAGGATTCTCCCTCAATCTTTGAGTCTCAATACTTGGTCTCTGTTGCGCAGATCCATCCAAGAGTGTTCATGTCAAATTCCAGTTACAAAAAGAATGCATGTTTGGTGAGCAATTTCTCATGGTGGGGAATGATACTATGTTTGGCTTATGGAACCCTTCAAGTGCGATACCATTGAATTGGTCAGATGGGCACGTATGGACTGTGGACCCGGTGAGTCAACAAAAAGGTCAATGTACAAGATTTTTTTTTTTTTTTTTTTAATTTTTTTTTTTTTTTGAAGACAAATTGATCTAGTACTTTGTCATTGTTGTCAATTAGGATATTGCCATTGGAAAAGCGATCCATTTCAAGTTCATACTAAAAGGAAGTACTGGAAATATCTTTTGGCAACCTGGCCCGGATCGAATTTTTCAGACATGGGAAACTAGGAATACAATCACTGTTTGTGAAGATTGGGACAATGCTCAACTTCAGAAAATAATAGAGGAAGAACAATTTGCTGATCAGAATGAACAACCAACGGTTGACTCAGAAATTTTGATTGTTGCTGAGAACTTCTCTCATCCAAAGGAGGAATTGGAATCAGCCATTGCTGACATCAATACTTCTCCTGCAGAAATATCAATTGCGGAACCACAGAAGGAACAAATTGTTGCTGATAACATTGCTCCTTCACCAGAGAATCCCAAAGCTATTGTTGCAGATAATATAAGTTATTTTGAGGAGGACCCCAACATGAATGCTAGTAGCAAAGTGTTCAGTGAAACGATAATTTCTGATCCTAAGGAGGAATTCGCAGCTATCCCATACAAGAGTGCAGTAATAGCAGAGGACATTCTTGGAAGTAAAGGCAGACCTCCAACAGTAAAAAATCTGATAAACACAGACATTGAGGGAAACCTGATTAACCATGTAGGAGGCCCTGTACTGGTTCCTGGCTTGACTCCATTGTCAAGAGTGCCAGCTGAAGAAGCAAACCAAGATGAAAGTGAGAAAAGATTTGCAGAAGATGCCTCTGCTGCAACCCATGAAGCTAAGAATCATGACATCCAAGAAGCAAACCAATATGAAAATGAGCAAATTAAAGAATTGTAGTCGATGCCCTTTGGGAACCTACAAAGCTGAGGATCACATAGTGCCAGAGGTAACTGCTTGAAGATTGTAATCTTCTTTTTTCTTCTTTTCTACTACATTCACCCAAGCCAGAAATAACACTCCAGTCCATTCCATTAAACCGCAACTTTCCAGGGCTAAGAGATGCATATTGCTGAACTTGTATGATCTTGAAGTCTTGTTTTCCTTGAAGAGGAACTTTTCAAGACGATAAAGGGAAAGGCAGCCTCTTTGAGGATATGGTTGCCCATGTTGGCGACTTTGGATTAGCGAAGTTCGTCTTTGAAGAATCACATAATCCCTCCAAAAAGCAAACCATGTCAGACTGATTGTCAGTTGTGCTGAAGGGTTCCGTTGGGTACATTCCTCCAGGTATGTCTTCAACTTACCGTAACTAGGCTCAATTTTGACACAGCAAACATGTACGAGAATTCAAGCCTAATTTGAGAAGACCAAGTTTACTTTTAAAGTCTATAAATATCAAGGGAAAATTTCAATACCGGTGGCCATTGGAAAATAAGTTCTTCCATCTTTCATGTAAAATATACAAAATTGTTAAATAGTAGTGTAAATATGCATTAGTGGATGATTTTTTTAAGTTTGGAAGACTAGTATCTTAGTGATCATGTATTAAAAAATTGCAGAGTATGGAATGGGTGGCAAAGTTTCTGTACTTGGAGATATTTATAGCTTTGGGGTACTCTTGCTGAAAATGCTCACTGGAAAAAGACCTACCGACGATATATTCAAAGATAGCCAGAGCATTCACAATTTCACTGCAATGGCTTTGCTGGAACGTGTCATGGATATAGTGGACTTGTCAATGCCCTTTGAAGAAGATGTTGATGATGAGACAAGTAACAACGGCATAGGAGAAAGCGCAAGAATCAAAGAAGTTGATTGTCATTTCCATGCCAGAAGCAGAGTGGAGGATTGCTTGGTCTCAGTGTTGCAGATTGGACTCTTGTGCTCTGCGCTCTGCAACATCACCTCAAGAGAGGTTGCCCACAAATGATGTTTTCAACAAACTGAGGGCAATTAGAGACACATGCGTTTTGACTTTGTCCAGCGTACATCACCAGCGGCAAACATAACTACCAACAACACCACACTCCAATAAGATAACGTCCACCCAAATGCATTGTTATCATTTGTGTTTTATCTTCTACTTTTCTTACTTTTTTATTTCTTATTGAATAAGTGGGTATGACTTTATAAGTTGATGTAATTTAAACCAATTGGTATCTGTTTCGTTAAGCTTTGTGGATGTTACAATTTCCATCAGTGCTTTTGGTGAGACTCCTGTGTTTTCTTGCCTCTTATTGTGTTTTCCATCAGTGCTTTTGGTCCTCTATGAATCTCTTTCCTGAGGAATATTTTTGGCCATATTTAATATGAGCTTTGAGCTGGTTCCAATATCGTATTTGTGCAGGTATGCTAGTCTGCATTTGCATTGATAATTCATCACTATGTGGAGATTCTGAATCGATATTTTGGCAGTACTGTTAGTCGCTCACTATTTTGAAACAGTACGATTATTGAAATGCTACAAATAAACCTCATTGTATTTGTTTGGATTTGTTGTGAGTGATGAAACCTAACCAAGAGGAACAAAAAATTGGATGTGTATCTTGTAGGACCAGATTGGTGTGTCCACCGTGTTTGTTCTCTGAAGCAGTATATATAATCTCGTATTTTTTACATGTCTTTAGATGTCTTATAAGGACTTTTCAGAAATGTCCTTACTACTTATGTGACCAACATTTTTAATGGAGGAATAATATATACATCTTGGCTGATATCTTGGGTAATCCTATTAGCTTTTCTTGTTGCAGCATGATTATTATTATTATTATTTTGCACTGAATGATCAAATATAATGATTTTAAATGCAGATTTCTTCTATGGTAAAGCTTTTGGCAGTTTATGTTCCAATTTATGTAGAAGTCCCTTATACATTACCATGATACTTTTAGTCTACAATTCTACTGGTAAAGAAGTTACATGTTTGTCCAGAAATTATGTATATATAAGTGATCATTTGTTTCATTATGTCCAGAAAAATGTCAAGGTATTTAATCTGGATGTTCCTTAATTAACCCACGAGTTATTTGAAGCTATCCAAACCCAGACTTGAAATGAGCTAAAGAGACAACATGTATTGCTACCCAATGTTCAAAACTATGACAAATAGAAAACTGTCTTACATCTATTAAATGATGATTGCTTAAATAGAAAAGTGACTTTTTTCAATAACAAAATCTATGAAGAGGAAAATTATACATGGGAAAAATGCCCACTTATCCAACTAATTCTCCCATTTCCTATATAGCCAACTGAGGGGGTGGTTTTTTGTTGTTGGATATAGCCCACTTATCTCAAATTTATGAGCTACTCTGTTCTTGTATTTATGTGGTGAATATATAGAAAAGCACAAAAATTGATTAACCACAAAACTGTAGGCAGCCTATAAAAATAATCAAATCTACCATATACAAGGTGATTCTGTAGCATGTAAAGTACTTGATGTGTCTTGTTGATTTCTTCTCTAGTTTATTTGGAGGTTTTTCATTAATAGTGGATTGGCTAAACTAGATAGACATTTCACTGTTGACAAGTAGAACTTCAGTTCATGCCCACTGGTCCAAAAGAGATTTTTTTTTTTTCTTCTTTTTTCTCCTATCTCTATGCCTTTTGCCTTCTGATTTACAGAACAAATTGTTGCTCATGGTGTGATAAAAAGTTTACTTTTTTGTTTGGAAGATATGATGTCAATTGAACAACTGTCTAATAAAACTTCTATCCCACCTTGTACAAAAGATATGCCTAAGAATCCAATTGCAGTAAGCACTGCTATTCAGGATTGACTAACATTGGATGCATATCTTGTGGCTAACAACAGATTAATTAAGCGCCCTGAATTACCGGAGATTGCCTCTTATTTTGAATAAATACAAATTAATGAGGCTTTATTCATGAAATTGTCTCTTTTGTTTTATTTTGCTTTAACTGGTGATTGCAAATGGTCCAATAGATACATGCTTGGATTATATTGGCAGCAGCAAATGTTGTGAATACCAACATTTTTAATATGTAATATAGAAAGGTCTAAAGGCAATGATAATGGGTGTAGATCTACAACTATAGCATAATAAGAAAATGAGAGAATGATCCCACTTGAGAAATATCAGGAAAAAGAGTCTCAAAAGTCCAAGTCTATTTTGTTTTCCTCTATCCACCTTTTGCCTTACTTCAATTTTTGCTGCTTTACCTCTCTTCCTACTTTCACACTGTCTAGTTTTCCTTTGAACTCTCATTGAAACTTTTTAATATTTTCATATCAAGTAAACTCCAGTATCAGACTTGGTCCTTACTTGAAAATCATATTCCCAACTGAACCAGATGAAGCACTCTTGTCTGCATTCCAAGTGGATTTTGTTTATATTCTTTCACGGAATTTTCTTTTGTTCATGAGCTCAAGTTCGAAATCTGCAACAATTCCAGCTTTTGAAGATGAGTCTGATCGCTTGGCTCTGCTTGAGTTCAAGAACGGGATTAGTGAAGACCCACTTCAAATCATCAGCTCATGGAATGACTCCACCCATTTCTGCAACTGGTTTGGTGTTACATGCAGCTCCTCCACTAAAAGAGTCATGGTTCTGAATCTTGAAGATCAAAGATTGGTTGGCACCATACCACCTTCCGTGGGAAATATTACTTACCTTACTAGAATCAACTAGAGAAATAACAGCATCTATGGTGAAATTCCTCAAGAAATGGGAAGGCTACAGCGTTTGCAGCATCTCAACTTGAGTCACAATTCTCTTGGCGGGAACCTTCCAACTAATCTAAGTCACTGTACAAAACTTACAGTACTTCATGTTGGTAGCAACAAATTTGTTGGGCAGATTCCAGAGCCGTTTAGTTCATTGACAAAGTTGGTAAACCTGAATCTTGGTGTGAATGACCTTACAGGTACTATCCCGAAGTGCATAGGGAACTTTTCTTCTTTGCATAGTCTTTTCCTTCGCCGGAACCATCTAGATGGGAGCGTACCTAGTGAGCTCGGCCGTCTATCAGGCTTGGAAGTTTTTCAACTTTATGGGAATAATCTGTCAGGTACTATCCCTCTTCTGATTTATAATATATCTTCCATATACTATTTCTCTGTTACTCAAAACCAGCTGCATGGAAGCCCACCACCAGATGTTGGCCTTACTCTTCCTAATCTTGAAATATTTCCCGTGTCATTGTCAAATGCTTCAAGACTTACCGTGCTCGACTTTTCTGAAAATAGTCTCACTGGGACGGTGCCTCAAAATCTAGCAGCTCTACCTGGCTTGGTTAGACTTAATTTTGAAGGAAAGAGACTTGGAAATGGGAAAGTTGGTGACTTGAGTTTTCTTGGCTTTTTGGCTAACTGCACTAGTTTGGAGGCCTTAGGTCTTGCTCGTAATCAATTTGGTGGAGTACTACCTAACCTCATAGCCAACCTTTCCTCCCAACTGAGTTTGCTTACTATGGGTGGAAATATGATACACGGAGGCATCGCTATTGGGATTGAGAACCTTGTAAACTTGACCCTTCTGGGATTAGAAGGTAATTATTTGGGTGGTCCCCTCCCAAATGCTCTTGGGAAGCCCCAACAATTACAGGTACTATCTTTAGAGTATAACAAATTTTCAGGACCCATTCCTTCCTCATTAGGGAACTTAACTAAATTGACAAAGCTCCTTATTAGTGAGAACATATTTGACGGAAGTATACCCACAAGCCTAGGAAATTGCCAAAACTTGCTTCAACTACACCTTTATAGTAACAATCTCAATGGTACCATACCGAAACAAGTTATTGGTCTTCCTTCCTTTTTAATTTCTGTGGACATGTCTCATAATTCTTTGATGGGAACACTACCATTTGAAGTGGGTTACTTAAAAAATCTTGAGGAGTTAGATCTCTCGAAAAATAAATTATCAGGTGAAATTCCTTCTTCCCTTGGTAGTTGTATTAGTTTGGAAAGTTTGCATTTGGAGGGTAACTCATTTGGAGGAGCAATTCCTCCATCTTTGAAGACATTAAGAGGATTAGAAGAAATTGATCTTTCTTGCAATAACTTGCCAAGACAGATTCCTGAATTTCTTAGTAGGTTTTGGTCACTTAAGTATCTCAATCTTTCTCATAATGATCTCGAGGGGAAAGTGCCAAGTGAAGGGATTTTTTCAAATGTAAGTGAAATTTCAATCTTTGGAAATAATAAGTTATGTGGTGGTGTCCCAGAACTACTTTTTCCCAAATGCTACAAAAAGAGTGAGCATTCATTCATGAAACGCATTGCACTCAAAGTAGTAATTCTTGTCATATTGGTACTTGTTTTGTTGTGTTTTTTCCTCGCACGTTGGATGGTTAAAAACTGGAGAAAGAGACCTATGGCTGCAACTTCTTTACAGGATCAGCGATTGGCATGTGTATCTTACACAGAACTCTAAGCATCAACTAATGGTTTCTCTATGGACAATTTAATCGGTTCAGGTAGTTTTGGTTCTGTATACAAAGGAGTTCTTCCTAGCAATGGAGCAATTGTTGCAATTAAGGTGTTAAACCTTCAATTGCGAGGAGCTTCCAAGAGCTTCATTCATGAATGCAATGCTTTGAGAAGTTTACACCATCGTAGTCTCCTTAAGATTATCACTGCTTGCTCAAGCATTGATCATCAAGTGAATGACTTTAAGAGTCTCGTTTTTTAGTTCATGTCTAATGGAAACCTAGACCAATGGCTGCATCCTATAAAGAGATTGAGCTTTATTCAGAGACTGAACATAGCCATGGATGTTGCTTATGCTTTGGAATATCTTCATCTCCATTGCCATACGCCGATTGTTCAATGCGATGTAAAGCCAAGCAATGTCCTCCTCAATGAAGATATGGTAGCCCATGTTGGCGACTTTGGATTAGCAAAGTTTGTCTTTAAGGCATTACATCTCTCCAAAAATCAATCCATGTCAGACTGCTTGTCAAGTGTGTTGGAGGGTTCCATTGGGTACATTCCTCCAGGTATATATTCAACTAGTAACTCAACTCAAAATAAGGGGGCAAGGGCCTCCTTCAGCCTCTCTGATTCTTTCTACCAATTAAATAAGTTTCTCTTTTTCTTTATAGAAAAAATTCTCAAAATTGTTATATGGTAGTACATATGCATTAGTGGATAAATTCTTAAGTTTAGAAGACTATAATATCTTAGTGATCATGTATCAATAAATTGCAGAGTATGGGATGGGTGGTCAAGTTTCTGTACTTGGAGACATTTACAGCTATGGGGTACTCTTGCTGGAGATGTTCACTGGGAAAAGACCTACCGATGACATGTTCAAAGATGGTCTGAGCATTCACAAGTTTACTACAATGGCTCTGTCAGAAAAGATGAAGAAGCTGCTCATGATGAGACAAATAAGGATGGCATAGAAGAAGCGCAAAAGTCGAAGAAGTTGATTGTCATTTCAATGCCGAAAGCAGAGTGGAGGATTACTTGGTCTCAGTGTTGCAGATTGGATTGCTATGCTCCACAACATCACCTCGTGAGCGAATGCTCACAAATGACGTTGTCTCCAAACTGAGTGCAATTAGAGACGCATTTCTTAGATTTAAGAATGAAAACAGGAGAAGAAGAAGGGGAAGAAGAATGAGCTAGGTAAGCTAACTTGTTTATTTTATTGATTGCCATTCAGATCATCATAATGACAAAAAATAAATTTAAAAAAAAATCAATCACTTCCATTAGGAGCATCACTCTACACGTTGCTTGCATTTTACATTTATGGAATAAAAGAGGATATAATCTCATTGTTTTAAGTACTTAAACAAAATTACAGAAAGTATCTTATTTGAGATTGCGTTTTTTTTTAATTATTATTATTATTATTTAACAAAGAAGAAATAGTATTTTTCTTCATACATATTCGAAGGAGAGATATAAATTTTATCATATTCAAATAGTAGTTTAATCTGACTTTTTTACGCAGTGATTATATCTTAATTTTGTGTTTTAATGAGATGCATTATGTGAATCGCCACTATAAACAGATATTATGTTATTAGTGATATTTCGATTATGAGAATCCTACGTACCATGAATATATATAACCACAAACCTTTGGTGTTTTTATCGGAAACCCATACACACCATAGCAAGCCTTTTCATGTTTCTTCAATTAATCATAGAGGTATGTTTGCTGATGAATTCTTTCAATTTGAGGAAATTATAGCTAGATTGTTATGAATCGAGGATTTTAAAGTTAGGGTTCCATTATACCGAGATTGGGGATTTTGGTAATTAGGCCTTAATATTTTGAAATTGATAAGTGGGTCTTGTTTATAGATGTTAGAATAACGTGTGGGTTCATTCAAATTGCAATGGGTTCGACTAATTTGAGATTTATGGTTCTTATACTTGGAAATTGAGGATTTCGATCTATGAATTCTAATTGCTTCACGTTGATGGCTCTATTGTGTAACTAAAGAATTGAAATGCATGTATGAACATTCAATAATGAACAAGTGTTGCTGAATTGAGCATAATGAGCATATAGGGTCTTAATTTTGGGTGAAATTAAGGGATTATGTAGAGTTATATGATGTTTTGTATTTGAGATTGAGGTTAGTATTCTAATGCATCAAAACGAATGTGATGTAAGGGGGATTTTTAGATTAAATGAGAGAAACAGACTTTTAGAGAATACGTTACAGGGAGAAATTAGGTGTTGTGATCCGCTTAGGTGCATTCTTGAATAGGAACGAGTTACAATCTTTAAGGAGTACGAAGAGTGGATATTGTTGTTTGCACACAAGGTAAGTAGAATCGGTTAATTTGGGGTTTTCCCAAATGATGTTTATTTTGATATTATGTGACATTTGTGTATGAGTTAAACAAATGGTGAGACAAGCTATACTTTATTGATTTTTTTTAAAAAAGTCTATATTTTATTGATGAGATGCAAACATGTTGTGCGTACAATATAATATTTTATTATTGAATTGAAATTTACTATGATTTAAGGTAAATTGAAAAGTTATCTCGATAACTTTTGCATGAAGTTGTAATTACTTTTAGTATTTACATGTTCAGTTTATATACTTTGAATAGTGATAGTATTAGACTAATACTTGTGAGCACTTTTAATTGTGCTTTGAAACACTCCAAGTTAAGTGCAAGTGATATTAGGGCTGATTCGAAGGCCAATGTTTTGATTCGAATGATATTATTTTATTGGTCTGATTTGAAGACCAATGTTTTGATTCGAAGGGCATTTATTTGGACTTATTCATAGGGCATTATTATTATTGGTCTGATTCGAAGACCATTGTCCTAAATCAAATGACCAAAGAGAATGTCAAGGTGTGAGGTGAGTTTTTATGTTTTTGGATATGATGATGAAACATAATTGCTCATAGCGAATTGTATGTAATGTATAAAAAAGTGTTATTTAATTGTTTGAAAATTACGAAGTAAACTTCACATGTTACACTTATTTAATCACTTGATATATTATTATGTTGACACAAGTTTTACTGATGAGCATTACATTTTTATATGTACTTTTAGTTCATTTATGGAATTATTTGGTGTATGTTCTTCATAGGGAACTTGATAAAAATTCTCCAAAATGCTTCATTGAATTTCATTGAGTCTATAAATAGATTTACAAATAAAAAAGAGATAAAATTAATCCTACGAAAATGAAATAATCATCATACTCAAAAGACAATTACACATTCCTTGAATTATTTATATATTCACACTCAGCAATAATTTGATTAGATCGACTTTAAATGTGTACGTGCCTAGCAGTAGACTGTAGACTGTAAACTCTTCTCCGTGATAAATTGTCAACCAATTCTTGTGCAAGTAATATGTTCTCACCAATCCTCAGTTTTCTCTTTATGTTTCGTATGAGTGAAGGGTCGGTCTTATGGTTAGTGAGACAAAAGACGATGCCCAAAAAAAAAAAAAGCAACTGATTTAGGAGAGCATTTGTTGGGGGACTTGACTTTCGAGGACCGGAGGATGAGAGTAGGTGTGATTGTTCATTACTTGGATCGAGTAAGCCATCAATTTGATTGGTTTATAAATATAGAGATTATGTTCTTCTCTGTTGTTATGAAAAGACATTTGGTTGCTATTTTATACAGTACAGATGATATATGATTGGATGGCCTGCAGCAACAACATTTGGTTGCTCATGAGCGGTTGCCCACAAATGATGTCGTCAACAACGTACGTCTGGAGTATGTAATAGATATGTGTTAGGACTTAGGAGTGTGATTGTTATCGTTTTTATATTCTATTTATAAGGTTAAAGCTTTAATTGCACGCAGCCAACTCCTATCATAATGAAATTGAAAAATCTTGTACGCAATTAGTTTGACTTCCATTCCCTGCTAGCTGGGCCACGCCATCTATATTTTCAATCCCATGCAATTGGTAGACCCACAAGCATTTATTTCCTTAATTTGAACTCTCATAAAATAATAGATGGCTACTAAAATTCATTTAGTCTGATAATCTTATCTCCAATTTTATTATTTTTATTGTGCCCAAAGCCTCAAAACAATTAGACAAAGAATGAGATCATACACCATTTCGATATCATTCGTGGTATTATGTGATTTTTGGAGTAAGAATTGTGTGAGAGAGAACTTGTTGGGATTGAGAAAATAGAAGTTTCTCAGCAACCAAACAAGGAGAAATAAACACAAGGATTCTGAAATGCAGAAATAGGATAAAATTAGAACGGACCATGAACTACAAAAGTAAAAAACAATTAAGAATCGAAAAAAAAAAAATTATTGCTGGCTTACAAAAACTCCCCTCACCAGTGTTTGCAGCTCTTTCTTTAATCCTATTGCCTTTGCCATAACCCTCGGATCATATTCAAAAACGTCAGTCTTAGACATATATTTTAGGATCCTATATTTTAACCTTTTGTCTCAAGTATGGGTTTAACTGAAATGAAATGTAACTTTAATTATGAGCTTCAAATTCAGAATTACTAACTCTGATATTATGTAAAATTAATAATTTATCTCAAAAATTTCAATGAATAAAAAATATTAAAGATTAAATAAATATTTTAATAACATTAACACAATAGCACACCCGGCCAAATTCATATTATATACCCCAAAGCTACCTCAAGGCATATCAGAGAGAAAGCTACCTCAAGGCATATCAAAGCATTATATACCCCAAGGCATACCAGAGCCACCCCCAGTCCCCCCTAAACCGGCCAAAATTAAACTCTCATTGGAATTTTTTAATATTCTCATATCAAGCAAACTCCGGTATCAGACTTGGTCCTTGTCTGCATTCCAGATGTAGCACTCTTGTCTGCATTCCAAGTGGATTTTGATTATCCTCATGGAATTTTTCTTTGTTTATGAGCTCAAGTTTGAAGTCCGCAAGAATTCCCGCTTATGCAGATGATGAGTCTGATCGCTTGGCGTTGCTTGACTTCAAGAATGGGATTCGTGAAGACCCACTTCAAATCATGAGCTCATGGAATGACTCCACCCATTTCTGCAATTGGTTTGGCGTTACATGCAGCCCCTCCAATAAAAGAGTCATGGTTCTCAACCTGCGAGCTCAAAATTGGCCGGCTACATAACACCTTCTATCGGAAATCTTACTTACCTTACTGGAAAGCTCAGAGAAAAAAAGGAGCTTTGGGTGTATTTGGGGATTTGGGTTTGTGAGTGTTTTATCACTCTTTTGTATTCTCCCTTTTGAATTAGTGAAAGATCTCTCTACCGTTGCACCGTGGATGTAGGCAAATTGCGAACCACGTAAATCTTGTGTCTTGTTGCATTTTGCATTTTGTTTATTTTTCTTTAAACACTATTATCACTGTTGTTCCGCTTGATTTGAGTGTGTGAGAGATTCAGCGACCTTTCAACAGACAACCTTCTGTGAAGTATCCGTGGATAGGCAACTTTTCTTCTTTGTATATGTTTGCTCTGAACAATCTACAAGGGAGTATACCAATTGAGCTTGGTCATCTATCAGGCTTGGGATATTTTACAATTTACGGGAATAATCTGTCTGGTATTATCCCTCCTCTGATTTATAATATATCTTCTATATACTATTTTTCTGTTACTCAGAACCAGTTACATGGAAGCCTTCCACCAAATGTTGGCCTTACTCTTCCTAACCTTCAAATATTTGCCGGCGGAGTTAATAGCTTCACCGGACCTATTCCTGCATCATTGTCAAATGCTTCTAGGCTTCAGTTGCTTGACTTTGCTGAAAATGGTTTCGTTGGAGCGGTGCCTCAAAGTCTAGCAAGATTGAGTGGCTTGGTTAGACTTAATTTCGATGACAATAGACTTGGAAATGGGAAAGTTGGTGACCTTAATTTTCTTGATTATTTGGCTAACTGTACTACTTTGGAGTTCTTGGGACTTGCTAATAATCAATTTGGTGGAGTACTGCCTAGTTCCATAGCCAACCTTTCCTCTCATCTGATTCGTCTAAAAATGGGTGGAAATATGATACGTGGAGGCATCCCCATTGGGATTGGGAACCTTGTTAACTTGACCTTTCTTGGATTAAGTGAGAATTATTTGAGAGGTCCTCTACCAGATGCTCTTGGGAAGCTCCAGCAGTTACAAGAACTATATTTGAACGATAACAAATTTTCAGGGCCAATCCCTTCCTCCTTAGGTAACTTAACTAAATTGGTAAAGCTCTTTATGCATGAGAACAAATTTGAAGGAAGTATACCCCCAAGCCTAGGAAACTGTCGAAATTTGCTTCAACTAAACCTTTCTAGAAACAATCTCAATGGTACCATTCCAAAACAGGTTATTGGTCTTTCTTCCCTTTCGATTTCTTTGGTCATGTCTCATAACTCTTTGACAGGTATACTACCATTTGAAGTGGGTCTCTTAATGAATCTCGGGGAGTTAGATCTCTCAGAGAATAGATTATTTGGTGAAATTCCTGCTTCCCTTGGTAGTTGTACTAGTTTGGTGATTTTGCATTTGGAGGGTAATTCATTTGAAGGAGCAATTCCTCCATCTTTGAAGACGCTAAGAGGTTTAGAAGAAATTGATCTTTCGCGCAATAACTTGTCAGGGCAAATTCCTGAATTTCTTAGCAAGTTTTTGTCACTTAAGCATCTCAATCTTTCTCATAATGATCTCTTTGGGAAGGTGCCAAGTGAAGGGATTTTTTCGAATGTAAGCACGATCTCATCTTTGGAAATTACAAACTATGTGGTGGTGTCCTAGAATTACATTTACCAACATGCTACAGAAAGAGTACACATGCATATGTGAAAGAGCTTGCACTCAAAGTAGTAATTCCTATCACGTTGGGACTTGTTCTATTGTGTTTTTTCATCACATGTTGTAATGTTAAAAAATGGAGAAAGAGACCTTTGGCTGCATCTTCTTTGGCTGCATTTTCTTTAAAGAATAGGCGATTGGCCTGTATATCTTATGCAGAACTCTCAGCATCAACCAATGGTTTCTCTATGGACAATTTGATCGGTTCTGGTAGTTTTGGTTCTGTATACAAAGGAGTTCTTTCTAGCAATGGAGCAGTTATTGCAGTTAAAGTGTTAAACCTTCAACAAAGAGGAGGTTCCAAGAGTTTCATTAATGAATGCAATGTTTTGAGAAGTTTACGACATCGTAATCTCCTTAAGGTTATCACTGCTTGCTCAAGTATCGATCATCAAGGGAACGACTTCAAGAGTCTAGTTTTTGAGTTCATGTCTAATGGAAGCCTAGACCAGTGGCTACATCCTATAAAGGATGAGCAACTTCAATGCAAGAGATTGAGCTTTATTCAGAGACTAAACATAGCCATGGATGTTGCTTATGCATTACAATATCTTCATCTCCATTGCCAAACGCCGATTGTTCATTGCGATTTAAAGCCAAGCAATGTCCTTCTCAATGAAGATATGGTAGCCCATGTTGGTGACTTTGGATTAGCAAAGTTCGTCATTGACGCATCACCTAATCCCTCCAAAAATCAAAGTATGTCAGACTTTTCAGTTGCATTGAAGGGTTCCATTGGGTACATTCCTCCAGGTTTGTTTTCAACCAATAATTCGATTCAAGCTAAAGTATGAACAAAAGTTCAAACCTAATTTTTATAGGTCCAAGTCTAATTCTTAGGCTTTATATATATAAATATATAACTATAAATTCTCAAGTATAGAACAATAATATCTAGTGATCATGTAATAAATTGCAGAGTATGGGATGGGTGGCCAAATTTCCATACTTGGAGATATTTATAGCTATGGTGTACTCTTGCTGGAGATGTTCACTGGGAAAAGACCTACCGATGACATGTTCAAAGAAGGTTTAAGCATTCAAAAGTTTACTGCATTGGCTTTGCCAAAACGTGTCATGGATATAGTGGACTTGTCAATGCCCTTTGAAGAAAATGAAGATGATGATGATGAGACAAACAACGTTGACATAGAAGAAAGCGCAATAATCGAAGAAGTTGATCATCATTTCAATACCAGAAGCAGAGTGGTGGATTGCTTGATCTCAGTGTTGCAGATTGGACTGTTGTGCTCTGCAACATCACCTCATGAGCGTTTGTCCACAAATGATGTCGTCAACAAAATGAAGGCAGTTAGAGACGCATTTTCCCGAAGTCAGGCGTCCATCACCAATTGATGACAATATATATATTGTAGGTTATAAGGCATGTGCATGTTCAGTGGCCGGGTTCGGTGCAGGTTTAGCTTATATATCGATCTTAGGGATGCACCCGTAGATATGTTCTTGTGTTTGGTGTGTCGTTGTTATCATCTGTTTTTGTTATCTCTTATTTCTTATCAAATAAGTGCATGGTAGGATGTTATGAAGTGGTGTAATTTGAGCTTATTGGGATCTATATAAGTTTATCTCAGATTCCTTGGGGATGAGACGTCTTTGATAGCTTGGTGAGACTCCATATACAGTTGTGTTGTGTTTTCTTGCATCCTGTTGTGTTTTTCATCGGTGCTACATCTCCTATTTGTGATTCATTTACTTTTCTTTATAATTTAATTTTAAAAAAAAATTGTAAAAGAGTTTTAGAAAATAATAGCAAATAATATAAGAAATACTAATGAAAAATAAAACAAAAAGAGATAAGAAATGTTATTGAAAAATTCATTAAATTTAAGCGGTGGTTAATTTCTGCCTTATGATGGCAGTGTGGTGAATCGAATTAAACCAACATTAAACAACAAAAAATAGTCATAAAATGTTCTTGTCATATATATATTTAGCAATCCTAAAACCATTTTATACAATAAATTTTGGTTATTTTTTAACCTACTTTTCGGTAACCATTGTTAATGAAGTTTCTTAATATCTATTGAAGATATATGCACCCAAGTACGAAAGTATTGTCAAAACAATTTAAAACCCAAATACCCACTCAAACATAAACGTTATAAATACTAAACTCGATATCATTTCATCCATACAAGCATGAAAAAACAAAACAAAACAAAACAAATTTATTCATGAACAGAAATAAGTGGACGCTCTCTATTAATCTCCAACTTGCCAATAAAATCCACAAAGAAGACAACAATAGCTTTTCAAAGTCAATCCAGGTCGAGTAGATTCTGCTTTCATCAAACTTGTTTTAGCTTAATTTTGAGCCACCCATACACAAAATTTCGCCATTAATGCTATTAGTATGTCAGGTAACATTTTTTAAGTGTTTCGATTCTTAAAAACAACCTAAATTATGTAATTTTAAAGAAATTGTAAGAGATTCAAATTCCATTCTATTTCTTCCCTTACTATTTCTTTGAACATTTATTTGAAAGAATAGTTAAATGGTATAGGGAAATGATGAGGAAGTTATTATGAGTTTATTTGAATATGGAAGAAAAAAGTAATTTGATTTCCTAAATTTAATAAAAATTTAAAGAAGGGATGCTAGCACTCTTAGAGATTTGCTCAATTATATAAGACATTTTGATATGTGCTCAGAATTATTTAGTGTAGGTTCTCTTGAAAATAAATATAAAGAGATAAAATTAATCCTCTAGCTAACAAATCCTATCAAGATAAAATAATCATCATACTTTGAATTATTTCTTATAATCTTATCACCTATCTGTAGTCTGTAATTGAATTATTAGTCCTAATTTTATGACCAGTATAAGCACATAACACATTCATAGAGTCCTATCCCACTTCAGTGTATAATTAATATCCATAAAATACATAGATCGACAAACATTGCAGCCCATAATGTAGCCGAATGGGCTTTACGAAATACATAGATTGACAAATACGAAAAACACCAACAACAAAATAAATAAATAAATAACTCAAAATGAATAAGTTATACTTAGAACACGTTCCAGTTCGTTCAAAAAATAAATTATTATTTAACTTGATGATAAATTCAAGCTCAACTTGTGATGGAAACAAAATTAAATAAACTGAACTTAAAAATTTAATACTAGTTTGATTCAGTCCAATACATGATCATGGTTGGGCCAGGCTCGAGCTCTACATGCTTTAGAGTCAAGCTCGGCCTGGCCTGGGAACAAGAGCACCAGTGGCCCTGCTTGGGCTTGAATACCAGGCCTTATTGAGTGAGACACGGCAAAGGCATGATAATAAAGACTACTCAGATGGGACACGTGACACCGTCCTACTTTTACATCGATGGTTCAGATTAATCTCCCTGACCACCGACTGTGACTCTTAATTGGTCCCGTGTTATTCTATTTTATCCTATTTTTATTATTATTATTATTATTTTGAATTTGTCTATTCGAGAGCCAACAGCATTTAGTTGAGATTTCAGATTCAACCGAGGGTGATACGTGTCAACATGCCACGTGGAATAGGATCCGCTCATTTATATCGCTTAGTTAGGATTTAGGCCCCACCATTTATATAACCCATTAAGGCAACGCCTCACAGTCAGTCTCACAGCAATAACAGCCACCGGAAACTGATTACATTGACTCACCACAAACAAACAAAACCCTACCGAGTTGCAGCGAGTGGTGAGCAAGTGATGAACACCCTACCGAGTTCGTCCTCCAAGATCGTCGTCGACAAGTTCGTTGTTTCACCGAAAGTGTTGTTTCTTAATAGACCCGAACCTCGTGTTTTACGGTCGCATGAAGTTGCTGATTTCGGGTTCTTTCATTCGATATATGTGCAACACGGGGCCATACACCCGGTGGTTGCTCGTCTCTCATCGGAAACCCAGGTCTTGTCTGTCTCTATAATCTCCTTATTGTTTTTCGTTTTCGAGACCTTTTCTTTCTTCTTCTTCTTCTTCTTCTCAGCTGCTGAGCAGAGAAATACACTATTTGTTTCTCTGTTTTTGATGATCAGCTTTCAAGCTGTGTTTAAGATGTATCTATAGACTATATATATATATACAATAAACACACCCACACAGGCTTCCTTTGCTCTCTTTTGATAGATATATATGACCGTGTAAATTGAATCGTATATTGACAAATTTGTGTCGCATTCTCTGTGCAGGCAGGGTTGGAAACTGAAGAAACTGAGATTCAAGAAACTGGTAACTTGTAGTTGATCTTTTCCCAAATTCAAGAATCATGTAACTTCCCATTGGTCTTTAGGATTCTCCCTCAATCTTTGAGTCTCAAAACTTGGTCTCTGTTGCGCAGATCCATCCAGGAGTGTTCATGTCAAATTCCAGTTACAGAAAGAATGCATGTTTGGTGAGCAATTTCTCATGGTGGGGGATGATACTATGTTTGGCTTATGGGACCCTTCAAGTGCGATACCATTGAATTGGTCAGATGGGCACGTATGGACTGTGGAGCTGGTGAGTCAACAAAAAGGTCAATGTACAAGATATTTTTTAAAATTTATTTTGAAGACAAATTGATCTAGTACTTTGTCATTGTTATCAATTAGGATATTCCTATTGGAAAAGCAATCCATTTCAAGTTCATACTAAAAGGAAGAACTGGAAATATCTTTTGGCAACCTGGCCCGATCGAATTTTTCAGACATGGGAAACTAGGAATACAATCACTGTTTGTGAAGATTGGGACAATGCTCAACTTCAGAAAATAATAGAGGAAGAACAATTTGTTGATCAGAATGAACAACCAACGGTTGACTCAGAAATTTTGATTGTTGCTGAGAACTTCTCTCTTCCAAAGGAGGAATTGGAATCAGCCATTGCTGACATCAATACTTCTCCTGCAGAAATATCAATTGCGGAACCACAGAAGGAACAAATTGTTGCTGATAACATTGCTCCTTCACCAGAGAATCCCAAAGCTATTGTTGCAGATAATATAAGTTATTTTGAGGAGGACCCCAACATGAATGCTAGTAGCAAAGTGTTCAGTGAAACGATAATTTCTGATCCAAAGGAGGAATTCGCAGCTATCCCATACAAGAGTGCAGTAATAGCAGAGGACATTCTTGGAAATAAAGGCAGACCTCCAACAGTAAAAAATCTGATAAACACAGACATTGAGGGAAACCTGATTAACCAAGTAGGAGGCCCTGTACTGATTCCTGGCTTGACTCCATTGTCAAGAGTGCCAGCTGAAGAAGCAAACCAAGATGAAAGTGAGAAAAGATTTGCAGAAGATGCCTCTGATGCAACCCATGAAGCTAAGAATCATAACATGCAAGAAGCAAACCAAGATGAAAGTGAGCAGAGAATTGTAGTCGATGCCCCTTTGGGAGCCTACAAAGCTGAGGATCGCATAGTGCCAGAGGTAACTGCTTGAAGATTGTAATCTTCTTTTTTCTTCTTTTCTACTACATTCACCTAAGCCAGAAATAACACTCCAGTCCATTCCATTAAACCGCAACTTTCCAGGGCTAAGAGATGCATATTGCTGAACTTGTATGATCTTGAAATCTTGTTTTCCTTGAAGAGGAACTTCTCAAGACGATAAAGGGAAAGGCAGCCTCTTTGATGTAGTCAAATTTTGAGCAACTGCATCTCCGTTTATCATGAATTCAAGCAGAAGGGTCCATTGACAAGCCTAATTGTTCTTTTGTTCACAATAGGAGCTTTTAAGCTACTTATAGGACCAAGTTTTCATAGTTGCAAATGAAAATAGTTCTATGATGTGAAATTGAAATTCACCATTGTTAGCATTGTTCATTATGCCACTTAAGCGTTCCTCGTTCATCCCACAAATTCAAAAGCTCTGTTATACAATGTGCACTCTACTTTAGTTACACGAAAATGAGAGGGAGCACTCAAACGGACAAGGATTCTTTCCATTTCACTTGAAATGGAGATGAGTCAATTTATGGTCAAGATTTAATGTTGTTGCATCTAATGGTGTAAATTATGCTACATCATTTAAATTTTTTGAATGACGTGCCAACATATTTATCATATGGTATCATCTACATCATTAGATACAACAATATTAAATCATGACTATAAATGGCTCATGGAGAGGATCCTATTCCCCACTGAGAATCTGGTGCTTGTTGTCTCATGGTATTGATTGGATGCAAGAGCTTTTCCAATTTATTGCATTTTTTTTTCTAAAGCAGTGTGTAATTCTCCCAGGAAAGAATTTAATAAGCTGTTCTATTGTGTATACTATTCTTGTCGTCTTTTATCCATTATTTTTCCTTGTACTGAAACCTAATCAAATTCAGTTGGAGGAGAAGCAAGAACAGGATGGTGACCACCCACTTCAACTAGCACCTACAGAAATTTTCAATGATGAGGAAGAACAGCTTGTTAATGGATTTGAACAAAAGCTTCATGTACCAAAAAGAGAAGAGCAGCCTCACCCAGAGCCAATCGACAATAAGGTCTGGCAAAGAGACATTCAATGGGGCCGCAGCACCCTGCAGAAGCTTTTAACTAGTTTAGGATTGCTTTAGCTTCAACATCTAATGCCCTGCCATTCAGGATTGCTTAGGTTTGTTTGCATTGTTGTGTGTACAAATCAACTTTGTTGCCTCAGCCTGATATTGATTGTATTCTATCGTGTGAAGAGTGCCTAAGGTTTTGAATTTCCCTTACAATTCTGTAAATATTTTTGGAAGTCCTAGTTTATATACTAATAATGGTGATTGTAATTATGCTATGCAGTGAAAAAGCAGTTAAAACTTTTGACCAAATCACATGCCTGAGAATGAATATTGAGTTTGAAATTGTTGGCAACTAGAATGTAATGACAGGTTATGTGAAGACTGATCTCTATGTGGAGCCTATGGAGAGGTCTGCTGGAGTCTCAGACCGTTTATATATTGACCTTTTGGGTCTATAGCCCTAGTATATTCATAGTGTTGTAAACTCTTCTATATTAATACTATCTTCATCATAGTGAAAAACCACAGCAACTCTGCTCATAAGTCATAACCCTAGTTAGAGTGAACCACGTGAATTTGGTGTTCGTCTGTGTGTTTGTTTGATTTCCTAACAAAGTAGTCTACCATCTACTTTATGGAATCCCTTTTCTCACAACCTTTTCCCTCCATCTTTGAATTATACCTGAAGGCTTGGCTGAACGTAAGAGCTGCCCTAAAAGCAGTCCAAATTTAACATCTTGCTGCTATAGAAGTTTCATAGAACAAAGTGATCGATGCACGTGCCCCCAGAGAGGCACATGGGAAAGACATAGCCTGGAGACCAAGTACCCACCGAGAAGGACCATTCTCAATTACCAAGGATATCATCTGATTAAAAACTTAAAAATTTGTTTATTCAATGTGAGGACTGAGGAGCTCAGCGTACACAACGGGGTGCTCACTTTCTGCCTCATCTGTATGTAGGTCTAGAATCCGAGACCCAGGTCAGGTGGCCAGGTGTGCCCAATGCCAAGACTAATTAAGAAGTTCAATCCTCAAGGCAAAAGACATATTGGGAAGCAAAATTAAATTTTACGAAATAAAATAAAAATATATATATTATCTTTCATATATCTAATCATTTCGTACCGTCTTCCTTTTAGGAATTTTGTTTCATAATACCATCATCTAGTATGAGTATCTACCACTTCTTTTATTTTCTCAATAACATTATTAAAAATAAAATCTAGAACGTGTATACTTTATTTTAAGAAGATAGCATTCCATTCGGATAACATCATCATAAATACTCTATGAAATAGTAGCTTCATCCAACTTCAAATCTTCCACTCTCTTATTTATTTATTTAATTAATTAATGTTTTTGCTATGTTGGGGTTCGCTATTATTGATGTATGGTACCACTCAACGCCAGCCCAATGCATGAACCGAAGTCATAGAAATCCATTAACAGCCAACATAAATGCATTTAAAGATCCTCCTCAATCACAATAGTTTTACTAAAAAAGAGCTTCCAAGGAAAAGTTTTTAGAGAAATCAAGAGTTTGAAATGGTTTTAAATATATATATATATATAGGATTGTTAAAATAAAATATATATATATATTTTTAAATGGTTAATTTTTTTTTTAATATATATCATTAAATGCTATGGTCAGAAGGCTACGAACCCAAGCACTCCCCCATCCAGCAACCCAAAAGAATACTTTTTTTTTTAGAAAATAATAATAATAATAATAATAAATGGGAGGGATTGGGGGGGCTGAAGGAATAGACTACGGCAATGTCTTTTGAAGACTATACAATATTAAGAATGGAACATCGTAACCAGGTGGATGAGACAGGGCGAAATAATTTTGATTGCGATATTACTTGAAAGCCTATGTGACAACAATTTCAACCTTGATATCCGAAAAATCAACTGGAAAATGTAGGGCAAGAAGTAAAAGTAGAGCCCATCTTTGCAAAAACACAAATCTAAAAGAGATTTTTTCACCTCAGCATAAGCTTGATTCCAACTTTGCTAGGGAAAAAATATGCTGAACTATATAAAATGCCTAGTTGTAGACCTCAATTAACTTTTTGTCTAAAAATCCTAAAATCTAATGGTTTCTCATGAAACAGGATGCCCATTCTTCTGTTGCCGAAAAGACGGTAGGCTCTGTGAACCACGAAATAGTTCATCCTTCGTTCGTTTACTAGGAATAGAATTCAGTAACCTGGAGAATAGAATAGCGGAATAAATCACCACAGGTCGCCACATTCCGCATCATACAGCCTTCAAATTCTCCCTCTCAACAGCATTTACAGAATCAGTAAGAAAAGCGCGTGTCCTGCCTCCCAATCTCTCCCTCTTTTGTCAAGCAAACAATTCACTGAAAATAAAAGAGAAGCAAGAAATTTACCCCTTTGTCTTGTGTTACCTTGGGGAAGTGGCTCGCTTCTGTACTTGCTGATTTACATTAGACGTATTCCCAGATCCACCTTCACCAGCCTGAAAATCATTGTCATCAAGTACAAATGATTAAACCAGATAACCCATTAAGAACACAACAGCATTTATGCATCAAAGGTTTTCATCTTCCAAAAAGAGGTTTCTTTAATGTCTAAGGATCTTCAGACACATTGCAGAAGTTTGGGCCGGCAAAAGCCAAAAACATGAAACAATTTACTAAAACCAACCAGGATAAATCCTTTCTGGGACTCTCATTCTATTGAAAATCTGGTTTACCAGACACGAGGAAACCACAATATACTCACAGACAAACAATACAAACTTTTTAAAACAGAACAATGAGCATACTTCAGCGGGTGCCAGGCATATCTGTTAACAAAATCATACATATTCTTTTAATAATTACTTTAGATGCATGGTTTTCTATGCATACAAATGAACACAGAACATGATAAATATACATGTTAGATTTTTTTTTTTTTTTGATAGGTAATCAGAGAATACACAAGACTATAGTCATGTCCTTGTGTCTACAATTTTTAACACTTGTGTCCATAACCCTGTGGTCATGTCAAAACAAGGCACCCGTGTCTGTGTCCTGCAATTAAAAGATTAATGTGAACTCATGTAAATAGTCATTGCCATGAAAAAACATGCTTAAACACAACAAATGTTGAATGAAGTATTAAGATATAAATGGAAAAGCTGAATCGACAATTAGCGAGTACTTGGATAATGGGTAGAAACTAGGGACTGACCACCAAGCCCTTACCTCTTAAATTAGGAAAGAATGGAGCCTGGGTAAGGCAGCAATGGTAGACATGAAGCCAGCTCACTCCCCTTTCAATGATTTAGCTCTTACATCTTGATGCGATGCAAAATTCAAAAAGGGAGTGGTTTCTCTCTATACAACCACTACCCCTCATCTGGAAATTTCTTGCCTACATACCCTTTATCCAAGCATCACCTATGTCTTTGAACAAAGAAATCAAATCAAATACGAAAAGGGCATCGTCAGAATCCCACCTCAGAAGTGCTTTCTTTCGGCAACCCATCTTCTCTTAGCAGTTCATTCGTGCCGGGACTGACAATATCCCATAGAAATCCATTTTCATTTCCAAGGGAAAGCTTATCAAAATCTCCGTCAACGGCCCCAGAATGAGGTGCAATATATGCTACATATTTTTCTGCGATTCCACACACCAAAATGCATTCAGAATCATTGCGTTTAGAATGTAATCATTTAATAACCAGAATCAAATGGAATAAGTACTACCAAGGAGTAAAAGTAAAAAATAATTGTTACCATCTACAGTTGATGGTATAAATGTTATACTAAGAAATAACTTCCTTATCGACCAGAGTACTAAAAGATTACAAGTTTCTTCTACTTCTTTAATGCCAAATACACCAATAATAAGGAGACATCCCCACTTATATGAGAACCGGCAATAATAGGCAACATCCACAAATAGCCTTCCTTCTAAAACAGCCAGCTACCCCCCTCAAAACCCTCACCACCCAAGAAGAGATTCCTTTGGCAACTAAACTCCTCTAACTCACCAATACGATCACACTCCACCTTACCTAGAGTACACAATTGTCTAAGCTCCACAACTTCTAAAGGCCACATCAGTTATATATTAAAATAAATAATTCCTACAAAAGTTTATGTAGTATAAAATAAAAATCAGCTTCAAAGAAGTAATCTGTCTTGGAGAACGAATAAGAGGAGGATTTACCTGCTAAGCTGTGAAGAGCATTCTCAGCAGCTTGTTGGTGCGCATCTTTCCTTGTCTTACCCATTCCAGCCCCTATCTTCTCACCAGTGAAAAAAACCTAAACCAAGGGATCCACAAAATGAGCTTAATATAGAGTCCAAATAGAACACTATAGTTCCTTCCGCTTTCACAAATTTTTTTAAAAAAATATTAAAAAAAAAAAAGGAAAAAGAAAACATCAATTGCAGCTTACTTCAAGTAAACAATATACCAAAAATATGATAACAACTAGCTATAGAAGATTTTAATATTATGAAGAAATGCAATGAAGACCAATGAATGTATAGCCACAAAAGAGTGATTAATTCAAGTTGAAAGGAATGAAAAGTGTAAAGGTAAGGCAAAAAAATTGACCAGTAAAATAAGTAAATATAAACATGATAATAGATTATGTAACAAACATATGGCCTAGAGATAGAATTAAATGGTGAACAAAAAATATATATAGTTTGCAGCCAACCCAGTAGTCAGGACTAAAAGCTAATCCATAAGTAACTAATTGGCCCCAACAGAGGGAAAAATAAAAGAGTCGATCTAGTGACCTCCGTTTCATGAAGGATGGTACGGAATCGGTTATTCATAATCTTGGACATGGGTATTTTGGTAAGAGTTACTAAAACTTTATATACAAGGTAAAATGAGATAAGAGAGAGGTAATGAATTAAAGTGGCAGTCACTTTATGACTTTAATTTTGACTATTGATTATCCAGCGCATCAACATAAGAATGTCATTGAAATTATTTTAATAATCAAAAATAAAATGCTAGAGTACAATTATAATGGTTTAGCGAAATTAATTGTAATTAATAGTAACTTAGGACAAGTCATGAGATGACAAGTGTTCTAGGCCTATTGGAGCTGGTTTTTATTTTCCCTCTAGGTCCCTCTCCAAATTGATTGTTTGAGCTAATTTACACGATCTTCTAAACACCCCAGGAGCCGTGTTTTTCAAGGTGGAGTCTAGGGTTTTTAATCCTACTTCTACTATGAGGCACATGCCTAAGAGGAAGAACTCAATACACGAAGGAAAGTAATCCTTAGAGTCTTGCATGTCAATGTATGCAGCCTGGGATAAGCCCTACATACTATTATTTGATCTCACAAAAGCTTAATCTCTAGGATGCAGCCTACTTCTCCCACATCCATATCAAACTGGTTGGATAACCAAATCGTGACTATTGATAATGTTTCTATATCATTCTCAATTATTAGGATATCACCAACATACAACACTTTATCTTGACGCCCCTTGTACACACATGGCTAATCAGTGTTTTGATCAAAATCAAACGCTTTTCTGATCAAATATGATGTTCCATGACTTGGATGCTTGCTTAAGGTCATTGATGAAATTTTGCATCTTGCATATTATATGCTCCTGGTTCTTCGCTAAAAACCGTTTGACTACATCAGAGAGATGTCTTCATCAAGATGACCATGAAAGGTTGTCTTGGCATCCATTTGTCAAATTCCATAATTTGAAAAATGGATCAAAGGGTCTAGATAGACTTAAGTGCGCCTTCCAGTGAAGAAGTTTCCTCACAGTTGATCCCTTATTTCTGAGAATGACCTTTTTCAACCAGCCTTGCCTTGAAGGTTTCACCCTTTCTATCTACCCCTCTTCTACTGTAGACCTATTTTCAATCTCTGGGTTTAATGACGTTAGGCGCCTCTACAAGTTTCTAGACTTGGTTGGAATACAAAAACTCCAACTTGGTTTCCACATCATTAACCGCTCCAAATCTTGGGATCCGATTAATGTTCTTCCAAGATATCTTTACAAGCTTCACCCAAGAACATGAAGCTATCCTCCCCCTACAACGAGGTATGATGGATTGATGGTACTAGGTATCTTATGTTGTATCTCACACAGACAACTCTGGATATTTGTCCGCTCTAGAACCACCCTACTCTTTTGCTTGAAATTGTTCAGTCTTTCTCAAGAAACCTAGTGTTTGAGTTAACAAACACCTTTCCTATCATCAAGACCACAGAACAATCCAACCCTAGTTCCTTTCAGATACCCAACACACAAGCATGCTTTAGGAAGTATGTTGCAATCTCTAGGGTATATCCCCAAAAGGATATAGGTAGAATAGCATTACTCATCCTAGTCCTTACCATCTCTAAAAGAGTCTTATTCTTTCTTTCCGCCACACTATTTTGTTGGGGAATCCCTAAGCACGGTCAATTAGGATACAATCTTAGCCTTTGACAAGTGATCCTTAAAGTCTTCAAAGAGGTATTCATCACTTCAATCAAATAGAATAATCTTCACGCATTTACCAAATTGCTTCTACCTAAAGAATCCTTGAACTCTTCAAAAGATTTAGACTTCTGATGCATTATGTATATATAGCCATACCTAGAGTAGCTATTAGTATAACTGATGAAGTACTCTAAACACCTTCATATATGGACAACCATAAGTCCATATACATCATTATCCATATGCATCATTATACGCTAACTTAAGCATATCATTGCGCCTCATACCCTTTTATAAGAAAAATGCTTCTTGGTCATTTTATTCCAAAAGGATTCGCAGACTGTGAACTCACCAAGATCCAATGGGCCCATCTTTGATCAGTCTTTAGATCCTTACTTGGATTAATATGTCCAAAGACAAGCATGCCAAATACATGCTACGTTAGTAGAAAAAACCTACCTCATTGATGATAAAGAGCCAAGTAGGCTCTAAAACAGGGTTATAGATATGCAATAATCATAAGTAATATTTTCAGACTAACAATAACAAATCCAAAATAGATAAGACAATTTATCATTCTTTATTATGTAGGTATGGCATTTATCCAAAAGGAAGAGTATAAATAGTTTGATAAAATTAAAACTACTGTTTTTCAATATACAAATAAATCTCTAGAAGAAAAAACTGGAATATGCATTCCTTCTTCATGTGTCAAGCATATCTTTCCTTCTCTTAATTATTTGCTTTCTTGAAACCCCTGCAATCACATTGCAGATATGATTAGTGTACCTGAACCCACACACTAGAAACCAATGAAATTCACTACTAAGCATTTTCCAACTAAAAGGAAGAACCATTATTAACTTGGCATTTGAGAGCCAAATACTTTGGGCAGTTTCTTAGCCAATGCCCTGCTTTGCCACAATGGTAACACTTTCCTTTGACTTGGCTTTTGCTTTAGACTTGGCTTTTGCTAGTCTGTTCCCTGCTTCACTCACTCCTAAGGCAACTTGCTTGCCATCTCATTTAGAACCCTTCTTCTTTTTTCCCACATTTCGACTCGGCAGAAGAAGCTTCAGCCATATGCATAATAGCATTGACTTTCAAGATGCTATCTGCTGCGACATTCACCAATTCAGGCAAAGTGTAAGCCTTTTTGTTCATGGAAACACTAAGTCTGTATTGATTGAATGAATGTGACGGAATGGAGGATCTCATCCACCCGAGATTGACAATCAATCTTTGCATCAAACACCTCCAATTCTTTTTATGCATGCAATCATATATTGACAATGATTGCAAACTGGAACTTCTTTAGTCATTCTAGTATCAATTAGACTCTCTCTAGCATCCTGCCTAGCAACACTATTTTGTTTACCAAACTTCTCGTTCAGACTAATCAACATGTCTGAAGCAAGTGAAAGGTCTTGCATCTCATGCTGGAGATCATCCAACAGAGATGTCAAGATCAAGGATCTCGCCAACTCGTTGAAATGATTCCAACGATCATATCATTGTTTGTCCTCCTGAGTGGCATCCAAAGCTGGGAACTCTAGACAATGCTGAGACACCACATTATTGTGCCCTTCAGCTATCAATATCTCATAAAAACTACGCTTCCATTGTGCATAATTTGATTTAGTCAATTTAGTAGTCTGATTCAGAAAGGTGGAAGAAGAGTTAAAAGAAGACATTTTAATCCGAAATATTAAAAATGAACATAATCAGGGAATATGCACTTCGTAAACAACAAATACATTATGACACCTAAAAGAAAACATAGCAATGACAACCTAATCCTGCAATTAAAAACACCATCTGCAGGGAGCATGGCCCATGGTAAAGGCAAATGCTTTAACTAATAAGAAGGATAACATCTTAACTTAGTAATATACCATCATTAGATTCAATGTGATTCTCAATCTCATACCAAATATTAACAATTAGTAGCTCTTCCCTTAACCTCTAAGTTTAAGATGACAGAGCTCCATAAGAAGGATAACATCTTAACTTAGTCAAGCGTATACCATCATATAGATTCAATGTGATTCTCAAGCAACTCCACCGCAGCATGGTCATTCATGATGTTAATCACATCTCCTCTATTACACGAAGTCAAGTCTTATAATCCGCAAAGTAAAAACACACCCTGCAGGGAGCATGGCCCATGGTCAATGTGAGATACTTTACATTACTATAGACCAACAATGGATGCCATGAGACTTAACTCTTGAATCTCTCTCTCACTTGATGTTTTGAAATATTGGGTTTTATTAAACTAATTGTGATCTCATCACAATTGTGACCTGCCCTTTAAAAACTTCACAAAAATGGATTAGTTTACATTAAGAATCATAGTTTGAGTAGTAATCCAAGTCAAACTAGGATAACTTATCCAATGAAAGTCCTATTTAATTTAGGATTCCTAATCTCATTAGGAATCCAACTTAAAATAGGAGTCAAGTCCCAATAGAAATCCAAGTCAAACTGGGTTCTCTTAACCCAATATGAATCCTAGTCACACTAACAAACCTAATCCTACTTGGAATCCAAGACAATAGGACTCCGTGTTGGACTTGGTCTTTAGAATCCAAATCACAAGAATCCAAATCCTTGTGGCAAAGAGAACATTATCAATACATTTCTACCAACCTAACTAACATATTTTCACATTGACGAGTCCTCAAAGAGTCCAATAAAATCCAACTCAAAATAGTAAGATCAACAAATCAACCACTACAAGCAACAACTTGGGAGAAAACACATGGCAGAAAAAGCATTTCTATAATTTAACCAACTGGTTGGTGATAGTTGAACCATTCTTTCATAACTCACAAAAAGAAATATTTACTTTTCTATAGCACAATAAAAAATGATATCATGGATAGATGTTCAGACAGGAGTAAAGATTCAAAATAACTTTCAAGAAGGAAACACAGTTACACTGACCTCAACAGAAAATTGCAAATCTTTACTGGTGCTTATAACAGACCTGAACTCAACCTGCAAGATAGGACATAATATGGTGAACAGCCCAACAAGGAAAAGGGAGGACCAAAAATAGAGCAATGTATCCCTAGTCAATCCAGAATACATCTGTACCTTGGAGCTGCATCTACGTGCAATTTCATGCAGAACTCCAATAGATATAGGAGAATGTAGCAGGTTTAATTTCCCAGCTTCAGTTTGAACATCTCTGCTATTGGACACCTGATTTTGAGATACACCAATGTCTGCAAGAAAACTTCAATCAGCTAATAGATATGTAGATACTAGATAGGCATTGCTCATCATAAACTGCACATCATTCATAAAAAGAACACATCATCAATCTTCTTATTCAAGCTTGGCATTGACAGCAAAGGCTAAAAGGATAGTAAAACATCAATTTCACTTTCCCATCCCTCTGATTTCAATGCAGGAATAATAATAAAAATTAATAAATACATGGAGACCCAAAAGGGTGCCTTGCTAGATAGACAAACTGAATAGTCTTAAAAATAATAATAAAATAATAAAAATAAATTAAAAATTAAAAAAAAAAAAAAAGCTATGCTTTTTAAATTTTAGATGTAAATATACATGAATTCAAGATTTTGCAAGTTCCCATACCTGATACCTGACTTGCAAGTGGAAGATTTTGTTTTTGCAAACCATAAGCACATGCCTGCATAAAAGCAAGAAGAAAAATTTCACTCTGTCACCTGTAAAAATGATTGTCAAAACCAGATAGTGATATTGTAAGTTCAAAGAATATCCACAACAAACCTCTTCAAATGGTTGTGAGAATAAACCAGTAGGAGTAGATCCTGGTGTGCTAGGAGGAACTGGATTTAGATGGGCACACTGTTTATCAGGTTTTAATGGTTCAGTTTCTTGAACAAATCCCAAAGGTCGATTATTTGAATGTCCTCTACTGATATCATCTTCCACCAACCAGCCTCCCTGTGGCTGCATCACTGATGCTGATTGTGTAGTTAATCTTGACAGAATAGGAGGTTCACCTGAGCTTTGATTCCTTAGATCTGGACCACGCTTCGTTGTAAGGAGTCCTCTCTTCATATCATAATCACGATCAGATGAGATGCAATCTCGTCTAACAGGAGCTCCAAGTAAACCAGGTTCTACAATATAATTGAAGAATATGGTTAGACATAAAGCATATATCTTTAATAATGGATATCAAACTTTCCAAAAGATAAATATATTAAGAGAATGAAGCAAGTACTCTGAGAAGGCATCAATGGTCTTGAAGATGTGGGGCCAATGACATTCGGTAAGATTGAAAGAGGAGGCTGAGAGGTTTCACATCTTAACTCAGGACTACTTGTCAATGAAGGAGTAGCCAAGTCGTTAATATACTTCTCATCCTAGAGAGAGAATAGAAACCAATTAATTACTTTGACTCATAATGCAAACATCACTTAGCATTCACTAATAAAGCCACATCCACTAATATATTAAAAACCTACCGATAGGTTTAACCTTCGATCAACTTCAACACCATTCATCCCTTCACTAATGGGAGCATTAGCATTACCATTTGGGACAAATCCAGCATCCTGACATTTAGAAACAATTTATCATAAGAAAATTCTTTTAGAAGGGGAAAAAAAATCGTAACAGCAAAATACAGCATACCAAAAAAACGTTAGTTTCATGGCTTGAGAATCAGATCAGTTCAAATACCTCTGACATCATGTAGTTGCTCACATCAGGAGCAGGAGGTAAATTTACCACCTCATCTTCATAAAAGACTTCAGAGATTCTTCGTAATAAATTCTCATCAAACTCTCTGGATGTAGGCATTACATTTATAAATTGCAACTATAAGTCAATTCTCAAAAATGGATGGGTTATATGATTTTATTAAAATAAGGCCCTTACTTGAAAAAGTAACCTCTGACATTGCATGCAACGTTTCTTGCTACACAGAGGACTGGAACAGCAAGAGCAGTCTATTTAACAAATAAAACAACAAAAAGGTCATTAGCATTTTAAAAGAACTTATCCCAACAAATATAGAAAAGGAAAAAGAAAGTACCTCTGCCTGAGGAGCATAATAAGGAGTGAATGCAGGAACCATATGAACTCGAGGTTGGTCCTTATCTTCCCAAACCTTTGATCGGTCATCAATTACCATTGCCATCTTTGGATGACACATGCCATCCCGGAAGACATTTAGCAACGATTTCCTGGAGCCTGTCAGGTCAGAACCACGAAAAGGGTTCAATAATTGATTTAGGTTTAAAGAGAGGAACAAGCATGAAAAAAGGTCAATTTGTTCTCATAATACTTGCCTGATTTGACACATATAACACGGTCCCGGAGTTTATTTGAACCTATAAGGTGTGCCTCCGGGTCAAGAAGCCTCCACATTTCTAAGGCATAATCTCTTTCTGCCATAGTGCACACATAAACTTCAAACCGTTTCCTACCTTTTGCAGTCAAATAGCTTCTCAAATCCTCCCAAGCAGGTCGTAACCTCACGAGCACACTTGTATCACGATTCTACACAAAGGAATCAACCAGTCCTTAAGAAAACAAGAACAGCTATTCATCCAACAAAAAGGTTTATTAAAACAACAACAACAACAACAAGAACAGCCTAACATTTCAGAAAGCATCCATCCAAACAACTAAACCAATGTGCTGCATAACTATCCATAAATTCGATATCTTAGCATTAGTATTAGTCAACTTACTTTTATACCCTAACAGCAAAAACTATTCCACCAAACTAGAAACCCCGCACGTAGATGGCTGGACGGTGACTGCATAAATGCAGTTAAAATCCCTAAATGTTACCATAGGATGCTTCAAATGTCGAAACTCCCAACCAGCAAGCAAACACCATGTAATACATACTCAGGTTTCCTAGCTGATTGTAATGCATCAGCATATCATCGTCTATAGCAAAAGTAACTCATTTTTCTTCAGACACATCTAATTACAAATATCAATCAATCGGTACATATGGGTGACTTGTGTGCATGCATGTGAGTATGCACATGTTGTACAAATACTGAGCCATTTAATTCATCAGCATATCATAGTCTATGAAGCATCTGATATAGTATACCAATCTAGAAAGTCCCTTTTGTATCCATTATCATCCAAATCAATTACTTGCTGCTGCATTCTTTAAAGTATTCCTTGGATAAAAACTGTATAAAACTCAAAGAGTGCATCTAATAGAGATGATACAGAAACAAACAATAGAGAATCAAAGTGATCCTCTTACCTCAGGATTGATACGAGTGAGGACAATATTCTTGTCTTGCAGCCGTATTACAGGCCGAACAACTCGTTCATGGTTATCAGATAGCCGCAGAACCTCCTCGAATTGCACCTTATATACCTTCCCATTAGTATCCACCACAAAATCGTTCTCCATGTACTGCTTCAATAGCATTCGATCATCAATGTACCGCTTCATCTCGGCAGCCATTCCCGACGCACGCACCGGATCGGTCTGGCGAGCAATCCAGCCTCGAAGCGCCTCGATTCTGTCCTCAAACGACTTCATGGTGTTTGCAACGATGAGCGTTTCATCAAGATCGAACACGATCGCCAGACAACGCAGATTCAGCATCCCTAAGCTCGCATTGTACAGACCTGCAGGGACCGAATAGCACCAAAAGCACGGAAACTTCTTCTGCTTACTTGGCATTGCCACTAAATGAATCTCTCCGTCTCCAATCAATACCACGGCCGTCTATATAAACAAACCAAACAAATTTTTTCTTTTCATTTCTAATTAAGAAAAATAAAAGAAAGCACGATAAATTAAAATTCTACTTATTTGATTTCCAATTCTCTTTTAAAGACGTTTTGGTGATATAAATAACAACATAACGCTCAAAAAACTTAAAATTTTTGCTACATTCTCGGCGACAAAAATAAAAATAATTGATGAATTAAAATTTAAAACGAAGCTGATTGAGTAGCGACCTTGAGTTCGTAAAAGCACATGGCGTGAAGATTGATCAGATGCGACTGCTCGACCGGCAAAGACGACTCGAGCTTGCACCGAACCGAAAACGAAGAAATCGTTTGGAGAATCGAAAGCGGAGGGCATCGTTCACTCGGTGGCGACACGTGGTGGATGCGAATCTCGTTGTTTGGAAACTGGAAATTCTGGTCCGAGACTGGGATAGCGTCCAGCTCTCCCAAACACAAGTCACCGTGATAGACCACGGATTTAAACCCTAAGCGACTCATTTAAATCAAATTTGATTCGTCGCCAAACAAGGAAAAATCGTAGACAAAAGCGTAAATGTATGTAAAATTAGGGCTATTTTTGTGGAATTTGAGATTTATCCTCTCTATTTTGCTTCTCTTCTCACTCTCAGAACTCTTCGCTCTCTCAAGCTCTCTCTCTCCCTCCCTCTCTGCCCCGGGTTTCAAACAATGGCATGGGGATCTGAATTTATAGGCGGAAGGGGTCAGTTAACTATATAGTGTTGGTTTTTATTGAAATTGCGAAAATGCCTCCTCCGTACGACCCAATAGTTGTTGGCCAGCAAAGAGAGAGAGAAGAATGGCCATGCTCTTTGCGGGGGTAATGGGACACCGCTTTGTGTACGTGGCAGTCGAAAAAGGTCGGTGATTTTGAAGAGTTGTCTTTGGACCGTCCGATCTCTCAGTGACTTGAGAGTCGTCTTGATTACACGTATGTGAAACATTTGGTTCCGGTTAATTCAGATTATGATGCCCATAAAAGGACAGGAAAAAGAAATGTACCAAATGCTTAGCATGCACCAACAAGCCCAAACAAAATTTAAATAATTTAATCGATTATAAATCACGTTTCATAAAGCAAGGTAACTAATTTAAATTCACTCTCCTCCTTCCTTTTGTAGATATATATATAAAAAAAGAAGCTAAAATTTTTGAAAGAAGAAAAATAGTTAAATGCCATTTATTACAAGTAGTAAAGGGTCATAATTAAATGACTTTCTGCTTCAAAAAGTGTTACGAGTAGTATTTGTCTTCGTTCTAAGACTAAAATGCACCTTTTGTTCAAGTTCTACTTTTTTTTTAATAGTAATTTGTCAATGGACATGTATCTCATATATCTTATTAATATTATTTATAAATTAAAAATACAATAAAAACATTAAAAATAAAAAATTGGCATAAAAGAAGTTATCTCCTTGGGTAAACTTTTAATCGAGACAATCTCCCAAATTAGCAAAATTTATCGATGTCCCCTAAAAATAAAATTATCCTTAGTATCCTTGTAACCCTTTCTTTATTCAATTAGAAAAAAAATAAATAAAAAAAAAAATTACCCTCAGTAAAGAAAGGAAAATGGTTCATTTATCAATGGCCCAAACAAAATTCAAAATGCTTGTTGGTGCATGCTAAGCATTTGGTAGCTTGGTGGTTCATTTTTATGATCAAGATGTACATAGTCTTATAATATTTAAATGTTTTAAAAGTCATGCCAATATTGACATCATTCATACCATCTCAATTGGATTTATCAATCCATTTTGTTTATGCCAATACGAGATAGCTCTGACGTTTAAATCAAAATTTGTGAGTAGAAAATACGGAGTAAAAGTAGAAAAGAATTGTTACTGTCTACAGTTGACGGTATAAATGTTATGCGCAGAAAATAACTTCCTTATAGACCAGAGTACTAAAAGATTACAAGTTTCTTCTACTTCTTTAATGCCAGATACACCAACAATAAGGAGACATCAAGACCTATCAGGGAAACGAAAACAATAGGCAACATCCAGCTACCCCTCAAAACCCACACCACCGAAGAAGAAGAGATTGTTTTAGCAATTAAGCTTCTCTAACTCACCAATAAGATCACACTTCACCTTACCTAGAGTGCACAAATGGCTAAGCTCCACAACTTCTAAAGGTCGCATCGGTTATATATTAAAATAAATCATTCTTGCAAAGTTTACGTAGCATAAAATCAAAGTCTGGCAGTCTACCTTGGAGAACGAATAAGAGGAGGATTTTACCTGCTAAGCTGTGAAGGGCACTCTCAGCAGCTTCTTGTTGAGCATCTTTCCTTGTCTTAACCATTCCAACCTCTTATCTTCTCACCTGTGAATAAAACCTATACCACGGGAACGAAGAAATGAGTTTAATAGAGTCAAAGAAAACACTGTGGCTCCGTAGGCTTTCACAAACTTTTTTTTTTCAAAAAAAAAGTAATTAGTTGACTATAAGGCCCGGGAGAGGAGGTTTCGAACTAATGTTCTCCGCTTCATGAGACACAGCCGTAAGATTTAATGGAATTAGTTATTCTTAATCCCAGACCTAGGTGTTTTTGTAAGAGTTACTAAAACTTCATACCCGAAAGGATTCATAAGTCTTGCATGCTAAAGGTTTACAAGACCTTGCATATGTATGCAGCCTGAGATAAGCTTAACATCCTATTATCCAATCTCGCCGAGCTTGACCTCTAGGATGCAACCAGCTTCTCCCAAGGGTCAAGTCCTTCATATCAAAGTAGTTGGATAAACAGATCTTGATTGTTGATAATGTTTCTATATCGTTCTCAATGATAAGGATATCACCAACATACAACACTTTAAAAATGTGAGCACTTTATCTTGACATCTCTTGTACACCCATAGCTCAATAGGGCTTTGATCAAAATCAAGCACTTCGATTAGCCAGATAAAATCTAATGTTCAATGACTTCGATGCTTGCTTAAGTTCATAGATGGACTGTTGCATATTGCATTTTATATGCCCCTGGCTCTTAGCTAAAACTTGTCTGACTGCATCATAAGATGCCCTCGTCAAGATGACCATTTAGAAAGGTCTTTTCAAAATCCATTTGTCAAATTTCATGATATGACAAATGGCTAAGAAGGTTCGGATAGACTTAAGTGCGTCTACCGGTTAATAAGGTTTCTCATAGTTCATCCCTTCTTTCTGAGAAAACCTTTTCAACCAGCTTTACCTTGAAGGTTTTATCATTTCCATCTAATTCTATTCTACTTGTAGACCCATTTACAACCTCAGGGTCTGATGCCATTAGGCCCCTCTACAAGTTTCTAGATTGATTGGAATACAAAGATTTTGTTGAATCGGACCTTTGACCATCTCATCTGAAATTCAATTAGTGTCCAGTGAGAGAAGCCAAAGTCTTTTATGGCATTCAAAATCACACCCCGTAAGACATTCTAAGAGCCGTCTAAATAAGCAAAATGGCATTATTAAACCTCAACAATCCCTCTCTCAACATAACGCTCCCGCAACTTGAACCTATGACCTAGGCTCTGATACAATTTGTTGGATCGGACCTTTGACCATCTCATCTAAAAATCAATTGGTGTCTAGTGAGAGAAGCCAAAGCCTTTTATGACATTCGAAATCGCACCCCGCAAAACATATTCTAAAAGCCATCAAAGTGAGTAGAGCAGCATTATTGAACCTCAACAAATTCCATCATTCCAAAATGGTTGCCATAGCTTTGACCCACTATCTGCATCCACATCATTAACCACTCCAACATAGATAATGGGATCCGATTCAAGTTTTTCCAAGATAGCTTCAAGCTTAACTGCTTAACCCAAGAACATGAACCTATCCTCCCTTACAATGTAGTATGATGGTACTAGGTATCTTATTAGTGGTAACCCGTGGTGTATCTCATACAGCCACATCATCTCCAAACAACTCTGGAGATCTGTCCACTATATAACCACCTTACTCTTTCGCTTGAAATTGTTCACATAGTCTGTCTCAAGGAAACTGCATTTGTGTTAACATTTTTCCTATCATCAAGACCATAGAACAATCCAACCCTAGTTCCTTTGGATACCAAACGCACAAGCATGCTTTAGAAAGTATGATGCAGTCTCTAGGGTATATCCCCAAAAGGATATAGTCAAAGATACATTACTCATCACAGTCCTTACTGTCTCTAAAAGAGTCCTATTCCTTCATTCCGTCACACCATTTTGCTGGGAAATCCCTTGGTGCAGTCAACTGGGATAGAATCCCGGCCATTAAAAAGTTATCCTTTAAGTCCCCGAAGAGGTGCTCACCACTTCGATCAAATCGAATGACTTTTCTGTATTTACCTAATTGCTTACGCCTGAAGATTCATTGAACTCTTTAAAGGATTTCAACTTCCAACGCATTAGGCATACTTATCCATACCTAGAGTAGTCATTAGTGTAAGTAATGAAGTATTCTAAATCCCTTCGATTCTAGACAACCATAAGTCCATCAGTATGCATAGCATACCACTGGGCTCATCTTTGATTAGTGTTTGGATCCTTGGATTAATATGTCTTACGGCATAAGTGCCAAATAAATGCTTCATTAGTAAAAAGAAACTACCTCTTTATCATTAAAGAGGTAAGTAGGCTTTTTTTTTTTTTTTTTTAGAATTGTGGTAGCTTCATTAAAATCAAATAGGAATTACAGATTTCTCAGAAACAATGAGTTCCTGAATACAAGTGGGTGGATCATAGAACCACAGTGTCCTTGCTCTATTTTGTTACTAATCTAGCTAGCTCGTGTGCTACCTGGTTTGCCTCCTTGCTAGTATGAGTAAATGTCCAATGAGAAAAAGCTCGTACGTGTGATCGGATAGCATCAGTTATGCTGCCCTTCCTACTCCAATCCTGCTCCTCAGAGGTCTCCACAATTTTTTTTTTTCAGCATTTAATATAGGCAATTTCCACAACATCTCCCATACCTCATAAGTAGGTTCTAATAAGGTTATAGTAGTGCAAAGATCAAATAGTAATAAATTCAGAATAGATAAGCAATTTATTGTTCTTTATTGCGATGGTATATTTCAAAATAGAGATATTTACAGCATTTGCCCAAAAGGTTATAGAAATCAAATTTTTTTGTAAGAAGAGTATCCATATTCTGATAAAATTACAACTATTGATTCAATATACAAATAAATTACTCTTAGCAGATAAAACTAAAACCTACATTCCTTCTTCAAGTGCCAAGCACATCTTCCATTCTCTCAGTTATTTAGTCTCTTGAAAACCCCTGTAATCACAACTGCAGACATGATTAGTGTTTCTGAATCCACACACCAAGAATTAGTGTGATTCACTGCAAAGCACTTTGCAACTAAAAGAAAGAACCATTACCTTGGCGTTTGAAATCCATATACTTAGGGCAGTTTCTTAACCAGTGCCCTTCTGCACCACAATGGAAACACTTTCCTTTGGACTTAGCTTTTACTGTTTTGTTCCCTGCTTCATTCACTCCTATGGCAATTTGCTTGCCTTCTCGTTTAAGACCCTTCTTCTTTTTCCCGCCTTTTGACTCAAAAGAAGCAGCTCGAGCCTTTTTATTCATATTTTGTTCGCCTTTTTGTTCACCTTATTGTTCTTGGAAACACTAAGTTTGTATTGATTGAATGAATCTGACAGAGACTGGAGGATCTCATCCACTCGAGATTGACAATCAATCTTTGCATCTAACACCTCCAGTTCTTTTAAGCATGCAATCATATCTTGACAATGATTGCGAACTGGAACTTCTTTAGTCATTCTAGTATCAAATAGACTCTTTGTCGTGTCCTGCCTAGGAGCGCTATTTTGTTCACCAAATTTCTGCTTCGGACTAACCAACATGTTTGAAGTGAGTGAAAGGCCATCCATCTCATGCTGGAGATTATCTGACAAAGATGTCAAGATGAAGGTTCTCGCCAACTCATTGAAATGATTCCAACGATCAGATCGTTGTTTGTCCTCCTGAGTGGCATCCAAAGCTGGAAAACCTAGACAAGGCTGAGACAACACAAGATTGTGCCCTTCATTTGTCAGTTTCTCATCAAAACTACACTTCCACTGTGCGTAATTTGATATAGTCAATATAGTAGTCTAATTCAAAAATGTGGCAAGATGGTCAAAATAAGACAATTTAATATGAAATATTAAACACGAACATAACCATGGCATATACATTTTGGAAACACAACAAATGTAATGTGAAGCCCAAAAGAAAACATAGCATATTAAAAATGCAACAACTTAATCATGCAATTAATTAAAAACACCCTCCGTAAAAAGCATGACCCATGGTTAAAGCGAGATGCTTTAACTATTATAATTAGGAGAGACAATGTCATCTAGGTATTTCATACGAAACATTAACAATTTGTCGCTCTTCACTTGACCTCTAAGTTTAAGACGACATAGTTCCACAGGGAAGCTAACATCTTAACTTGGTCAAGTGTATACCATCATATAGATTTAATGTGATTCTCAAACAACTCCACAGCAGTGTTGTCATTAAGGATATTAATCACATATATTCTATCCCAAGTAAGTCTATTATTGTAATCCGCTAACTAAAAGCAACCTCTGCAGTGAGCAAGACACATGGTCAAGGCGAGATGCATTACTTTACATTACTATAAACCAACAATGGAGGTTGTGAGACTTAACTCTTGAGTATCGACCCCACTTGATGTTTCAAAATATTGGATTTTATTAAACCAATTGTGATCTCGTAGCAATTGTAACCTTGCCCTTCCAGAACTTTCCAAAAATGGATTAGTTTCCTAATCTCATTAAGAATTCTAGTTCAAGTGGTAATCTTAGTCAATCTAGGATAACTTATCCCGTGAAAGTCCTATTTAATTTAGGAGTCATAATCTCATTAGTAATCACACTTAAAATAGGAGTCCAAATGCTAATAGAAATCCTAGTCAAACTAGGTTTTCTTAACTTCACACTAGCAAACCTAATCCTACTTGGAACTGAAGTCACACTAGGAATCCTTGTTGGACTTGATCTTTGGAATCCTAATCACATTAGGATTCCTTATCTAACTAGGTTCAAGGTACTATAATCTCATTAGAATGCCTAGAATGGATCTAATCCATTTTAGGAATGAATCTCCTAAAATAGGAACCCTATCCAACAACATATGGTTAACCTAATTAAATTAAGAAACCACAATCCAATCATATTGGAATCATAGAGTCAAACTCCCACACCCGCTAAGAAAATCATTAACCCTCAACCATTCCACTCCATGAATGACTCTCCTAAAATGGGAACCCTATCCAACAAGAGATGGTTAATCTAATCAACTTAGAAAACCACATTCCAATCACATTGGAGTCTTATCTTTTCCTAGGTTTGGGAGTCAAACTACCATTCCCATTAGGACATCATCAATCCTAAACATGACTTTCCTAAAATGGGAACCTATCCAACAAGAAATGGTTATCCTAATCAAATTAGGAAACCACATTCCAATCATATTGGAATCTCACCTTGTCTTAGGTTTCCAATTAGGAACCACATTCCACTCCCACTAAGAAAATCAACACTAAATGATTTATGAGAAAAATAAAAACAAAAAAACTTTAAAATTTCCCAAAAAAAAAAAAAATAGGGTAAGTTTTTAGTGGTTAGGGTTTTATAGAAAACCCTAAAACTAAACCTAGGTAGCCACCAACCTCCTTGAAGGTAAGACTACTCTAGGCCCTTGCCCTACGAGGAGGTGGAAGCTAGTTAAGTTGAGTCATGTAGTCTTTAATACAAAAACCAAGAAATAAAAATCCGTTTCCGTTTCCTACTTCAACTCAAAATAGTAAGATCAACAAATCAACCACTACAAGCAACAACTTGGGAGAAAACACATGGCAGAAAAAGTATTTGTGTAATTTAACCATTCTTTCATAACTCACAAAAATAAATATATCTACTTTTATATCGCACAATACAAAATGATATCATGGATAGATGTTCAGAAAAGAGTAAAGATTCAAAATAACTTTTAATAAGGAAACACAGACACACTGACCTGAACAGAAAATTGCAAATCTTTACTGGTGCTTACAACAGACCTGGACTCAACCTGCAAGATAGGAAATAATATGGTGAACAGCCAAACAAGGAAAAGGGAGGACCAAAAATAGAGCAATGTATCCCTAGTCAACCCAGAGTGTATCTCTACCTTGGAGCTGCATCTACGTGCAACTTCTCTGCTATTGGACACCTGATTTTGAGATACACCAACCTCTGCAAGAATCTTCAATCAGCTAATAGATATATAGATACTAGATAGGCATTGCTCATCATAAATGGCACATCATTCATAAAAAGAACACATCATCAATCTTTTTATTCAAGCTCATCATTGAAGCAAAGGCTAAAAGGATAGTAAAACATCACTTTCACTTTCCTATCCCACTGATTTCAATGCAGGAATCAAAGCTATAAAAAATTTCTAAAAGAAATTAAAAGATAGAAAGTTTAAATACGTTGATATTGCAATACAGAAGAAAGAAAGTGAGTTTTAGCATTAAAGCCGAGGAAATAATAAACAAATGCAAAGAGGAGAAACTGACAAATTTTTTATTTTTTTTTATTGGCACCGGGTGTCCGGAGCTTCGCTCCGACTAATCCCGGGGGTGCACAGGCCCAAGTCATTTGTCCGAGAAACTGACAAATTATGCATGGATGAAAGTTCCCAAATAAGTAAACACATGGAAATGTAGAAAGTTATTCCAAGTTGTTTAAGAGGGCAACTGGTGTTGGTACTTCAAGATTTTTTTAATAGTCAAAAAGAAAGATTTGTGGTGCATAGCAAGTACAAAATAAATTGCTACATGATGAGGGAGTATCTATGCAAGTTTCACACATGGAAACCCAAAGGGTGCTTTGCTTGATAGACTAACTCAATAGTCTTAAAAAACCTATGATTTTTTTAAAATTTAGATGTAAAGATACATGAATTCATGATTTTGCAAGTTCCTATACCTGAGAGCTGACTTGTAATTGAAAGATTTTGATTTTGCAAACCATAACCAGCACATGCCTGCATATAAGCAAAAAGAAAAAATTTACGAGTCACCTGTAAAAATGATTGTCCAAACCAGAAAGTAATATCGTAAGCTCATAGAACATTCACAACAAACCTCTTCAACCTTCACTTTGGATGTTTGTGAGAATAAACCAGTAGGAGTAGATTCTGGTGTGCTACGAGGAACTGGATTTAGATGGGCACGCTGTTTATCAGGTTTTAATGGTTCAGCATGTTGGACAAATCCCAAAGGTTTAGTATTTGAACGTCCTCTACTGACATCATCTTCCACCAACCAGCCTACCTGTGGCTGCATCACTGATGCTGATAGTGTAGGTAATCTTGACAGAATAGGAGGTTCTCCTGAGCTCTGATTCCTTATATCTGGACCACGCTTTGTTGTAAGGAGTCCTCTCTTCATATCAAAATCTCGATCAGATGAGATGCAATCTTGTCTAACAAGAGCTCCATGTAAACAAGGTTCTACAATATAATTGAAGACATAATATGGGAAGACACTGAGCATATATCTTTAATAATGGATATCAAACTTTCCAAAGGACAAATATATTGAGAGGAATAAGGCAAATACTCTGAGAAGGCATCAATGGCCTTGTGGATGTGTGGCCATTGACATTCGGTAAGACTGAAAGAGGAGGTTGAGAGGTTTCATATTTTAAATCAGGACAACTTGTCAATGAAGGAGTAGCCAAGTCGTTAATATACTTCTCATCCTAGAGAGAGAGAGAGAGAGAGAGAGAAAAGAAAAAAGAATTAAAAATGTAAATAAATAATCAATGTCCCATTATGCTACATGCACATAAGGAGCAGCAATGGAGAAAATTTTGTCATAAGAATAACATTCGCCAATCGAAACCAATTCATTATCTTGACTCATAATGCTAAAATCACTTAGCATTCGCTAATAAAGCCACATCCACTAATATATTAAAAACCTACCGTTAGGTTTAACCTTTGTTCAACTTCAACACCATTCATCACTTCACTAATGGGAGCATTAGTATTACCATTTGGTACAAATCCAGCATCCTGAAATTCAGAAACACTATTTATAATAAGAAATTCTTTTAGAAAATTAAAAAAAAATGAAACTTGGTAACTGCTGATGAAAAAAAAATGTAAGTCTCATCAATGGCTTGAGAATCAGATCAGTTCAAATACCTCTGGCATCATGTAGTCGCTCACATCAGGAGCAGGGGGTAAATTTACCACCTCATCTTCATAAAATACTTTTGAGATTCTTTGTAATAAATTCATATTGAACTCTCTGGATGCAGGCATTACATATATAAATTGCAACTATAAGTAAATTCTAAAAAATGAATGGTTAAATGGTTTGATTAAAAAAAGGCTCTTACTTGAAAAAGTAATGTCTGACATTGCATGCAACATTTCTTGCTACACGAAGGACTGGAACAGCATGAGCTGCCTATTAAACAAATAAAACAACAAAAAAGTCACTAGCATTTCAAAAGAAATGAATTTAAAAGAACTTTTCTCAACAAATATAGAAAAGGAAAAATAAAGTACCTCTGCCTGAGGAGCATAATAAGGAGTGAATGCAGGAACTACATGAACTCGAGGTTGGTCCTTATCTTCCCAAACCATTAGACGGTCATCAATTACCATTGCCATCTTTGGATGACACATGCCATCCCGGAAGACATTTAGCAACGATTTCCTGGAGCCTGTCAGGTCAGAACCAAGAAAAGGATTCAAAAATTGATTTAGGTTTAGGAGAAATACTTCTTTGCATCCTGGCATCCATCTCACATACTTCTCCACTGAATTAGCAAGCTACATCCACCATTAGAGTTTTTTTTTTCTTCCTTTTTAATTAAAGGTGAATGGAGCATGCCAACTCACCAGAAATGTACTCAAGATGAACGCCAAAATGTATAGAAGCATTTCTAAGAGAGGAACCTACAAGCACAAAAAAATGTCAAATTATTGTCATAATACTTGCCTGATTTGACACATATAACACGGTTCAGGAGTTTATTTGAACTTATAAGTTGTGCCTCCGGGTCAAGAAGCCTCCACATTTCTAAGGCGTAATCTCTTTCTGCCATAGTGCACACATAAACTTCAAACCGTTTCCTACCTTTTTCAGTTAAATAGCTTCGCAAATCCTCCCACGCAGGTCGTAACCTCACAAGTACACTGGTATCACGATTCTACACAAAGGAAACAGCCAGTCCTTAGGGAAAAAAAAAAAAAGAACAGTAATTCATCCCCAAAAAAAAACCAATAACAGCCTATCATTTCAGAAGCCAAACTAGATACCCCGCACATAGATGGCCGGATGGGGTCTGCATACATGCAGTTAAAATCCCTTAATGTGTTACCATAGGATGCTTCTACTGTTGAAACTTATCAGCAAGCAAAAACCATGTACTACACACTCAGGTCTCCTAGCTGATTGTAATGCATCAGCATATCATCATTTACAGAAAAAGTTACTCATTTTTCTTCGGACACATCTGACTACAAATATCAATCAATCGGTAAATATTGGTGACGTGTGAGCACACACATGTACAAATATCAAGCCATTTAATTCCTCAGCTACCATAGTCTATGAAGCATATGGATCTAGTATAGCAATCTATAAAGTTCCCCTTTTGTATCCATTATCAATCATTTCGCTAAAGGTAAGAACTCATCAAAATCCATTACTAGCTGCTCCATCCGTTAAAGTATTCCTTGAAAATAAACTGTATGAAACCCAAAGGGTGCGTCTAATAAAGATGATACAGAAACAAACAATCTCACCTCAGGATCAATACGAGTAAGGACAATATTCTTTTCTTGCAACCGTATTACAGGCCGAACAACTCGTTCATGGTTATCAGATAGCCGAAGAACCTCCTCCAATTGCACCTTATATACCTTCCCATCACTATCCACCACATAATCGTTCTCCATGTACTGCTTCAACAGCATTCGATCATCAATGTACCGCTTCATCTCGGCAATCATTTCCGACACGCGCACCCGATCAGTCTGGCGTGCAATCGAGCCTCGAAGAGCCTCAATTCTGTCCTCAAACGACTTCATGGTGTTCGCAACGATGAGCGTTTCATCAAGATCGAACACGATCGCCAGACAACACAGATTCAGCATCCCCAAGCTCGCACTGTACAGACCTGCAGGAACCGAATAGCACCAAAAGCACGGAAACTTATTCTGCTTACTTGGTACTGCCACCAAATGAATTTCTTCGTCCCCAATCAATACCACGGCCGTCTATATAACCAAATCAAAAATATATATATCATTTATAATTAAGAAAAATAAAAGAAAAGCACGAGAAAAATAAAAATCGACTTATTTTATTTCCATTTCTTACAACTCTTTAAGATGTTTTGTCAATTAAATAACAACACAACACTCAAAACTCTTCTTCTTCTTTTTTCAATTCTTAGCTATATTCTCGGCGACAAATTAATTTAGGTCTTAAAATTTAAAACGAAGCGGATTCCGTGGTGACCTTATTTTGTCAAAGCATGAGGCGTGGAGATTGATCAGATGCGACTGTTCGACAGGCGAGGACGACTCGAGTTTGCACAGAACCGAAAACGAAGAAATCGTTTGAAGAATCGAGAGCGGAGGGCATCGTTTACTCCTTGGCGACACGCTGTGGATGCGAATCTCGTTGTTTGGGAACTGGAAATTCTGGTCCGAGACCGGGATAGCGTCCAGCTCTCCCAAACGCAAGTCCCCGTGATAGACCACGGATTTAAACCCCAAGCGACTCATTATTTAAATCAAATTTGATTCGACGCCAAACAAGGAAAAATAGTAGAAGAAAGCGTTACGATCCTCTAGTCTCTATTTCGCTTCTTTTCTCACTCCCAGAGCTCTGCACTCTCTCTTGCACCATTCACGGTTTCAAACAAAACGAAGGCAGGGGTTTTGAATTTATAGGCGGAGGGAGTCAGTTAACTATGTTTTGGTTTTTAAAGAAATTACCAAAATACCTTCCCAATCGTTGTAGGCAAGGCAACGTGGCGAGCAAAGGGTAGTTGCCCTAGTGGGACACCGCTTTGTATACGTGGCAGTCGAAGAGTCCGTTATTCTGAAGAGTCAGCCTTTGGACCGCGAATCTCTCGAAAAGAGTCGTTTTTTGATAGGAAGTGTATTCTACTGTGACATTAATGCTGGTTTATATTATTTTATGCATTTTTTTCTTTTTCTATTTAAGAATTAAATTTTCCTCTCCAAAAGAAGATTTGTTTAGCTTTCATTGTCATGTTGAATTAGGAGTGTATCTTCATCACATTGTTTTATGGTTATATATAATCTGATTGGGTTCATATTAACTCTTGTCGTTGTTTGGAAGATTCAAAATTCCTTTAACTATTTTAAAAAGGCTTAGAATTTCTTGAATTATTTTACCAACAAAATCATATTCTCTAACAATTTTCTAGGACGCTTGTTACGTGGGCACGTTACACGTAACAATAGGTGGCGGTTGGGTATGTTTTGTTTAGTGACTTTAGTCTATCTTACCATTGATGCCTCTCAGCTTGAGTAAGTCTTCCAAAGTCCATTGTTATTTGCATAAGCTTGTTAGTAGAATTTAACCATCAATAAGTTTTTGTTCCAAGTTATTGTTTATGTTTGCCAACCAACTCTGTTCTAGTTTATTTTTTTAGTTTGAATATTTTTACTTATTAGATATGTTAAACAAATTCTTTTCATATGAATATTTTGATAAAACTTCTGCTAAGTAAGATAAAGGTGGTTGCACAATCAACCATCTCTTTTATTGATGGTGACTACACGATTTCTCTCTCACATTTATGTCACATCAAAATATATTTTACATACAAAAAGAACTTACAAAAATACATTAATAAACATAGCTAATGTGTGTTTTAATTATGTTTAGTGCTAAAAAATGTTATTATTCACATTCATTTCATATTGGCTTACGACACTATATGCACAAATGTAAAATAGGTGTTAAAATAGCATTTTCTCTTAATTCCATGCAACAATTTTTATAAAATACTATTAGTAAAATACAAACCACTAATAGCAAAATACAACAATCTTTGTTATTTAATTGGATCTATGTGTGTTTTAAAAGATTATCTATCATGCTTTATGTTACCATATGATACATCATATTCACTCTAACGAGATTAATTGGCAATAGTCACATCAATAATGGTTCATTGGATAATAACTTAAAGGTGGGATACAGACCCATCCTTCAACCGAGTGAGAAGAATTCTTTCCATTGCATTTGAAATAGAAAGAAGACATCTCTTATTTCATATGAGTAAAATTGTCTTAAAAAAAATGATAATTTCAACTTTCTATTTCATTTGAAATTGACAGGATTTGTCCTCAATCGTGATGTGACATTTGCTAAGCGAAACTCTTTTTCTACTCAACAAGCACCATTCTCTTAGCAATAATTTTGTTCACAAAAAAATATATATATATATATATATATTATTATTATTATAATTACGCCATATCAATTATCAATCTATTATTTTGTTTTCATCTAAAAATATTTGTCAAACAGGCCTTAATGTCTGCCTAAAGCCCACACTACAATTACCGTGGACCTCGTAGCACGGCGTTGATATCATCGTAGCCGCGCGATTTCTTAAAATACACTGAAGCAACGAGACCGGTGAGATTCGCCGAGACCTCCCGGCCGAGCGATCGACTTGGGTCGGAGAGAGAACTACAAACCATGTCATCGTTCTCGGGGTCGACCCGACCGTTCGACGACGACGAGTACATCGGCTACGATTCTCGCCTTCCGTCCCAGCGATTCGACTCCTTCTCGAATTTCGAAGCCAAGTCAGTGAAGGACTCGGCCGCTGGCGACTCGTCCCCGATCTTCGCCTCCAGCCAGTCGTACAGCGCCGGCAACGATGTCTTCTCCTCGCAGCCGGTTCCCGATACCCCTTCGCCGCCGTCTGTCTACTCCGCCACCGGAGGATTCTCGGAATTCTCGCCGGGGCAGAACGACGAGGGCTTCGATGGAGGTTTTGACTCGTTGGACGGCTCGATTCTGCCTCCGCCGGAGGAGATGCAGCCGGAGGAGGGCTTTGCTCTGAGAGAGTGGCGTAGGTGACTCGACCATACCATTTCTCTGTAATCATTAGGTTTTTGTGAGATAAGAATTTGGAATTTGAACCTTTTTTTTTTTTTTTTTTTTTAAATTTATTAGCTAAATTTTCTGAGTAGAATAAAAAAGCTAGACACAGAGATATGCGGCGATGTAGTTGGTTGTGGTGAGTAATCGGTGAAATTTGCGGATGAATTCACAGACTGAACGCGATTCGATTGGAAGAGAAGGAGAAGCAAGAGAAAGAGATGTTGAAGGAGATAATCGAGGAAGCGGAGGAGTACAAAATTGAGTTCTATAGGAAGCGCAAGGTTACTTTTGAGAACGACAAAGCTGCCAACAGGGAGAAGGAGAAGGTGAGTGGCCAGAATCCAAAATCCTAACTATTATTTTTTGAATTAAATTATTAAATTCGTCATTTCTTACATAAAATTATTTAAATTTTGCTGTCTCATCAGGATATAACTTACAAATAATGTTGTCTACTTTGAATGTAACATGTCAGCTATTTTTGGCAAATCGGGAGAAGTTCCATGCCGAAGCGGAGAAGAATTACTGGAAGGCAATTGGAGAACTTATCCCGCATGAGGTGCCGACTATGGAGAAAAAGGGGAAGAAGGGAAAAGAGAAGAAGCCCGCCGTTGTGGTGATCCAGGGGCCCAAGCCTGGGAAGCCAACTGATCTCTCAAGGATGCGTCAGATACTTCTGAAGCTCAAGCACAATCCTCCTCCCCATATGAAGCCCAAGCCGCCACCACCATCACCACCAGAAACTAATAAGGACGCTAAAACCACTCCTCCCGCCGCCGGTGGTGCTAGTGCTGTTCCTCCCAAGGCTGCAGCTGCGGCATCTCCCGAGGCGTTAACTGCCGTTTGAGATTGAAGCAAGGGTTTATAGAAGAATTTGTATGATACTAAACAATTATGATATGTAGAATTGGCTGTGACTCAAGACATGCCAGTGCTTGTATGATACTAAACAGCTATGATATATGGAAGTGAGCCTGTATGTGTGTGGATGTTAGTTTGGTGTCTAGCCAATGTAGAAAGGTTTCTGTTTCATGATCGAAATTGTTTGCTTATGTTTTGATGTGGAACTTGTTAATTTTTCTGTCTTGTGCGATAGCATAAGATAGTTCTGTCATCGTCCTCAAATGGTAGTTTGATCGGTTCTGAATCACGCCTAATGAAGCAAAGAACACTAATTCAAATTTCCTTCCTTCTTTCCTTGTATAAACATGTTAAAAAATAATAATAATAGTTCTGTCGTTTTACAAATCATGAACATTTCGTACCGACAAAAACAAGGGGTAAAAGGGATCAAGATCCCCTGTTATAACCCCTATTTTCTGTTATTGGGCAGGGGGTTAACAGATCTTACAGGTTTACTTTTAAGATACTTATCCTAAAAAATAAAAGGTTCAATAATCAATCAAAAATAATCTGAGAAACAAAAGCAACTGGAAAATATGACACATCATAGAATGCATCATCTGGGAAGTATCATAGACCCACTGTCAGAGTTGAACGAGTCATTTGAATTTACACGAGGATTTGCTTGTTGGTTTCGTTTCACTGCTCGAGAAGATGTTTCCTCGGAACTGGTACCAGCCCCGTCTTTATTAAAGGTATTTACCCTGTATACTCCTGGCTTTGTTAGTGCCTTTTCATTGAGGTGAACTTCTTTGGAGAGCATGTCTACTACTTGCTTCATGGTAGGCCTTTGGCTTGCACTGCGCTGGGTACAAAACAGAGCCACCTTAATGAAGCGCATCAACTCATCCTCTGGATACTCTGTCAATTCAGGATCAACAATGTCCAGAAGTCTTTCATCTTCTCTTAGTTTCCATGTCTGCAACATAATATATAAGTTGTCAGCAAACCACAAGGTTTTCCATAGAACTTGGGTGACTTGGTTTATTAAATTAACATTTGTTTTCAAAAAACACATGATAATTATATGCTCTAAAGTCAAGTCCATATAAGAAAATAACTAACGATAATGAAAATAGAAAAAAGCTTCAATTGACTGTTGAGATGTTGCAGCAGACAGTAGAGAACTGATAATAAAGGAAGGCCGCTTCAAAAGTTCAAATCTCCCTTTCGGACAAAACTCACTTTACAAACAGAAAAGGAAAAACTAATGATAAAAGTTCAGAAAGATACCCATTCCACCAGAACCAGTAATTCCTCCCCAAATGCTGCCTTACTACTGCTTCTACCACTAATTATTTCAAGCACAAGCACTCCAAAGCTGTATACATCCGCCTTCTTTGTGAGTTGGCCTAAAAGTGCATACTCTGGGGCCAGATATCCCCTGCAAATACATAGGGTTGTTGGTGAGATAAAAAGAGAAGCAGAAAAAATAAATTTAGACACTAGATTTGTGGCAACCACATGGAAAACTGTTCCGCTCTCCCACTCCCTTTAAACAATTTCATGTGCAGTGGGATCCTCTAAATCTATGACTATCACAAGATTTGGATCCATTTCCACTATACATCCTCACCTCAATCCTCATCTATTCTCCTAACTAGTTTGTTACATTCACACTAGTACTAGTTTACCAAGTAATTCTAGAAGTTACTATTGTATCCCTAAAAAAATAAGGTAATTTTTAAAATTACCATTTGATCAAAATCCAATATTGATCAATCGCAAGTCCAATGATGATTTAAGAACCACATTATCCATGGGGGGACACAAAAATGACACAAGGACTTATAGCATTACTTCTAGTTTACCTAGTGGCAAAATTCAGGCAATTTTTCAATTTAATTATTATAAATTTTGTTTTTTTTGTGTTTTATTCTATTTTGGCTGAAAAGCTGGTGAACATATCCAATTTTGCCTCCAATACAAATGGGAAACACCAGTGTCCTTTTCCGTAGTAGCACCTATATGAAGCATGGCGTACGTAACAATTGATTAAACTATTAATGTAATGGCCCATTTTTCTATCCAACCTGAATAAGACTGATGATGAGGGATTCTGATTTTGTGCAATAGGGTACCCTAATGCATGTGAGAGCCTGCCTGAACCCCATTGGTTGTGCCCAAGCAAGCTCTCTCATGGGGCTACCCTATTGCACAAGATTCCCATTAGAGAATGAGCATGGTCGTCAAATTCAGTGTAGCATGTGCATGGAAAAAATTTCTCGAAAAACCCATCAAATTGCATTTGAAAATTTTGAATGCAACAAATGACTACAAATAATTCCTTTCTATAAAATAAAAACTTATAAATGATTTCTGCTAAGTTTTTATTTCATCTTATTTTATGATATAACCCAAGCATCTAAAAGGGATCAAATTCACATCCTCACATTCCACCCTTTTGCTTATAAGGGAGAGATGCCATTTGCCCCAAAGGCAACTTAAAAGCAGCTGATTTGTGAAGTTTAACAACAAATTGCATGTGAAGTTTGACTATACACATAATTTAGTGAAAACCTCACTTACGCTAGACTCTCTAACAGGTTTCTGAATAGATAAATAGCCCATGTAGCTCACAAAGTAAAATGCAATGCAATATAAAATCACACTTACACAGTTCCCGCGACACGAGTACTAAGATGAGTGACATTGTCTGGAAAAAGCTTTGCCAGCCCAAAATCTCCTATTTTAGGATGAAAGTTTCCATCAAGAAGTATGTTGCTAGCCTTAATATCCCTGTGGACAATATGTGGTTCAGCTTCCTCATGAAGAAATGCAAGACCGGAAGCTGTACCCAGGCATATAGCAGCTCTCTTTGGCCAATCCAGAGCAACGTGTTTACTTTTTGAACCTGAAGTAATATTTTCTGGACATTAGCACACTCTGAAGAGAGATTAAACCTTATGTTCAGAAATACATCTTGCAGAATGAACTCATAGGACAAATCCAATAAGTTGATCCAATTCATTTACAGATACAAAGATCAGACATTCCAACAAAATTTGAGCGAGAAAAAGAAAAAGAAAAAGAAAATCATCACTCTGTTTCTTCAAATTCAATTATTTGGCCTATTTGATTTGGTATGCCCTTCCAGAGCATATCCACCCCAGCCAATCCAGAAAAATGCATCCCACAACCAAATCAGATGACCAAACTCTTAGAAAATGGTATGAACTGATAGGGCTTAATTAGCCAGGCTGACAAGTCACCTCACATTTTAACACCACAAATTTCAAAACTTTTAAATTCATCCCAACTGAAATACAAACTAGTTGCACATAAATCTCTGATAATCTTACCAAGCAAAGCAGTTGCAAGGCTGTTGTTTTCCATATACTCATACACCAATATCCGATGATTGTCCTCAACACAGCAGCCAATGAGTTCAACAAGGTTTGGATGTCGTGTATCTGAGATCACATTAATCTCTGTCAAAAATTCCTGAGTTCCTTGTTTAGATTCCGCAGAAAGAGATTTGACTGCAACTTGAGTACCATCTTTTAGAACTCCCTGCAATTAATAATGGAAAAACCATGTAAGAATTTAATAAATAGAGAGAAGGAAGGAAAATAAGAGCACTAATGGTTTCTCTCTCTCTCTCTGTGTGCCACCAATCCCCCTCTCTTCCCCCAAAAAGAAAAAGTAAGAGTAGAGGTGCTACGCTTATATAAATACAACCGCAACAAAGTAAAGCTAGTTAATCTCACCTTATGGACAACTCCGTAACCTCCTCCACCTATTTTTTTCGAGGGATGGAAATTCTCTGTTGCTGATCTCAAATAGTAATAAGAAAAGAGCTGTACATTATTGGTAGGAATTCCTGACCATGCACAAACAGAGAAAGCAAACACACGTCAAACTTGTGGGGTGAATTCCTCTAGTATTCAGATATAAAATGGAAAAGTAAAGAAAATTAGTGAACAACATCCCAAGTTCTAAGGTGCATTGTAGGCTTGTGTTCAAAACCTAGCCTGATACCACTATATTTGCATAATTTTTCTTTCCTAAATTGCTTAGATTGCATTGAATGAATAGTTTTTTTTTTTTTGAAAAGGCATTGAATGAATAGTTGATAGTGTGCTCAAAAGTTTATTGCAGATGAGTTAGCCATTCCACGGGCAATTCATTAATTTCTACCATGGCCTTCTGGTATGGCTATAAAAATTCAGTTTACCCGGACCCGGTCACAGTTCATCCCACAAATTTTGGAACTGGCAAAATGATCCAATGTTAGTGGGTTTGTGATTCACGCCAATTCTGGCTTGACTCAACCAACAAGGACTAGTAAATAGATACGTTCAGACATTGTGAGCTTGAACATTTTTGCAAAGACTTGGCTTATAGAAAGGAACAGAGAAAATGAAGGAAAAATACCTTTGACTTTTAATTCTAAGCTAAAAGAGTTCCAATTGTCAAGCTCTTTCTTTTTCTTTTTTTTTTAATTAATTTTTTTTATTAAGTTCACCATCTTTGCCAGGAATTTGATCGCTATCTATATCGGTTTTCCCCCTATTGCAATATGCTGAAGCAGGTTGCCTAGCCGGCACAATTCTCCCAAACAACACATTAACACTTAAAAGAGATAAAATCATAAATATACATCTTGAAATAAATTCTAACTTCTACCAAACCACTCAGTAGTTGAAATAGGTTCCAGAGAGGGTTAAGGAAAGGATGTTAAGGGAACAAGGATCATCTGGGACGTAAGAGTGGTATAAGGACGCGCTGATTCAGCACTTGTTATATGGAATTGTTGAATAAACAGTAAACAGAAACGGTATATGTCAATGAATCAAGGAAATTATAAGAGTGGTATACAGAAAACGGGGTTGTAATCCAAAAATTTACAATTTTTTACAGTTTGAGGACCTCTAATAATAATTGAAATGAATTCAATCACACCCATTTTCTTACCTTCTGCCTCTGTCTGATTCGCAATATTCTGTCCTTTACAGTTTCTCAAGGCACCAAAGCAACTACGAATCATTGCTACAGAGTTGGAAGTTCTTAAACACCCAAATTATTTACCACATATCTTCTTCAAATCCTATTCCATCCCAAAAAGAATCAGAAAGCTAATCAGAAGGCAACGAAGCAAACACAACCACCCATGAAAAATAAAAATAAAAAACCAAACAAACGGAAACCTGAATTTGGAAGTGATTTCAAATCCAACCCGCCCGTGCCAAAAAGCTTTTAACTGCCTTGTTGGGCCTGTAGGTGAAGCAAACGCCAAGACAAGGTAGTTTTCGAGGAAATCCCAGATGGGTCGTGTGGATATGAGTGGTAAAGAATGAAAACCCATTATCAAAATCTTTGAAAAAAAACCACTATTGGGGATGGACAAAATTTTTCAAGGCTTGATAATTAGAGCAGGGTCTAGTTGGCCAAGGTGTGCAAGGCGGGTGAAAAGGTAGTTGATAGTGACTACTTTTTTTTTTTTTATCCTTTTTCTTCTCTTCCCTTTCTTGCGTGCTGGCTTTCTCACGTTTAGGAGAAAGACAGCAGCATCACAGCAATACCTTTGTTCACACATATTGATAGGTGGGGTTGGTCGCTTTGCGGCTTCTTCTCGTTCAAAGCAACCGACCAATACCTTTCCATCGGTCAGCAAAAACGATAGTTGAATTTAAGAATTGAACTGCTTCAGGGGTTCGCATCTGTTGGAAGTAGCAAAAACGTTAGTTGAATTCAACGACGCCGTCTTTTCGCAAATAATTTTGGAAGTCCTTTGTCGGTACTCCTGTATTTTTCTAATAATAAATATGACTTTTAAAATTACAATTCGATCAAAATTTAATAATAATCAATTATAAATTCAATGATAATTTTAAGAGTTACATTAATTTTGAAGAAACACAAAAGTGACACAAGATAGATGTAATACTATTCTCTTTTCACACCGTATATTTTTCTCTTTCTTTTTTTTTTTTTTTTTTTCATGGTTTGGTCGAAACGAACTATTCCTCTTCCTCCCAGCTCGAGCATAGTAAATTTTTTTAGTAAAATTCACTTAACCCCCTCAAACTATTAATTGTGACAATTTATCTCACAAACTATCAAAACAATAATAATATATCCCCTAATGTTAGCAAAATAGCGAAATTACTCCTATAAATATTCAATAAGACAAAAATACTCTTAAAAATTTGAAATAAATAAATAAATTTTGTTGTTTTTATTTTAGTGGTAAGTTCGTTGATTTGTTAAAATTGTGGGTACATTGTCATTATTTTAGTAGTTTAGATGATAGATTATCATTGAAGTGGTAGTAGTTTGAAAATGTTAAGTGGATTTTACCTAAATTTTTTCTAGATTGAGACCATAGTAACAATTATTGTTTTCAGCTTCTACAAATTACAATTAATTAAGCATAGAGGCTTTCCTTGCAATCCCCTTATTGCGGGTATCCCTCACAATCCCGTATATGTATTTGTTCGAATAAATGATTTAAAAATATAAAATAAAAGGGAAAATATTTGTTAGAGGTAAATTTAATCATTTAATCAACACTTTAACACTCTTCCCACGTGTGTGTAGGTTTAAACTCCATTTTAATAGATGAAGCAAAAAATACTTAGAATATTTCATTTAAATTAGGGGTAATTTGACAGAGTCAATATTCGATTTTAGAATCTTTGGCTCTGATACCATGTTAAATCACAATTTTTTCCATAAGTTTAAAATGATAAAAATAGGTAAATTTAATTACTTAATCAACACTTAAAAGTGTGTTAAGTTCGAATTGTAATGAGACACAAATATAAAATTATATAAATGAATCCAACCCGATTTATTTAATTAAACGAGTCCAATTCTTAAGCATAACCTATTATCGAGTTTGTATAATCATAATGTATTAACTTTGTGTTGAATTTGTATTAAATTTAAATATCGCCTATTAAAATAATGGACCCTAATCTCACATCAAACTTTGACCACATTCCGTGTCCTGAAGATTTTAAAACGGCACGGTTAAGCCATGATCTTGGCCAGTGGTCCCAAAAACGAACAAGCTTATGGATGGCTAAGCAATTACCGTATCATATGTAATAATAGTATGAACCGATGATGGGTCTAACTATGAAAAGTCAGCCCATCGAACAAAACCAGGGTTTGGCAATTAGCAACGTCAATCGCCATATGCAAAGAACAATAATGATTCGTGTTAAAAATACTTAAAAAAAAACACACACACACAAAAACAAAACAAAAAATGATTAAAAAAAACCACCCAAAAACAAGACAAAAATGATTCAATTAAGATATTCAAACAGATTGACTTCTTTGAATGTTTCCTCCTTTTTGGTTTTTGTTTTGTTTTGACATGTCCACGCAAAGGTAAGGGAAGGGAATTCAAACCTATCACCTCCGCTTCATAAGATATAATTCACAACCAATTAAGCTACTTCTTAGGGACGAATATTTCCTTATTTTATTTGTTTGTTAAGTATTTTCTTAGCTCCCATACGTATCCTAGAATACAATGTTGATTATTCCTTGAAACCTAATGGACTTAATGCAGTCCATCCAATGAATATTCAACTTTTTAAGGTATTACATAATACGTGCAGTATAATCGGGTCAATAAAAGAGAATATAGTAAATGGATTGGCCAGCAGGATAAGAGTTTTTGAATATATAAAAATTATGTATAAAAAAATTACATGTTTTTTTAATAATATTACTAAAAAATAATACTAAAAAATCATGTGCTTCTCCACATGTCAAAATACATGCTATTTTATAAATTGAATTGAAGAAAATTTCTTCCTTCCTATTAAATAAAAAAGGTGTAGCAATGTGATATGTTACAATTGCTAGTATGTTTGGTAGAACGGGATATTCAAGGGCTATAAAATTCACATAACCTACTACTAATTTTAGAACACAAGCAAAGAGTTGTTCAGATCTGGGGCCAATTTCATAGTTAAAGTTGAAGGAGCTCTTCAATTTCCAGTTATCAAATTTTGGGTACAACTACAACTCTTTGAACAGTTCAAATGATAACTAGACTCATCAAATAGCGAAAGCTATTGTTCATAGTAGAATCAGCACCTTTTCTACCATCATCTCCTTTCTGTAATGGGAATGTTGCTTAGATATCTAGCTAGTTGCCCTACCATGTACAAGAAAAAAAAAAAATTCTCAGAGCAGTGATTAGCATGCACATGCACAAACCGTTTACATATTTGAGCTGTAAGTGTTTCGAGTCACCTACCATGATGACTGCCAGGGGAGGAGTTTCCTTTCTCACTTCCAAAATCGTTGTCTTCAATTTCACTCCTATCTAAACAAACGGAGCTATTTTTGATACTTGGCTCTGAACTAGCACTGCTGCTTGTGGCAAGAGGAGAGTCAGCAGCACTCGGTGTCTTTTTTGTGGAACTTGATCTCACACTGTAAATAGAAGAAGCAGGAATGTTTGTCATGGATGGGCGTGGTTTACCCGGGATGCTTCGTCTTATATCCTGGGTAAGAAAATCCAAAGCCAGATTAGGAATTGCTACACAAAAAAAGAAGAATTGCACAAATATCATGTTCGCATGTCTGGCGATGAAATAAGCCTCTAATTAAAAACATTTAACATATAACATATAAAGCATGAGGCAGACATATCTCCTCTCCAAAAGGGATCTAAGGATTTCAAGACCAAGAAAATTATGTATATTGTGCATGAATTAATTTAATGGATAGCATCCTTGCAATAAGGATAGAGATGAATACCATATGCCTCAGAGCCATATCAAGGGACTTATTTGAAAGTGTTCTTCCAAAGCCCGAGCCATTGGTGGACAAAGACTTGCTGCCTTCATTATGTGTAGAGCAACCTTCATCTTGTTTTGGTGGTGGAAGTTTCCTCATGTTTACCACTCTTTCAACCATCTTTGTTCCAATAAGTACAGGGCTATCTGTCTCGTTATCTTTTCCACGTGATCTACTCTTAGCCAGAATGGCCTTCCCATTACCATAGGCACTGCCATGAGAAGCTCGTCCTCTAGAGGGAGAGGATGATTGTTGTCTTGATTTTCCATTTGAAATGGAGTCAATAGAAGATGACCTAGCACTTGGAGCTCCTGGCCTGCCCTTAGAGGCTGAGACTGGCCTTTCTGGAAATGATGTCCTCAAATTTGGTGGAGCATCAAGTGAGAAACCAGGAATCTCATAGGGTTTCCAAGGCCTAGATTTAACTGGTGGTGAACTTCCACGTGATAGCAGTGGTTTTTTTGAAATTGTGGGACCTGACTTTGGTGCTGAAGAAGACCGACCAGGAGGAGCGGATAAACTAGGTTCAACTGAGGGGGCTGATGGTCCACGGTTTGGTGTGGCTGATCTTGATGTCGACTTCGAAGTTGGTAAGGAAGGTCTGGCAGTTGGTGTTGAAGACCAAGCGGTGGATCTAGTAGGAGTTGAAGATCTCACCATTGGAGGTGTGGAGGATCTTGAGGGTTTTGTTTTAGAAGGTAATGTGGGATGTGAAACAGGTGTAGAGGATCTTGAAGGTTTCGATTTAGAAGGTAATGTGGGCCGTCCAGTTGGAGTTGCAGGCCTTGAAGTAGCTGATGTGAGCCCCACAGATGATGATGACCTTCTATTACCGTTGCTGGAAGAATTCTGTCTAGAGGGCAAAGTCGGCTGCTTAGGGACTATAATACTCCTTGAAGCAGGTTCTTCCTGGACCTTATCTAGCTGCAACCAAATGATATAGAAAACAAAGCAACACAAATTTGCAAATTATGATAGAGGAAGCAAAACTAGAAAATACCAAAACATTAAAAGAGGGAACATTTATGCTATAAAGCTAAATGTTAAAGACATCTGATGCTACTGGTTAAAAAAAGAGCAAAGCTATACTCTACATTAGTGAAATGTTAGCAAGCTGCACATACACACTGTTACCGTACCAGTTAACAAGGCCCATAAGCATCCAGAATCCAAACTAAATAGAGCTCTTACCCTAGACCTTGGAGCAGTGGGACGTGCATTAGGAATCTCAATCTGACTCAATACAGGTTTCTGTGAATCCTTCTCCAAAGGAGGAAAAAGTGGTGTGCCAGGTGGTGTAAGAAGCCTGAATTCAAAGGAGAGTTCCCATAAATACTAAGGCAAAACATATAATTCTCCCATAGAACAACATAGACGCAGTATATAGCAATAAGGAATATGTCAGACTGTGTGTCCCTGAGCATGTGTGTTTGTGTGTATCCATATATTATGCAAGTATACGAATTTCTTCTCATTTTCAGTCCTAAAGCTTCTGGACCAATCCAGCTCAGCATTCTACAATTCAAACCAGATGCTAAGAAACCCAAAACCCTTTTTCCTCATAACTCTAAGAGGTTCATTTTAGAATTATATGAGAAAAAGGGCCTGAAACTAATTTTGCTCAATTTCTTCGGAGAAGACACATGCAGTCAGAGACGTGCATGAATAAATCTTTAAAAAGAAAATGACTAGTTTAACATTTTCTTTATAAGACCATTAACTTCAATTGAACTTTAATCATCAGTCATAAGAAAAGGGGCAAAGTGAAAAGTGCCAATGAATATTTGAGCATAAGATGCCTGCGAAATGGCATTGGTAATTTCAGTGGGGTCCATAAAAAGACAAATATGATCCTCTAAATGCAACTTTTTCCTTTTTCGTAGTAGTCTAACATTACCGAATGATATTTTGCCCACTGCTTTCTTGATCAATCTCACAAGCTATTGCGACATTGAGACCCAATTGATGTCCAAGTCTTCGATCATTAACTTTACTAGAACTTTAATCCCCTATGATTATCACAAAGTGAGAGAAGAAAGGCAACAAAATACTTGAGAATTGTGAAAAGTTACACTCAAATTTTTATCCTCAGATTCATAACTAATTGGCTCTTTAAATTTGAGCGGGGTCCATCAAAAGACATATATCAATCTAAAAATGTAACTTCTTTTCTTTTCCAAACATTGAGTAATCTAACATTACCAAATGACTTTCTGCTCGCATTTTTCTTTGATCAATTTCACAAGCTATTTGACATTGACTCCCAATTGATGTCAAATCTTCGATCACGTAAAAAAATTGCAAAAAAAAAAAAAAAAAAAAAAAGAGATGGAGTTTAAGTTTAAACAAATACCAATCATAATCAGATTTGTCATTTTCCGAGTTCAAGAACTCATCGGCGCGTGTCTTCCGGGGAGGCATTGACTCTGCAAAATACATCATCATCATCAACATGAAGAAGAAAACAAAATTTTCTTACATGCTCAAAGAATGTGAAATCTCTAAAAATATCGATTAACTTTATCATTCCCTACTTAATCTTTTGGAACAAGTTATAACGGAATCAGTGTAATGGTCCGAAGTTCAAACCCTAACTCCATAATACACCTCTTGTTTCGGTCAAACATTCTACGTGCTCAACGCTTTTAGCAGAAGCAGATTTATGAAAATCGGATTCAGAGCAATTGCAGAAAACCTGACCTGAGGGTGAAGGAGTGTGGAGCTCGTCATCGTCCATCTCACGTTTCGCATATCGAGGAACAGCGCGAGCTCTTTGCCTCTCTCCTTCGTCACCATTTTCCTCTCTCTCTCTCTCTCTCTCTCTCTCTCTGTTTCTTGGTCAGTACGGACAGTCTCGCACTCTAAACACTGAAACTGAAAGGCAACGAGTACTTGAAAACGAACTGAGTTATATTTTTCAATTGGAAACGACGACGGATCTGAAGCTATAAGCTCCGAACGCAGTAACAGAGAGAAAGAGAGCAGTGCAGCTCGAGTAAGCTTTCAGATTCTTTCAAACGGAAGATGAACAAAATAGAGGATTTGAATAGCAGACGGGAAAATAATAATAATGAGAATACCATGAGGAAAACGACTACAGATTTGGACAAAATAACGATATTGCCATTTTCAGGTAATCTATAATGTAAATATCGGTTAGCTGCATTAATGCATGATAGATAGCCTTTGTCATGTTTGATAAAGTTGAGAAATGAGAATTTATTCTTTTTTTTGTTTGGCAGGTGAGAATTTATTCTCTCGGAATAAAAAAGAAATAAGAATTTATTCACTGGCATGTTCATTGAATCACTGGTTACAGTTCATGCATTTTATTTAGATTTGACTAACTTGGCACTTTGCTTCCTAACAAGTTTAGAGGAACAAGATAAACGTTAGTATTGTTAAATTTACTATAATTTTTATTATAAATTAACATAAATACGTGATAATTTATATGACATTTATTTTTTTTTATTTTACTTTTTTTTTAATGGGAATTTTTCAGAATTTATTGATAAAAGATTAAGAGCATAACAATCATTACATCATAGAGCATACAAATGTGATAAAAAAACATAGTCAAATGCTATGAACTTATAAAGTCATAGATATAATAAGAAAATTCTTACAATTAAAACATTTATATGACATCAGATTTCGCTAACCCATATTCAACTTTAATTATGAAACAAATTTACTCTACGCAAACTAAATCTAAGACATGAGTCGCTCAAATTTTCAGAACTTATTTTATGGCTATGAGAGATACTCATCACACCGATATAATCTCCCTCAGCCCATAAATTAGGATTCAATGCATGTCCTTAACCCAAAAACTAGTACAACAATAAATAAATAAATAAATCAAAGCAAAAAACTAAAAACAACAAACTCCCACCATAAGCAACATTAGAGAAGCACGACATCATAGACATTTTAAGCAGACACGACTTAGTGCGTGAGATCCACACGTTGGAGAGTGAGAAACACACTTTGACATGCGAGACTCCAAAACCATCAAAATAAACACCAAAAAGACTTCAAAGAAGACTCCAAGCACTATAAACTAGAGGAGGAAGATGGACAGGGAATGGGGAGGAGGGAAATATTTCCACACACAAATTTAATTTTTATTTTATTATGCTAACTTGTTAAGATATAGTAGCTAATGAATAAGCTATTATTAAAAAAAAAAAAATCCAATAACTAATAAAATAGAAGTGCCATAAAAGTACGATGTTTGTGTAGTGATACTCTTTGCAAACCTATTTTCAAAGTTGCCTAACTTGGTTAGTGGGGGTATTTTTGAGATTTAAGCCTTAAATCAAACCTATTTTTAAAGTTGCCGAAGTGGTTGTTAATTCCCAGGGAATTCAAACTTGGGCTGGGAAAAGATACCGAGATTTAAAGTTTAAACGTGGGCTGTTGGATTTCTCGGGATGCACAGCCTCAAATCTAACGGCCATGGTTGAGCCGAGAAATTCAGACCCAATGGGATTTAAATTGCATGACGTGGACCTCGTGAATCGTGTGGTTCAAAATTGGTGTCAGCCTCTGCGTGCGGACCCCATTCCCTCTGAAAAATTATTTCCAATCAATCAGGTGGATTGGGCCTAAAGACCCCATTTTTATTTATTTTTTTATTTTTTATTTATATAAGAAAAGAAGGAGAAGAGATTCGAACTTATAATTTTCGCTTTATTAGATATGATTTACAACCAACTAAAAGACTCCACTTGATTGCACTGACCGAAAGACCCCACTTAATTGCACTTTGGCACACGAGAAGATCATTAATTATGTAATAAACACGTGGTCCAACTAACGACAACTACCACACGACGTCACATTAATGACGTCAATGACAATTCTCAATATAAAATTAGTATAGAGTAATGATACAATTAGTTTACCATAAAGTCCCGTTTGGTTTATGAAATGACTATTCCATCAAGAAAAGGAATAACTATTCTTGGAAATAGAAGACCGTAGGATAGAGTAATTATTCTTATTCCTTAGTTTGGTTGTAATGATGAAATATAACCCTTATAATTTATTCCTTTGTTTGGTGCAGTCCAATATGTTAGAGAATGTAATCATATTGTAATCAAATTTCTTACAATACCCTTATGATACAAATATAATTTATTTTTATTAAGGACTTTTTTTGTTTATTTTTTAAACATAAATGACTATACTATAATTTTTATTTCTTTTAATTCCATCAAGTAAATGACACAAAAAAAAGATGCCATAAATTGCTCTCTTTTAAATTCAAGATTTTGTTTATGGGTTTTGTTAAAGATCTTGATTTCTTTAACTAAAAAAAATTTAAAAATGATGGAGATGTATGAGCACCGAAACAAAGAGAGGGATGAAAAAAAAAAAAGAAGATGGAGATGTTATGAGCACTGAAACAGAGAGAGGCAAAAAAAATAGAAGAAGAAAGAAAGAACAGAAGAAGATAGAAATGTATGAGCACCAAAACAAGGAGAGAGATGAGTGATTAGAGATAGAAGAGATGGATAAAAAGATACCTGGTTGGAAGGCAACGAGTTGTAGTTTGGGGAAGATGAACAAGTTGCAGTTGAGAAAGACAAAACGTTTGAAGTTTGAGGAAAATTGACTGTTTGATGAAGATTGGAATATTGAGAAGCTTGAGGGTTTTTGTGGCAACTTAAATAAATCAGTTATTCCCATTGGAAACCAATATCTATTCCTCTAGTTTTTTTAGAGGAATAGCTATTCATATGTATAAGGGATTAATGATTCCTATATGAATCACTATTCTTAGGAATAAGCTCTTACCAAACAAAAGAATAGTTATTCCATAGGAATAGCTATTTAATGTTTTAACATGATTTTAGTATTTTAGATATAGTTAATAGGATGTGACAATTAGGTTTAATTTGGGTCTACATTCAGTTAAAACTCGACTCTTTGAAATTGGAATATGTTTCTCATTATAAAAATATAAAGAACACGTGTCTCAATCACTATAAATTCAATCTCAACTAGAACTCAATCTAAGCGAAATGCGTTATAATTTTAATCTTATGTATGGAGTTTCAGACATACAATGACATATCAAGGTCCCCAAGAGGTAGCTCAATCGGTTAGGACCATATCTAATGAAGTGGATGTCACTAGTTCGAATCCCCCTCCTCCTCTTGTGTGGACATGTAAAAAAAAAAAACAATGACATATCAAGAGAAAGTGAAAGGTAAACGAAAAATAATGGTGCTCAACAATAATGGTGGTGCCAATGGTGACAACGATTATGATGGTCGGGAGTGAGCGTAGAAGAGCTAAAAAAATGGTGTTGAGATACTCTCCATACAATATATTACAATCTTAATGAATTAGAGGCTATGCATTATATGACCTCAATTAATGTAACTTGTTTCTTACTATATACATTGTCTTTTTTCCCACTCTAAATGTGATTGTTGCTCTCACTTGAATTGCTCGATGTTGCACATTGATGCCTACTTTGAAACTTGAAATGCGGACCCGAGGCGTAGGCGGGTAGGCCATGCGCCACGTTCACTGTTTGAAACCCACACCCTTGACGCCCCTTGCCTTTTTTAAAGGACATGTTAAAGGTTGTGGATTTTTCATTTTTCAAGGCCTTTTTTAATATTCACGTGCTCTAAAAGTAAATGTCAATTTAATAAATTGAATTAAAAAATAAAATCTTCTAACTCAGTTAAAAAAAAAAAAAAAAGATGTCCTACAAGATTTTAGGTTAAAGTTAGGACAATAGTTTGTATTTGTGTCGAATTTTAGGTAATCATGTATATAAAACTATATAAGTCAATCTTAACCTGATCGATTTAATTAAAGAGATTAGACTTCACAATCCTAATTCACTAATTTTTTTTTTATTGGGTTTGTGTTGAGTTAGTGAGTTGTGCAGAAATTTATAGGATTGATTTATATGGTATAAGACCATATAAGTCAATCCTATTTCGACCTATTTAATTAAACAAATTAAACTCATTAATACTAACTCACTAAATCTGCTTATTTTATATAAAATACTTTTCAAAAAAAAAAAAAAAAAGAGATCTAAAAATGGTCATCCCTAAACGTCGCATTAAAAGACAAAGAGAGTCACATTTAAACGTTATTGGATTTGGCTGATTCCTAGTCCAACCCAAAGTCTGATGGGCGAAATAAACTCTTTTGGACCAAAAAAATGAAGAAAAAGGCCAGGCTACGCAATACGACATACATGATCTTTTCCCTTTTTTAGGGCTAATCAAAGCTTCAAGCATAGACAACCTACGAAGTTCACTATGGGACAGGTATTCCAATCCCAACAAATTTAATTCTGACTGAAACTAAATCTAAGCTAAACCCATTTTTATGATCCCGGCTTGGGCTTCCTAGGCCCAATTCAGGCCCAATGTGCAGCAAAAAATAAAGGTAATGAATTTGATAACTGAAGTACTTTCTTGTGAATTAATAGAAAACATTTGGTCTTCAAGTGATAGTTTAATTGATTATGAAATGGCGTTTAAAACAGTAATTAGTAAATTTTCCTTCCTTCTTTTATGTGGACATGTAAAATATATATATATATATATATATATATATATACACATAAAACATTTGTGCACAGCAATCATCCCGCATTATATGCAAGCTATAAAATATAAAAATAATAAAAATAAAATAAAAATGGAAAAGAAGTCGATACTAACTAAAATTAAAATTTGGGAAACGGCATGGTTTCAAAACTGGTCTATGAAGGCGAAGGCAAATACCAATTCAGAACCCAGAAGGAAGAATCAAACATGAAAATGGGGTGCAGAGAATGTACAATCAAAACAGATTTACTTTTCATATTTGAAAGGTTAATGATTCAGGCATCATCAGCATCGCTTCCAACAACTTGAGCTTCCTGACTTGACAAGTAGTTGCTTCCGTCTGGACCCAAGACCTTAAACCTGCTCAACAATAAAACTTGGGTCACTCTATATAACTCCAAGAATTTGATCTTCCTGACTTGACAAGTAGTTGCTTCCCTCTGGACCCAACACCTTAAACCTGCTCAACAATAAAACCCGAGTAACGCTAGAAACAAAAATTTTATCTTATAACTATCCCACAATATTAACATGACAGTCCCAACCAACACTTGGATCAGTAGTTAACAAAAATAAAATTTAAAGGGTTGATTTGGATGGCTACGTCAACATTGTGAGATAGTCGTTGGATAAAAATGTGATATATAGCATCACTCATAAAACACGGGTCACTCAAAAGTTATAAACCGACTTTGTTTGGTAAAATTTTTATTCTCTTTTATTTTCTCTTTTCAAAACAAAAACATTATCAAACAACTCAAAACACTCAAAACTACTTTTACCTTTATCTCACAAAAACATTTTTTCAAACAAAAAACACTCTCTAAAAAGCATTAACAAACAGAGCATAATCAGCATTACCTTTCAAGGATGAATTTCCCCTCCTTGTACTTCTGGCCTTTCTCATGTGCAGCCTCCTGAAAATGAGTGGCAAAATTTAAAGACAATCCTTCAATAAACTATGTTGACGAGAAAAAATTTATAAGTAATAAATTGAAAACATAATATTTTTACATATTTCCATCCCACAAGTGAGCCACATCCAACACAAAAAATGTCAACAACAGTGTGCAACCCAGTAATCATCAAGCGCTCCTCTTTCTCTCCAACTGTGACATTCACGCTGTCGTGGAATGGAAAGCAAAATGTTACTTGAAACATTCATATGTAAAATTGCCAAATGATGAGCTATGCATGAGCCTGCCTAGGATGCAAGTGATGATGGGATTGGCCATCTACCAGACAACTTGTCAATCATATAGGGGAAATGGCCAGCTCAACCATGGAATATAAAGGGAAGACAATGGTAAAAGTAGAACACTGTTACAAAAGCATTATTTCTTCCTCCCACGGAAAGATTTTCAACCCATTGGTGGAAATGAAATCCTTCTGGCTACTCCATAGCTTGCTGGTTTTTCAGCATTCCTTTTTCCCATATCACTTAAGAGTCCTAGAGCATTGGTTACTGACAAACAACATTTTAGAAAACATATTGACTAAGTAAAACATTTTGGAAAATATAATTATCTATCCTCTCATAGCAATACTAAATGCTCATTCAAGCAGCCTCTCACAATAATATAACCAGATTTTCTGTCGAAACTATAGAACATTGAGAAATTATTCAAACCCATAAGCCCATTTACTTTTTAAGAATCGTGCAAGAGTACATTACTTTGGTTGATATTATTCCAATATTCACACATTTATAACCAATAATAGTACAATTGTAGGTGCAGAAAGAGATTCTACTGCCAACATTTATGTTCTGAATACTAACTAGTAACAAATGTCAAAATCAAGAACACTTACATTTTGTCGAAGAGATAAGCCTTTCCATGCCTGCAGTGGAAAGACTGGGACATAGGAAAACAAAGGGTTAGAGCATGTTGCTATATTGCAGACATGATTGGACACTGAAACATAACAATGAAAAAGGGAATACACACCCAAGAAAGACAACATACTAACATAGTCTCTGCCCACGACCATTTTCATATTTTCATTATTTTATTTAGACTCATTATTTACTTACCAGAAAAAACAATAATACAAAAAAAGGACCAGTTATTTAAGCCATAAAAACAAATTGGGATATAAAATTCCCCAGGTCTATGATGGTTGACTTAATCAGAAGACAATAAGAAAAAAGACTAGCATGCTTGCCTAAACTAGTTAAAGTGAAATAAAATATAACAATATAAGAGCACTAGCAGCAGCTCCTCAATCATTTTCCCATATATTTAGTGAATAAAACTATTTTTTTGATTCCTATAAAAAAACACTTTAAAATAGATTTTCTTATTTTACCCTATACTATTAAAATATCATTTTTTTTACTCTACGGTTTTATAAAAAATTAAAAGGATGAGAGAGGAGGGAGAACACTTTATTTAGGAATATAATATTCCATTGGGAAGCTACAGTGTTTCCCAATACATTGGGAAACACTATAGATACCCAAGGACTTAGGTCAAATATATGGATTCTGATAGGAGTGTTTATATATACAAATATATTTAAATATTGGTTATTAAAACCGCTAAGCATAGCATATGATTACTGATTTTAAGGAGTAAAGCAACACGGTTATAACCGCTAACCGCCTTTATTTATATATAATAATATAAATATATATTAAATATTTATATTAATAAAATATTAAATAAAACATCCAAAACGACGCCCATTTGGATTTTCTTTTTAATTTTTTCATTTATATTTGGATTAATGGACTTGAATTATTTAAAACTATGTATGAAATATATAATGTGATATGTGATGTTGGTTGGTCAAAAAAGCAGCATATTTTTTGGAACATTTTAGCTTAAACCCTTAAAATAAGCCCAAAAAAAAAAAAAAAAAAGGAGGCAAAAAGGCCATAAACACTTACAAAGTCCAAAAGCTTATTTTATAAAATTAAAAAATTATAACACCGGTTATAAAATAACCGCTAATAGCCTAGGTGGTTGCAGCTTTATTAAAAACCAATAACCGCCCAAGTTGCAGTTAGCAGTTATAGCCAATAACCATCGGTTATAACCGTTTGAATACCCCTAGATTCTGATGTGAGTGCATTTTTGTGGTTTTTTTGAGATTTTCCCTAAATATAAGGAAGGGAATGGGAGGTGTCTGCTGCTAGTACTCTAAGTAAAGGCTTTACATTTGATAGTGTATGAGCTCGCCAAATTTTTTTTTAAAAGTATCTAGCCGGATGTGGCTGATTTTTCACTGGCTAGCTGGGTGTGAAAGCTCAAGAGAACCAACATAACAAAGTATGGCATGGAAAGAACAATAAAGTACTTGGATATCTTGCAATTCCTCACATGAAAACACAATATCATACCAGGAAGCATTACTCAAATTAGATATTTAAGGACACACACACACAAACAAACAAAAAAAATCAACATAATGTCTCCAAATTAATAAACCGAGTTTCATTTCCGTACTTTGAAAAAAAAAAAAAACATAATAATCCTTTTTTTGTTTTTAACAGATTTAGGGCCTTCCTTGTACCTTATATCTAATTCCCTACTGAGAAAGTCACACATTATCAAAACACAACAATGCATGATTCAGCATCACGTCATGAATATCAAGTGTAGAGCAAAAGGATCAACAATGGGTATGAGACATTGTGGGTAAACGGGAGAAAAAACCTTAGACAGAGTATCATCAGAAAGGGCAAGGTGTGTTCTGCAGTGCTTGCAGGTATAGACGCTTCCTTCAAGAGTGATCACAAACAGCCTTCCCATCTCTCCCCACTACCAATCCTTCTGTTCCTCACCACCCACACACACACAATCGAACTTTCTTTCTCTGTTTCCCTTCTGAACCACCAAAAACCGATCTCCATGTTAGACAAACGAGTTAAACCAACAAAACCCATAAACTAAAATCGAACAAAGTTCATGAAAATCAATCAAAGAGAGCAAAAAACGAAAATCAATCAGATGGGCTATCATAATGCAGACTTGTATTTGACGCAGAGAATGTGCTACAAAAGTACAAATAGAAAAAGGCAGATCGGGTTTTATCTTTTCATCTTTACCAGCAGTTACAGAGAGAGCAACGAGAGCAATCGAATCGTATACCATTGAGCCCTCAGCCAAAGTTCTGTGCCCCTATATATATAAACTGTAGATGTAGTATTTGGCAATCGAATCGTATACCATTGAGCCAAGGTTCTCTGCCCCTATACATGTAGTTTTGAGTGGAACTCGAGTTCCTCAATTTGAAGAGACCTGTCGAGTGGCGATTGTTTAGATATTTGTTGTTTAGATTTTTATATTTTAAAAGATAATCCGGATAAAATCTTTAATATTTTAATAATTAATTTATAATCAATTTGTTTAGATTTATCATATCACTCATTGTAAATAAATTATTTAGATTCAAAATAATTATAAATATTTTACTAACTATATCTTATCTGAAAAATCAATTTTATAATAAATACCACACAAATACCTTATAAATATCTTAGAAAATTGACACATAATAAACGCTCCCTTCCTTACATGTGATGATATTGTACTGACGCCTCAGCCAACAAATTTTGCACATCTCTTGTATTATCTCTAGTTCATTTGAACGAAAGTATTCAATTAATTATATTTAAAGAATATTTTTATCTTTTACTTATTGAAAAACAAAATATCTCTCAAATATAACTAATTTGATACTATACAATTCAAATTAAAGAAGATCATAAATTTGATTCCACATTGAAAGCTTTGAAACCTAGTGTGATGCAACTACCCCAAGTAGGAGGATAATTTTTTTTTTGAAGTTAACTTGACAATGCCGGCAGTGTGTAAATTAGTAGTATGTACTTACGACTAGCATCTTTCCATGGATATTAGGGATTTCTTAACATCTAGTTTTGTGCACTTTCTTTCAATAATAGTTTTGGTGTCATTCAAAATATGCATATTGGCTATTCATGGTACCTAAAGGTGTCATCTTTCTTTAAAACGCTTAAATTGTAATTGTTTATTTTTTTATAGAATGATTATTTAATCCTATCTCTTGGGCAGTGCATTGCCAATTTCTTTTAATTGGTAAAGTGCATGCGAGTAATAATTTGCCAAAGAGTTTTTTAATGCCGGCATGCCTAGTGATTTGGTATAAAGAAAACTTTTAGCATGTGATTCATATAGGCTGTGTTTGACAATGGGCTGAATTTAAGAAAATAGACTGATATTATAACAGATTTAATTGATGTGAAAAAAAAAGAGAATATTTTGTATAAAAAAATGAAATTTTTATTTTGTAATGATTTTTTTTATTTAAATAGTAATAAAAACTGATTGATGTGATAAAAAAATAAGAATATTGAGATTAATTTTAAAATTTTCTTTTAAAAATTTTGAATTTATCCGGTCCGATCCATTCCCAAAGAGACCCAAAGGGGTGCAAAGGAAAGATTTGTCAAAGATGATAATTACTAGGATTAATTACCTTCCCATCTAATGTGGTTTTCAGTAGTACAACGTGTCCATCATTGTGTGGGTGGATATCATCCGTAAAAGTCAAGTACTTTAAAGACATTTGCCACAAATGGGTTGAAAAATATATCTTCCCATTTAATTTGGAGAAAAACCTTTTGTCTATATGACAATTACTTTAAAACCTTACACAAAATGGCCATCATTTGAGAGAGAGAGATATAACTCCGGGACAAGTAATGGTGAACTGATTTGGTAGTAGAAGGTGGGGGTGTACCTATTCATTTATTCTACAATACAAATCCTCATCAATTTCGCCACAATTGGTTGGGCTATCAAAACAAATGAAAACAAAAGTAAACCTAAACTAAAACGTTGATCATCTTAAGGCCCCCCATATCTAATCATGTGCTTGTATTCCAGAATTTTTAAGAATGAATACATTGTACCACGAGTAAAAAAATTCAAATAACATAACAATATACACCATTAAATGTGTAAAATCTAAACATAACCATTAAATGGTTCCTTTCATGTACATCTTTAGTTTGCGAAATTGAATATTGATCATGAAATTAAGATCCTATTCCCAAAATGAAGGCAAAATCAGCATAGATCTCACTAAAAGAGCCTAAACATGCAAGGCGCACACATCAATGACAAGATGGAAATCCAATAAAAAAATGCTTCCACGGCAAATGCCCAAAAGAATATGAATTAGGGAAAAAAATGGTTTTCCCTCCCAAATGAGATCCACAGTCGAAATACCATCAAGGAGAAGAAACTCTTTCCTGAGGATAACTTCTCTCGACTGCACCTATTCTCTGAGGAGGCCACACGATGTGGGTCACCCTTCCTTGAACCAAACCCAAAGGAATCTGCCAATGAGCATGTGCAAGTTAGGCTAAATGTTACCATGGTGAAGGGCTACAGACGTTCAAGTGCAACTTTCAGAAAGGGAAAAGACACAATTTAAGTTTACTTCATATATATACACATCAAAATTCTAAACAAATTTCTAAATAATGACAACAATAATCTGTTTCAACATTACGCAACCAATAGTCCTAGAAATCTACTGCTCTCTGAAGTTCAACATAAAATCTGTTGGCCGAGAAATCTAAAGCTCTTTGATGTTGTCCGACATGACAATTGATTGAAGCTGCACAATATAATTTCAGTTTCATCCTTGCTCAGGGCAATATTATGGGAAGTCCCTCAAGGAACATATTATCCAAGTCTGAAACAAAACAGCAATTCCATTCCAAAGACAATAAAAACTCTAAATCGTTCATAGCGTCACAACACCAAATATTATTGGAATATATATATTCTCAATTTAAATGAACTGCAGTTCCTATATGCTACGAACGGATACAGCAAACACAACTTATTTCCATTGCTCACAGAAGCTTGGTCAAAAGCATATTATATAGAAATAAAGATTTTATTCCCGGTGTTGCATAGAGTAATTATGGTTACCAATTCACAGATTCTGACTCAATATGAATGGAGTTGGGTAAAAATGGATTTTGTTTATCAGAATCATCTTGGAGTTCCTCTTTTCATATATGAAGTCTCCAACATGAGTAATTTCCCAACAAGGTACACAAACAAATAAAATTTCCCTGTTAATGCATAAACATTCTGCATCTTCTGCCACTGGACCAATACAATTATGGCCATGTGAAGAATTATATTATCAAAGGACCCTTTTTTTGGGTGGGTGGCCTTCTTCCATATTAAACTTGTATACACTATCTTGTTCAAGCAAACTGCAAAAACAGCGGAAAGGGCAACTTACTGGGCCAAGAGATCTGGAATCCTTGCTAGAAGCTGAATTATCACCCTCTAACCAACAATGTCCTTCTGGAATCTTCAACACATCATAGGAATTATGAGTAGTTCCAATCCAGTCACCTGGTAAGCCAATTATTCTCTTTACATATTTCTCCTTGTGATTACTTGGGGAGCTGCAGAGGATTGAAACTACAATAATATCATAATGCAGCATGGACATGTTGGCATCAAAACAATACTTAAAAGCAATAATAAAAGAATCACCAGACCTTTTGTATCCTTACTTAGTCAGTTACATATTGTCAATATAAGTATGAGGGACAAAAAAAACACGTGTAAACATTAAAGCACTGATGATGTTGCTCCTAATATCGGTCAGAGCCCAAGATTTAAGTCAAAGATGGGATGCAACTCAGACTGGGTTAAGAACCACCTAGGCTGCAGACAGAAACAGTCCAGTGCAACTCATCTCTCCTGGACAATATAGGCTGTTTGTCATCAACAAATCAAGTTAAAGCTCAAACTTTGAGTTAATGCTCATTTCTTTAGCTAGTCAAACACAAGCAAACCCAATATCAACTCAGACAGGCTCATGAAAATAGGATAGTAGGGACTCAAAAGCATTTTACCCATTGTTTCAAATAATCAATTAGCTCAATCTGCTGAATTACCATGAGTTATTCCCAATCTACTCAATCTACTTGCCCTCACCCTACTTTACCCAAAACCTAACAGCCAACAGTAACCAGAAATCCCACATTTCCCTGTTCTCCAACTTATCATCTCTCTAGATTCATTATTCATTTCACTTGATTTTCAGTCACAGCATGAACACCTAAATTGAACAAACAGCTATTTGTAGGGGAAGAAAAATGAAATCAATCCAAAAGATCTTAACTAGCCAGTTCAAAGAACACAGCCTTTTTTCACCCCAAATGCGTCATATTGCAGTACAAATTCTACCAGAATACCCTTCTCTTGACATTTGCACTTATGTACCCCTCCCCCCATCCTTTTTGTAATCAAGCATTAATCCAGAATGCTGTCACCTGGAGAGCCCAAAAAATAAGAACCACAGGCAGCATTTTTCAAATTTAACACAAAACTTAGGTTATCACAACTTTCTTTACGTAATAGAAAATTTTCTAGCACTATGATATTGAAACTCATTCTAGACTGTATTATATCAAGTTCCATTCTAAACTGTATTATTTTCTAGCACTATGCAGATGCTTCGTTTGTAGTTTGAGCTAATAGAGCAAAAGAGCTGTTTAAGCAACACCAAAGGCAAAACAAAGTACCGGAAAACTACTACATCGCCGTGTGAAAACTTGTACTTTTCAAGGCAGAACTTCTCCACCAAAACATAGTCATCTGCAGCCAAAGAAAACCTGTGATCAGAACCCCATAAACTAATAATAATAATGAATAAATAAATAAACCACCCTGGTGACGCAGCACATTGTTTAATCTTTCTCTTAAGAAATATACCCGTAAAACTGCTGGCATGAGGATTAAATGTGGGAGACATAGAAGCCCCCCGCACCGGAACAATACTTGAATATCGATCAGAAACAGTAAGGCCTATGAGCCCAAAGGTGAAATACTTCTTAGCCAAATTCCACAAGACATTTCGAGTTCCCATATCCCAGTTTTCCCAGATAAACACATATCAGGCGCAAAACGTAACCATCTGTACCAATCACCATCTTTTTGTTCAGCGCTTCAACTATATACATATATGTATATAAGCAGTTCAAGATTGTGAAAATTCTCTAAGATTACTTATGGCACAACAATTCAAAGTCTTAAAAAAAGTGTCGCTTCAGATTATAGTAGGCAAAAGTATAATTGTGTCGATAATAAAGTAGTGGTGTTACAGAAAACTAACACACACATAAGCCCGAAAAGAAACAAAAGAAAAAGATAGCTAAGCATTTATCGCAAGTACTCGAGTTAGAGAGAACTCAGAATCAATGACAATATAGCTATGAGAACAGAGCACTAGATCCACTGCATTGACTGAAATCAACTGCAAGAACAAAAAAAAAAAACAAAAAACTCACAAAGGAAATTGCAATGAGCTTTACCTTGAAGAGATTGCTGTTCATATACGGACGGGGAGAGAAATACTGGGGTTTTACTGTTTGAGATTTATGGAATACCAAAACCCTATTCTTTCTCCTCGCGCGTGCTGAAGGGGTAAAATGGCAGACGGCAGTGTCGCAGCGAGCCAATCTACAGTAACATAACCTTTCAACAAGCAATATATAGCACCCTTGTGATATGGCCACATCAGCACCGAAATGAGTCAGGTCACTTCATCTAACGGTCCCGGAATGTAGATTTATTTTTCACTTAAAAATTAGGAAAATTTATTATAAGTTATGATTCATTGAGAATATTTTTGTCCATTAAAAAAAAAAAAAACCCCATTCTATTATAATAATAATGAGTTCAATATTGAAAAAGATAAAAGCTCATAATCTTTAATATAAAAGAAGAGATGATGGCTAGACTTTGAATATTCGCAATGACTTAGGTATTTTAAAGTTGTATGTAAAATGACTAATTAGAAGTCTAAAAACATGTTTATTAAATTATCTAAATCAAATATATTTTGCATTTGAGTTGCGGTACTTCTCCAAAGAGCAAATGTTTACAAAACAGGCTTTTAAGCTTTTGATTAGCCATTTGTAATATAAGCATTAAAATGTTTTTAGGATGCTCTCAACCTCATGGTAATTTAAGCATATATGAATGAATTATATGGGTGGTTTGGCCAGCCACCCTCACAGAACACCAGGGTTAGTCTTGTCCACCCTGGGTGTTTTGTGATTGTTAGGGTGGGAGTAGCTGACCACGCAAAGAATTTTCTGACTTTTTTTTTTTTTAAAAAAAAAGAATATTTTATAAATTTTGGTTCAATTCATGTAAGAGCATATATATATATATATATATATATGTGTGTGTGTGTGTGTGTCTGTGTTGTCATGAAATAAATGAATACAATGATAATTGTATTATAACTGGGCGTAGGGCGGGTATTGCCCATTTCTAGAACCCGGCCCGCACTATACGCGTTTGGATTTTGTAACCCATTACCCGCCCAAAATGTCTATTATCCGGGCGGGTATTGGGTATGCAGAGTGGGTGAAAAAAGGTGCGGTTTTGCGGGGTGGGTTTAAGGGGTAGACAGAATCTGCTATGTATATGTTAGATAAGATCCTTAAGCATAAAAAAACAAAAACCCTGAGTCCCTAACCAAACCCTAGAAAACCAACTTAAATTGTAACTAAGAAATTGCTTTGATTGCACAGAGATGAAAGAGAGAGAGAGATACCTAGGAGTGGTGGCTATGTCGGGACTGAAGAGGAGCGGCGCCGGCGAGTTGGTCGATTGGACGAGAGATTCTGCTAGAGACGTGCTAGGTGAGAGGCTAGACTTGAGATTTGAAAGCATTGAAGAGAGTGATGATTCCTTTGAGAGTTTGAAGTCTGATGAGATGAATATTGAAGGAGGCAACAGGCAAGGGTTTTTTGGGTCAAGTGTGAATCAGGGGGTCGGGTCGGGCACCTGTGATGAAAAAACCTCTATACCCGCAACCCATCCCGCCCGGGTTGGATAAAGAATCCGCAAAAAATACTAAAAGTCCGGCCGGGCGGGTCGGATTTGTTGGTTTTGCAGATCCTTGCCTGCCCTAATTATAACCTCTTATATTCTCAGTAATTCTCACTCCTATTCTTAAATAAATGACAATTATGTGTACCAAACATGACATTTACTGACCGTAGCCTTCCAATTTGCCTTTGATCTATGTCTTAATGCATGCCCCTAAAACTTGCCAATTTCGGACAAAACAAATTAAGGAACATATCTTTTTGGGTAATTACCTTTTGCCTCTATGAACTATAAAGCATTGACATTTTTCTCATAAACTATTAACTATGACATTTGACCCCATCAAACTACAATTTTATGATATTTTTCCCTATTTTGTCAATCAAATGAACAGTCATCAGAGAGATTTTTTTCTTCCATTTTTGCCCCCATTTTAGGAGGGTATAAGTGTCATTTTAGTGATTTAAAGTGGGGGCAAAACATAAGATGATAGTTTTGATAGGGTCAAGTGTCATAATTGATAGTTTATAGAATAAAAGTGTTAAGGCGTTGTAGTTCATAGTGGCAAAAGATAATTACCCCTATCTTTTTCCTTTTCATTTTTATTTTAGAACACTCTTTAGAGATAAATGTTACATCCGACATATACTCTTAAATATCCACTCCCTAAAGTAGTGAAAATTTGCACTCAATGTTACGTGTACTTTTATTTATTGTTTCATCAAATAGTGAACATTTGAGAGTAGTCATGAGCAGAGACGGATTCATAGGGAGACGGGGATGGCCATGGCTCTCCCCAATCCCCTCCAAAAAAAATTTTAGGTGTTAAAAAAAATAATAAAATAAAAAAATTTATAGGTCATGGCTCTGTCCCAAAAAATGTATATATATATCTTGGTCCTTCCTCATCTAACTTTTTATATCCATTCCTGATCATGAGCAATTCGGTATTCATAAACGATCTGCACCTAGAAGCTCACAGGCTAATACACAACATTGGTTTGCTCGACAAGTTATTTACCATTGCCAAGGAGAGTGAAGGAGGAAGATTAAAATTCTTTGCAAGCTCGATCTGCATTAGCCTCTATTAATTGTGAGAGGTTCTCGTTCAAGGGTATTCATATTACCCAATCATCGGTACAAGGGTTAATCAGTTCGAACAATGTTTGGATAGGTAGCGTCTTTGGTTTGGATATGTACACCTTATCGAAAGCTTTTTACAATTACTTGTCAGATTGCAGGATCCCACAATTGGGAATTCAATTCTGGTATGTGGGAGGAAGTGTTTTGTTTTTTTGGCATAACCCAAAGGTTCAAATTAGGGATGAAAATGTGAACGGTTATTAATCGTTTGTTAACCACTAACTACCTATATATGTATATGTATAAAAATTTAGAAACGATCTCATATGTAGTATGATATCATTATATTACCATAAAATGATATCATTTTAATCTTTTAAAAAAATTAATTAATTTTTTTTAAAAAAAAGCAATTACCGATTATTTAAATTACTAACTGCTAACCGCCAATTAATCACCTAATGATTAACCATCTAGGTAGTTAGCGGAAGCATTTACGATTAGCAGATATTGGCTAATAACCGCTAACCATTAACACCTTTTCACCCCTAGTTGAAATCTATGTGTTACAGTTACACATCTTGAAAATAAATCACTAAAACATTCTGCTTAGCCTATCAAATGTCATCTCATATTTTTACAAGATAAAGAGTACAAATCATAATTCAGCCAAGTAAAATACTTATACACCAAGCGACATAGGATTTAACAAGGGGTACGTAGGTTTGCTTAAGAGGAAAATGAGTCAATAATAGTGGTGTGGAGCGGGTCACTCAAATGGGTAGCCCAGTTGTTGAGAGGGCCTTTTCCGGTGACAGCAGCTTGGACAGCAAACCCAAGGAACCCAATCATGGCGAGGCGGGCGTGCTTGATTTCTGCCAATTGGAGGGTGGCCTTCTTCTCCGGGTCAACCGCCAAGCCGAGAGGGTCAAAGTACGGCCCACCGGGGTAGAGCCTCTTCTCCGGGTCGAGCTCTGCATTCCTCTGGAACTCGATGTACCCAATCACCAGAACCTCAATCCAGATCAATGTGGTGATGGAGAATGGAAGCGGTTGGCCAAGGTAAGATGAACCTTCAACCAGCTCCACCTGAAACAGCAACAATTACAGATTTACACATGGAAATGTATGAAGTGGTGGAGAACCGCACTACAATGATTGGGTGTTGCGTACCTTTCCGGCGTCTTGCCAGGTAACTCCGGTGAGCCACTCAACGGTGAGTGCGCCGAGAGTAGCCAACATGGCCCACCTCCCATGAATGAGCTCGCACTCTCGGAACCTCTGCAACCCGAAAACCTCGGTGTACGGCTGGAACGGGGTCGACTTCACGTCGGCGCCCTCGAATCGGGTCCCGATCACATCGCCGGCCAAGTTCTTGGCCAGGTTCTGGTCCAGCGAGTCCAGGTCGAACTGCAGGTACTCCGCGGGCTTCCCCAGCCCGAACGGGTCGAACCCGTAGTCCCCCACCAAGCTCCCGTCCAGATATTCTGGGGCCTTGGCTCCAGGGTACCAAAGTGGGCGGTCGTTGCTGGCTTTGTGGCTTTCCTGGGTGCGGCTTTCTTGCGTCCGAATCCGAATCGAGCTTGGATCCTGCCCGAGTTGGAGTACACGTCGGTGAGACGCGTCCCCATGAAGGATGATGTAGCTGCAGCGGCAGTGGTGGCGGCCATGGCGTTGGGCTAACTAACGTGCGCCGGGTGTGAAGTGAGTGCTGGGTGTGAAAGACTGAATTTATATTTTGTGGAGGAGGTGACTGAGTATTTTTATCAAGTTTTGGTGGATAATCCACGGTGAGACGTTGTGGCCGTTGGATGAATGAGCGTATCCATCTGACGGGCGTTAGGGTCTCCGCCTTATCTTTGCCTTATCTGGTAGTGAGCTAGACTGGCTGGTGGGGTCCGGAAACTGGCTATTCTCTCTCCGGTCCACGAAATTTGGACCGGAGAGAGATAATCCGTGTGGTTGAGGTTGCTAAAGAAGAGAAAATCCGCTCTCCCTAAATTTGGACCACGAAACCGGAGGAATAAAGTTTTCCTTTGAAATAGTTATTATTATTATTATTATTTTCGATCCAATTTATTATAGTGAATATGACTATTTAAAATGCACCATCACAATTTATTAAACAAATATTTATTCAAAATGTCTCTATTAAAAATGAATAATATTAGATATTACATTTTATTCTATTACGCGGACCACAGATGCAACAATTTTAATCAACTTTTAAATTTGTCATTGCTATAAAAAAAAAAAAAACTAAGAATTAATTTTAACTGGCACATTAACATTGTGAGATAGTTGTAAAAAATATATATATAATTTTTAACATTACTCACTAAAAATATGTGATGCATTTTACACACATACTAATGCTATATAGCGGAACCACCTTAGGGGGGCATAAGGCAGTCTCCCAATATATATATGTATTTTTTTTATAAAATAAATATTTAAAATTTGATTTTTGCCCCCCAAATTTTTTTTTTAATTTTGCCTCTAAATTAAAAGTTTTAGTTCCACCTTGATGGTATAATGGTATAAGCTATATTTTTATTCTATAACTATTTTTCTACAACAATCACAACCAATCCTTATATTAGTCATTGTTATAGAAATTTAACTCGTCCATTTGTTTGCTTGTTTTGTTAAAATATTTATTTTTTGTTTGCTTTTTATTCCCAAAATAAAAATATTAACAATCATTCAAAATATAAAAGCACTTATAGAAATACAAAAAATGGTGTTCACTAGAACACTAGGAACACTTTTTTAAACTGGAAAAAAAAAATCCTCTACACACATTAACAAACTAAATAATCAATGCTGCTTAATTAGTTCCCTAATGGTGTGATTTTAAAGGCATATATACCCTGATGATATATGTTTCTCTCTCTACTTTTTAGTGAGAGAAGCTCTCGTCCCTATCTTAGATTTTTTTCGACCTAATATTTACACTGGTTTTCTATCAAATTAACAATCTCAACTCTTCAACCACCACAAGTTTAGCTTCCCTCTTCCACCTCCAATCTCCGCTATTAACCACCGTCCATTTCTGTCTCAACTCACTAAAAAAATTATTTTATGCGGCATATTTCTTAGCTTTTAGCCCAAAATAGAGATGACGAAATCAATCTTTTGTCCATTTTCTATTTAATATTTTTATTCTATTTTTATTTGGATAAGGTAATGGAAAGCCCACCCCTTTTAATTTTTTTGCTCTCTTATAACCCTTTTCCCATTTTGTTCAGGAAAAAAAGGCATACCATAATTGCTAATAAGAATTATTGTTGGACATCATCATTATGACATTAACCAGAACCAACACAGTGTTTAATAAGAGTTTAAAAACATCATTGCAGTTTTGGTTTGGTGTCATCAACCACATTAACTAGGGTTAAGAGCATGAAACCTTATTTATTTAATATTCTCTTAATTCACGTCCACGATTGAGATACCACCGTAATTATCCCACTATCAAACGAGTGACGCTACAGTGTTTTTTATAAAAAAATAAATTATAATATAACATAAATATTATAATTATTTTTTATTTTTATGAATATTTTGTGTCCTCAACGAGGAGCGGATTAGAGCGACGGCCTGTGGGCGAGCATTCGCTTCATGTTTCATCAGATTTTTGAAAATCGAATTTGACTCTTGATATCAACTTAATAATTGCCTTGGTCTGGAATCTTAGAGCCATATCTCCTTTGTCTAACGTATTTTATCTCAAGGAATGCTAAACTTATCTTAAGAAACTTTATTTGGTCCCTTGAATTTTCACTATGTTACAAATTAGGGTTAAATATTCACTTTTTATTTTTTTTGGTTTTCATGGTTTTGATAAATTGATCATTAATTTAGTTAGTAATCTAGACTAATTAAATCTGCCATGTGTCATGTAATTAATTTTTATTTCTTAAAAATTTAAAATAATTTTTTAAAAAAAAAACAAAAATTTGGGGTAGTTTTTTTTATTTTTTTAGAAAAATATTTTTTAAAAAAAGAAAGAAAAAAAATTTTGGTGGATTTCTTCAGTTCAAACCAAATTGGGTGGTTTATTACCTCAATTTTTAAATATATATATTTTAATTTTTTGTTTAAAATAAAATAAATTATATGAGTGTCGATATTTAATTGGTTTATTTGTCATTTTCATTAGCTATTAACTAACAGTCGATGGATGGAAGAATGATAACTTGGTCCTTTATCAAAACCATGAGGATCTCCTTGATAAAAATCAAACCCTATGGAGAAAAAAATAAAGAAGTGAAACCCTATGGGGTAATTAGGTATTTAACCCTACAAATTATCTTAAACTTTAAAATCTCTTATTTTAGATTTTTAAATTTTAAATTATTCTCAATTAGAACAATTCAATTAATTTTAGCCATTAAAAATAAAAAAGACCAAAATACTTATAACTTTCATTTTTTAAAAGTAAAAAACATTTTGAAGGTTAGAATTTTATAAAACAATTAAGAGTATAAACATCATGTAACATTTAAAATCTGATGGCAGAGTTCATATTAAGAGCAATTAAAAGTTCAAGGATTTAAAATAAAAGATTTTAAAATTTGATAAGGATTTGTAAAATCGTCTGAAAATTTAAGAGCGAAAGTGAAGTTTCTCTAATTTTTTTCTTTGAACATATTACAAGAAAATTAAGAAATAATTTTTTTTTAAAAAAGCCTCAAAATACAAATTATGCATGACAGGTATTTTTCGAACTGCAAACAGTTCAACGCCAACAGTGCGCCGGAATAGCCACGTGTCAGCTAGTAAGAGCTGACACAAATATCTCCCTTGTCCCGTTTCCCACTCAAATATCACGTCCCTTGCTTGCGAATTCTCTTAAAATAATCAAGCGCACCGAGAAGAAAGGCAATAAAAATAACATTATAAAACCCGCACCAAAGCCTTGGAAACCGGCTGTAGTCGGTAAAAGGAGCTTCCCTCTCTTGATTCCTGTGGCGGCAAACTCTTAAGGTTTACTGGCTCTTCCGGTTGCTCTGTTAGAATTCAATTTTCTCTTGCTTTCCTTTCCTTTCCTTTCCTGCCTGGCTTTTCATATTTTCTCTCGTTTTGGTTCTCTGTTTTCAGTTTGTTTCTGATTCTCGTGGAAGAGTAGCCGCTCGGTTCCGTCCCTCAAAGGTGACGATGTTTTCCTAGATCTGTTTCGTTGTTTTTTCCTTCCTAATTCTCTGTTTGGTTGACGAGAAAACTTTAAAAACCAGAAGGCAGTAGAATGTTAAAAGTAGATGTGTTGCTTTTTTCTTCAAAAAGCGAGAAAAAAACGAAAAAGAAAATCAACGGCGTGAGTGTTTTATTCTTTTATTCGTTGTTTATTCTTTTATATATTCGTTTGTTTTGTCGTAAAGAACTTACTCTGAAAACGAAAAAAAAAAAAAACGTGGATAACTTGAAAAAGTCTGTCTATACTCATATTTTTTAGTAGAATATTTATATAACTGAGACTCCATTGAACTTATAGAATTTTATTCCGTCTATAGTTAGAAAATTTGTTTTTTGGGCGGAGTATTTATTGTTCCAACTCTCTCTGCAAGTATTTGTATTTTTAACGTGATTTACGCTTATTGTGCGAATATCCATCAGTGTTACGTCCAGCTTCTTATCAAATTGGTTGATGATTGACGTTTGCGATTTTATTAATTTTGAAAATTGTTGTGATATATAAATGGAAAAGATAAATTTGGTTTCTTTAAAAAGTGTTAATTGCTGCTTATAGTGATTCAAACCATGTGAGCTTGTGATTTTTTTTTTTTTTTAAAATAAAAAATAAAAAAATTGTTAATTTCTTTCTTTCTATTCATCATTCCAGCTATTTTTGTTAATTTGCGTGTATGTTGTTTGTTTGTGTTATGTCATATGTGTTCAATTTGCCTGATGAGACAGTAATATGTGTGTCTGCTTGGTGCATTGGCTGTATTGTTGGAACACTGGCCTGGCTGCTTGAACTGAGCTTTTGCTTCTTTTCTTTGAGCACAATCAATGTTGTTCAGCCGGTACCCCATAGATTTTATATCATCTGAAAATGGTGTCATAGTTAGCTATATATGTTGAGTCACTTCATTTTGATTCGAGTATTTATTTGTGCAGGCGATTGTAACGATGAAGGGTCCCAAGGGCAAGGGGACTGCTAGGAACACTAGGGAAAATTTGAAGCCTGTGGATGACAGGTTGGTTTTTGTGTTTCGCTTAGGTTCAATTCTTGCATTTTATTTTATTGTTTTAGGCTTAAGATGAACTTTAAATAGATTGTTCCTTTGCACGATCTATTTTATGGTATTGGTTTCACGGCCACTGGCATGTATATATTTTATCGATATCTGATGTTACATACCCAATGGTGTATACAGTTGTTACAGGAATATTGTAGTGATGTGTCGTATATATTTGGCTTTTCAGAAAGATTGGGAAGCGAAAGGCCGTAGCAAAGGCTGACAAGAGTAGCAAACGTCAGCCCAAGAAGCAGAGAGATGCCAAGAAAGACCCTAATAAACCTAAACGGCCTCCTAGTGCTTTCTTTGTGTTCCTGTTTGTATCTCTTTCTCTGTTGCTTTCTCCAGTTGTTTTACTTGGTTTTGGAAGATATCTAATTTGAAGATCTATCTGATCCATGCTTTGTTAATTCAATAGTGAGGAGTTCAGAAAGGACTTCAAGAAAGAACACCCTGATATTAAAGCTGTGTCAGCTGTAAGTTGTATATGAATTTGCTTTCTTTGTTTCTGCATGACAACACAGTTTACCCCCCCAAAAAACCTACAGATTTGTTTGTTGTATGCTTTAATTGAAGGTTGGGAAAGCTGGAGGGGAGCAGTGGAAATCCTTGTCTGATGCTGTAAGTATTCTTATGTTTTATATTGATATTGGGAAGTTATTTGGCCTTGAAATTACGTTCTTTGACATGGAAACTGATTTCCATCTGAAAGCTGCTGCTAAATATATTGTTGCGTGAAACCGTTTGGTTTGCTACCTGACACTGAAATTCTCTGGAAGTCTTTGTGATTTGGCTGAATGGCTGTCGGCTTGACATATGCCAAATAATCCATGTCTATCTTAACACCTCAATATCTTGATAAGGTGGGTGCTCCTTTGAGGTTGAGAATGGATTGTTAAACCGGTCTTCTTTTAGTCAAGATAAGGTCATTCGATGCATTGTCTTTTGGTAATGAGTGTTGAAATACAAGAGATATTCTTTCCTTATTAGGTAATCTATATCATAATGTGATCACTATCATGCCAGTTATGTCAAGATGGTGAATGAGTGTTGAAATACAAGAGATATTCTTTCCTTATTAGGTAATCTATCATTATATCATAATGTGATCACTATCATGCCAGTTATGTCAAGATAAGATCATTTAGTGATACAGAGATGGTTCTTTTGGTGAACAACTTCTGTGATATTCTATTTGGATGTGTGTTATATTTACTTGAGCTTTTTGCCTGCTTTCAAAGGAAAAAGCTCCATATGAAGCCAAGGCTGCAAAAAAGAAGTCCGAGTATGAAAAGGTTATGAAGGCCTACAACAAGAAGCAGGTGAATATTTCACATCTAATACTTATTTTTGTTTTGCTTACGCTTTTTACTAGCTTGACATAATTATCTTTACATTGATAGGATAGTGCGATAGATGATGGTGAAGAGGAGTCAGACAGGTCAAAATCTGAAGTGCATGATGACGATGTCGTAGCAAGTGCAGAGGTAGTTCTACTTCTATAATTTCTTTTTCGGATGCATTACCTGGTATGTTTGTCATAACGTTCTTGGTTATGTAAAACAAGTTCTTATTGAGAGCTTTGTCCTCAATTCTCCTGAACTTCCTAAGGAGGTTAACTATGTTGTAGAAGAAAAGCTGGCTTCCTGTTCGGAAATGGTTAAGTTCAAGTGCCTTTTTGGATTCGCCTGCTTATGAGTCTTGAGTTTCGAATTGCTCAACTAAATAGTCATGGCTATTGACACGGGGAACAGAATGAGTGTGGCACTGAAAGTTAATAGGGACTATGATGGGAAAGTAGCTTCAACTCGTCAGGGAACTCATGGGAAAACCCAAGGAAACATATGAAATACATAAATTTGGTGCTTTACCTAAAATGCATATATGGGACTTGAACTCACAGTTAAAATTTCCATTGTTTTGAAATTAATTTATTTTTTATGAGTTCCATAGGCGGTCATAGTTCATCATTATACAAGACATCTATGTTTTTGTTTTTGTTTTTTTCCTGGTCTCTGTTTTGATGCAATCATCGGCTTGTTAAGCTGTAAACTTTCTATGCCTTGTATTCTCATATTGATTATGGGGTGGTTGCTTTTGGTAGTTCTGATGCCAGTACTTACAACAACCGCATCGCTTTGCAGGAGGACGAGGGAGAGGAAGAGGATGACGAGGAGGAGGAGGACGACTAAAATGGGATGCTTTGTGACTTGGGTGTTACGGTTGATTAATTTAGTGGGAAAGGATTGTGGAGTGTGTTTAAACTGCTAGGTCACTTTTGGTGCTCCTTGCAACAGCAAACACTCTTTTGTGTGGTGCTGCCACTTTCCTTTTTAGTCTTACTTGTAGTATGCTCTGCAGGAGCTTTCCTGTTTTAGTTAATAATAAATGAATGATTTTGGTTCTTTTGGTATGTGATGGCTAAAGATTACATTATCTCTATTTAATGAGGAAAAAGTTGACATCTGAAGCAAGCTGTGATTTACATGGAAGTCATTGTTGGATGCCAATATTTTTCTTAATAAATCATTAAATTTGATAATAATATGTAAACGCTACATCGACAGTGGTGAAAAGTAACAATCAAATTTGTATAGAGTGATAAACCTCCTTCGAATTCCACTGTGGACTTCAAGGTGAACATTTTCTACAAACATACTGCAGAATATGAACTACAACGCAAATGAAGAAAAAATGAAATCAAATAATTTACTGTTGAGTTGTGCTGAAAACGATTTACAGTTTCAAATGCTTCTTGGGAGACAAGAATTATATACAGTCAACTAGGTATTATGTACACGATGTTCCCAGCCACTGCAGATAACTAAGTCAACGGTGATGAGGGTCATAAGAAATAAATGTAGGATCTGGAACAATGAGAGGCAGTTTATCAATGTACATAAAAAGTCTCTTCAAGTTCTCCCAGGAGATCGAGGACAAGTCAACAATTTCACAGCGACTGATGCAGATCCAAAGGTCATCGGAGTCGACTCTGCTGAGACTATCCCGGCAAAAGGGGCATGACTGCGATCGTGCACGCCTAGAGAGCAACCAGGAAACAGCAAATATGATGAACAACTTAACTAGTATAGTCACAAAAAGAAGAGAAATAAAATCTCCAGCACTCACTGTATAAAAGTAAGTAAAAAAAAAAGGAGTAGACTCTTTCTGAGTGATGATTCAGGACAAATTAGCAACAGACCCTAAATCAAATGGCACTATTTCATTTGGGAGCAATCATCACAAGCAGTAGAAGCAGAATCTATGGGCATAAATGAATGCATTCAATATCGATAAAGAAAACACAGTTCCAACATATTCTTGCCAACATTATAGAGATGAGACATAAAGTTGGGCCCTAGCCATAAAAAGATTCCACTGGAAGCTCTCAACTCTATTTTACTTTGGTTGGAATGCCAAAAATCTGTCTAGTACCACTGCGTAAGAAATAAAATTATCTGTGCATTATAACAAATTTTTGCTTTCCACCAAAGAAAACAATTAAAATATGTAGATTATTTGCTTATGTTACTTAATTTTGTATAGTATTTTGTGGTTTGTGTAAGAAATCGGGTCTGGATTACAGTGTAGTGTAGTGAAACCATCTTTGGCTAGCTGTAAATTTCCAGAATGAGCAGCAGGATTTTAATCTAATGCCTATTTAGGTTCTGATGATCTTAAGGAAACCTTGAGCTGATTGCATAATTTCTGGGTCAGCCTTCCAGGGCATGAATCAATGATCATCCCATAAACGCACTCTAAACAAGTTCAATCATTAAACTGGACAAATGTGGTGGGTCTGATAAACAAGTTTGATAGACAAGAACTAATTTTGTCCAGGAAACTGTAAAGGATAAACTAGATTCTTCAACATAAAGACCTTGATGATGATGTCAAACAACATGGTAAATCTCTGGAGGCAAGTTGCAACTGAAAAAGAAGTGAGAGCAAATTTGGTACTGGACATTTAGTAAACAATAGGGCTAAAGGTCTAGCTGTACAGAATCTGGAATTTGCAAGCTTTGAATTATTACATGGTTTTCCGCCTGTGCTTGTGCAAGTGTGTGAGTGAGAGTCTGTTAAGAATTGTTGTCCATCCAAGAGAATGCTCTATGATAATGATCATTGATCTGTTCGGTTTCTCTACAAAATGTCTCAAAGTTTGTAAGCAACAACAAAAAGGCCATGGGCCTTAGGCCCTTGGATATTTGATAACATCGATTGACAGTGCCCTTCAAATGAGTTTCTTTTACATTTTTTTCCCTTTCTTCATGTTAAGAAAATGAATGGTCTGCTCAAACTTGCTCGCATCTAATAAATAAATACATGATCCTTACCATTTTCATAGGATAACAGCCTGTAGATGATAGATTGCTGAAATATATTATAATAAAAGCTAGTAATTCATAACAATTAGCATACCAATTTCGGTAGCACTTCATACACATTGAGTGACTGCAAATGGGCAACACAACCTTGCTGTTCATCTCCATGCAAATACCACATTCTTCTTCTCTCTCTAAATCAATTTCAGAGAGCTTTCCTTTTTCCGAGTCATCCTTTCTCTTGTATTTGGTGGCACAAGTTTCTCTCTGTTTCCTCTCTTCTACATCAGTGATTCCTCTTTGAAGTTGCAATAAAGAGGGAAATATTACACCTGTTCTCAAAAAGCCAAAATGGTACAAAATAGATTCCCAGACAGTTGGAATTATTCGGACAATAAATATATGCACTGAACTAAACAGAAAAAGAAAAAGAAAAAGAAAAAGAACTTGACAGAAAAAGAAATTCAATTCCTTTGGAACCTAATTACCGTAGAACTCTTTTAGACTGGCTTTCCTTTCATGAATATACATGGTGGTCTTCCCATCTTGATAAGCCTGTAATAAACCTAATACTATCACACCCTTGACAAGATCAAAGCACCATGTTCGAAACTATTATGGATTGGACATTAGATACGATATGGCAATCAGAGAAATAGACTAAAAGCAAAAAATACCAGTTAAATTGACTGAAAGAAAGACAAGAAATTGCAACTAACCTTGAATATAAGAACCCTAAGCAATCCCAAGGCACCAGCAAGGTGACAATCAGTCCACTGAACAAGAAAGAGAAAAAACTGAGCAGCTGGGCAGTAGGATAATCTCATCTGAAGGCAGGCACCATCGTATTCTCTCGGATAATCAGAAGCCCTGTATCACAAGATGTACTTTACCCCTTAAAAAGATCGTCCCTAAAGATAATCAGCAGAGTTTACATTCAGTCCCGATGGATGCACCTTGCAGATACACCCCCCTCCCCTCCCCCTTCCCAAAACAAAAAACATTTCCTCATTTTTCTCTCTCTTCCATTAAGAACAACTTATCAAAAGCAGAAGACATATTATGCAATAAACACAAGAGCCTCCCCCCCCAAAAAAAAAAACAAAGCAATGGGCTCAGAGAGGTGCAAAAATTGGCTGCAATGAGAATAGAACTAGGCCCATCTCCTAAAAGGATGATTAAAGGCTTAGGATGATAGATTTAAAATAAGACTGCAAATGGAACTACACAAGCTTGACTGGTTCTTTCTGACAATCCAGAGTCTCAGAACCTAAAAAAAAACTATTCTGTTATGGTGACTCCTCAGGTTCTTTACCAATCAAGAAAGTGTCAATAAAATCAACAGTGGTTGTGTATAAATCAGGGTCACGCATTCAAACTCCACAGAATTACAACACAAAATCACCGTAGAGAAATAATTATCTTCGAAATTCAAGAAAGAAAAAAGCTTGAAGCCCATTGAATACACAGAGCAATTATCAGTAGTTGGAATGTCCCACAATTTCTCCAATTGGGGCATACGCATATTTTCACATACCACCGCCATAACTTGTAAATTCTAAAAACCGGTCCTTCACATTATGGGTTGTCTGAAAAGAATCCGAAATAAACCCTTTCATTTGAATTGAGCAGCTAAAAACAGAAAAATGGAGAAATACAAAAAAACAGAGGAAGTGAATTAAAAAATAAAAAGAATTGACTAAAAATGTAACATATCTTTCACAGCTAAACAAACGAGAGGAAAAAAAACTTCAATAAATTGATTCTCATCATCATACTCAAAAACCCAAAATTTTGTTTCATAAACTAAAAACCCACCAACCCCAAAAAGAAAAAGAAGAAAAAAAGAAGGAGAGGAAATGAGAAATTTACAGGGTATTGGCAAACTGAATATCAGCTTCGAGGGCCTTAAGGGAATCCTTGAAAGACTTGCGCATTTTTTTTCTCTTAACTCATCCACCTTCAACAGAAGTTCACCCAAAAACCCTACCAAACGCCACCACCACCATTCACTCCCCACCTCCAGATGCTTAAAATCCAAAACAAACCCAACTCTACAGCTTTCTCTTCACTTTCTTCTATAAACACCCAGATGGCTCTCTGTTCTCTTTTCCTGATAATAATCTTCCACGCTTAACTGCCCAGCCTCAGCTCAGAAACTCTTGCACTTTGGAGACGTTTCAGAGAGAGAGAGAGAGAGAGGTGGGGCTGACTTGGCTTTCGCTTGGCCAACACGTAAAAGTAAATATATATATATATACACACATACATCTCAACTCTTTATTAATGCGCGAGGTAGCGGCATGAGATTGAAGAGAGCCAGAGAGGTTGAGAAATGACCAAATTGCCCACCCGCATTCTTCCAAATTCATTTCATTATCGCTTCCCAATGTTTCTGTTCACTCCCCGTGCAGTGACCTCACTCAAAGGTCACTGCACAACCACGAAAAGTAATATATATATAATATTAAATTGAGATGAAATGATCAATTGGTTGAGTAATTCCGAAATTAATGACTCAACCGCAAAATTAAAGTTCTTAATTGATGATTAAAATATTTAATTGGGTCTAGTCGTATTCAAATTAGAGTTAAGTTGAAAATTTGAGTTTTGGGGAATATGATTCGACCTAAACATATAGGAAAAATCCTTAGATTCTTTTATGTTTTGAAAAAAAAAAATATTTTTTAATCACTCGATATAAAAGAGAAGTATTGCTTGGTAGGACCTACATCTAAATAATATTTTGTTCTTTTTGAAAAGTTTCATATAATTGGGATAATCTAACGTTGCCAGGGATAACTTGACGTTACAAATATTTGTATGCTTTTGTCCTAAAAATTGTATTTTTATTCTATAATACTGATGTAGCAATATTAACTAACTTTTTAATTAGCTATCAGCATTACGGGAAAATTATTTGATAAAAATATATAGTACATGGTTCGTGTTTTGTTTTCTGGTTGAGCTGAGGTGTCGTTTTGCAGCTCGTGGTTCATGGGAGATGTATCACCGTGTGTGCCTCAGCGGGTGATGATGTGAAAGAGACATTCTAGGTTGTATGAAGCGGACAGAGACTCAGAGTTGTTGGAGAAGGCGGTGCGGTGGTGGCATCTACTGACACGTGAAGAGCATGCATGAGCTAGCCTAACCGTTACTGGCGGATCCCACCGTTGGTGGTTTATATTTTGAAGCTTCTAGCGCTACGTGTCGTGATTGTAAAAGCATGGACCCCACAATGAGCTAAGCTGTACAATAATAATAGAATATGTTTTTTTTTTTTTTAAATCCCATAATACAATTCATTTACATAAATTATATTTTACGTAAGATTAAGAGAATGTCAAGAGAACCTACGAGGAGAACCTCTAATATGCATTAGTACCAAATTTGAGGCATTAACACCAAATTTGTGAGGTATTAGCACCAAATTTAGGATGATCAAATTCATTTTAGGTGATACGATCCCTAAAGAGTTAACCTTCCACCCTTAGGTTTTAGTTTTGAATCTAAAAACAAGTTTTAAAGTATTAGAATCTAACTATTAACTCATAAAAATTAATCGGTTGGCAAAAAAATGATACTACAATTTTATTTTTTCTTAAATCATGTTCTACGTAAGACTGGGAGAACGACATGAGAATACTACTGGGAGAACCCCTAGCAAACCCCTTTAAAGTATTGCCAAGTGTTTATAAATATTTAAAACGTACATTAAATTCTTGAGGTCATTAATAGCAGTCTATTGACTTAGACTATCATTTTAAATGATTATAGACACTTGACAATATTTTAAATGGGTTTGATAATATTTTTGGAGAGATTTTTTTTTCCTTCCAAAAATTATAATGGATTAATGGGAAATGTCTATGGTTTTATTTGCTTCCGATTTATCCTTAAAATATGGCATGCTCTATTAAATTATAATAATTTTTTTGGGTCTAAATTCAAAGAAAACTTTATTGATTACCAAAAATGTAGTAGATTAGGTTTCTTCTTTAAACAAAAGAGGTGGGTTACCTTACAAACTATGTGGTCCCAATGATTAGATTAAAGATCAGTTTTGTCAATTAGCATTAAATATCAGCTTAAATAAATATTATTGTTGGCTAAGTAGCTTTAAGTATAATATAATGATGTATGACAAGGACAATGCTGTTGCTTACAGATAACCAAAGGCCATTCAAGAAGTTATCTTGTCCAATAACTCTATTGTATTATTTTTTACAAGTTGGCCTTTTCTCCTTTTCCAAAAGGAGAAAAGTATTTGATGACGTCCAAATAAAGAAAAAAAAATATTTTGACGTGATATAAAAGTGAAAAATATTTTGTGTCTTTTGAGTTATTTGTTAAATTTTTTTTTTTAAAAAAACAAAAACAAAAAATGAAAAGCAGGAAAACAAAGATTTTAACCAGCATGGCCTAAAAAATGATAAAACTAAATAATAATTAAAAAAAAAACTATAATTAGTTATTTGTGAGGACTGAGGAGAAAAGGGTAGAATTAAAAAAAGAAAAAGCATTTTGAGGGATTAAAAAAATGTAGAGATCAGACAATGAAATATACAATTAGGTGGCCTTATGAAGGGATAAAACTTATAATTTGGATTATCTTTGGCCTGCATGCTGGAGGTGGTTATGAAGGGATAAAACTATGATTAGCCTCATATCGATCTTAACCTTACGTGCTGTGGTTGTCGGTGGGCTTTGGGTTTTTTTAATTATACTAGTGCTAAATGCACTTGCAAGTATTTAGTCTTTAAATATTTGCTTAAAATTTATTGATAAAATTTTACTTGTCACATCATGAAGTAAGTACTTAAAAGTACATATTTTTCTCATTTAATTATAGTAGAAAAAATTTTAAGAAGGAAAATAAAAGAAAGATAAAAGAGTAAATGTAAAAATAAATCATTGAGTAAACACTTCATTTGTGATAATTTTTTGAGGTTTTAAAAATTGAATTTTCTTGGAAAATCATATCCCACCACGTCTCGCCGAACACCTTCCAGAGGTGGGGGTGGCTACACCAACCATTAGAAGGGGTGGCTCGCGGTGAAAGGTGGTTACCCTTGCCCCCTTCCCCCTTCAGGGATGCAAGAGTGACACCATTACCCGTTGGTTGAATAAAATTAAAAATAAAAATCTTCAAATTCATGTTTTAAAACACTACAAAAGTTGTTCAGATTTAAGATAAACAAACCTTTTTAGGTGGACTGGTTTCATCTAGCATTGTCGGGTGTGGTGGGGTCAATAAATTAATAAATTATGCACCCCTTTTTATCCTTTGGAACTGACAATACAATATAATAAACAAGTCAAAATCAAGATCATGCGAGTATTCTGGACAACACAAGCAGTAGAATTCTCCAATGACGGCCAAATAATTTAGCGGCGGGACCTGCAATTCAGTGATTGGCTTAAAATGAGCCACGTCGTCTCAAAGACCACGCGAAAAAACCGAAGACAAGAGAAGTAAGTTAAGGCAATGGGGGTGGTTCGACTTTGAGGGGGTGGTCAAAACAGTTCGGATTTATGGACAAACAACCGTTCAATAGAAACGAACGGATGTGATTAAGCAAATTACACAGAAGACCGAACAATAATTGGTTTGGTGACAATGACAAGCCAACCTCTAATGGGAGAAAACCATATGGCGGGTCTTTGGGAGTGAGAAACTACAAATTTACTTGTGGAACCGACATACCTTCTCAGCCACGCAACCAATTAATATAAGAGAAAACCTTGGGTTGTTGTTTGCAAGAATTTGATAGTTTCCTTCCATCAGTAGGAGAGAGAAGGTGGCCACTTAAGAGAAGAATAAAGATCTGGCTATTTTATTAAGCTAGGACTGCACCAAGAGAAGAAAAAAAAAAGTTTTAAAATAAAAAAAGAAAAGAAAAAATCATGCTGACCAAGACTCCTTTGGATAGACCAAGACCAAGCAAAGCCAAATTGCCTTTCAGGAAATAAGAAAAAAGAAAAAGAAAAAAAGGGTAGGTTTTCAAGTCATATCAAAAACAGCTTTGGGGAATCTCCTCTGAAGCTGTCATACTCCGGTGTGAACATCGGATGTGAACATGGCTCAAAAAGAAAGTTATGATGAATTAAGAGGAATTTCCGATTCTGGCTCTTTTTCTATCTTCCCAATTTTTAAAATCATTATTCAATTTGTGGGGTTCAAGTAGAGCTTCATAATTCCAATGGTGATTTTGACAATTAAGAGAATGGAAAAAGAATGTATAGCATGAATAAATAAATAAACAAACACCAATTACCAGATGCCCAAATATCTCAATCTACACCAAGACCAGCAAATAAATATGATAGTTCCCCATGCAACTTTTAACACTCAGCAGCAGTGGAGTCATTTATGAGACGTTATAAACACCTTTAAGACATTATAGGCTACATTATGGTCTGGTCAGTACAGTTGATGTTATCCTAACAGAAGCAAGAATCGAGGTTCTTTATAATGGTGAACATGGTATAGGGTGCCTCTGGAAGCAACATCAATTTAGCGTAGTCTTAATGAACTGAAAATTTACCTTTGGGATCAGGAGAATAAAACATCATGTCGTTGAATGTTGGGAGAACAACATAAGCTTCTTTCTCCGAAAATTTGAACCATGATCTCTACCTGAAAAGGAACAATTAAGGACATGATTCCTCCAATTAGTGATTAACCAAGTGCGGCTACTCAATTCCTGAAATTCTTCAATAATTCCACTTGTAAAGGTAGGATATTGCAAAGTCCCCAGAAGAGGTCTAGTAACAGAAACATCCGAAGCAGCACCCAAGGCTCCTAATGAATTGTCATACTTTCTGAAAAGGTAAAAGCACTAAACTATATAACGTCACAATACACTGCTTCAAATTTGACATAGTGTCATTTTTAGCACATATATACACTCCATATTTGATAAATTGATTGCAATCAAGTCAAAATATTGGCAAATAAAAACTAAAATGAAAGAAAGGACCTAAAATTTTGTGTGTCCATTAAATAGATCACTTCAAAACTTTGAATAAGCCAAAATTACTCGTTACATAACAGGACCTCAAGCCCATCTGAACCTCTATAACTGTCCTACCAGTGCACAACGTCACAGCATACCAGCCAAGGGATTCAAGTCCAAGTACCTCTTTTTCTAGCCAAATGTTTCCATGGCTCCATTCCCCTTATTTTCAGATAAAATTGGCTGAGGGAACTGGACACCTTCCTCAAACAGGATTGTGATGCACACCCACCAGCATGTCCATTTTGGCTGAGTGAGAGCCCACATTATAGGGCACACAAGGTCACTCAAGATCAAACCCAAATATGAAGACATTTTCATCTCGATGCTTGAACAATCAAACAAGACCTGATTCATCAATGGTAATTTCCTTAGGGACCCTCAGATTTATTTGATCAGTATCCCATCCAGCTCTATTTAACTGTTGGATGAAATCCTCAAATCTATCTTCCATCTGCAATATGCTTTGTGTGAGCTGATGGAAGACATCATCTGAACTGTCCCAGTTCTCATGTAGCCAATAAGTCTGCCACACACTACGCAAGACAGACACACTTGTAGCTTCCACCTGCAGTGGGATCTTGATTTGATTAAACCGGGCCTGTATATCCAGAAAAATATTTTGAATGCATACCTTGAATGAGACAAAGACCTCAAAATCTCCTTGCTGTTGGTTCACCATAAGAATATATTGCTCCTTTGCATATAATTTTAGTAGTGTTTTTATCTGTTGCAATATAAACAGATAAATAATAGAAATGACCAGGTTACTTCTGATGGCACCATCAAATTGTAATAAAGAATAGCGGCATAATTATTTTGGCAATACCATGGAAACAGATCTCCCACCAGAAACCATCTCCTCCAAGGACACACCAAATGTTATCCGTGGCTTCATGAATCTTTGCCATAATAAAATATTTTCATCCTTGTTGCATGCAACACATCCTGAAACCATCAAAAAGATTTGTCATTTTTGTAAACTAAATAAGTTATGTGATGAGCAAAGGAAAAAAAAGAGCGTGAGTTTTACCCGGAACAATAGAGTGTAAAACATGTGATTTTACCAGCAGACAAGCACGCTTGAGATTTATCTGTCAATAAAGTTGAACATAGAAAACAGTTCAACTAATCAGAGAGGATCTCCTGCTTTCTTTGTACTTTTCCCCCTTGTCACTCAGAGTATGTTTATCTAAACATGGTCAATTGCAAGGAAATGAAACAATCCTATATACCTTCCCAAGAAAGAAGTTCTTCAACTTAAGCTTTACTTTATGTCTTATAAAATTAGGAACTGATTATAAAACATTCTTACTGTGTTAAATAGTAGAACCGAAAGTGATTGATAACGTAACCAAAGGTGCAGAAGCCGCATGCTCATCCATGTCAATGACAACACTGGATATAATTTGAGAAGGCCAGGTGCATCCTGCATTCGTAACTCTAAAATAAATTAAATGCATCAATATCTAGTTTTTAGTGAATTGGCATCACTATCAAGGGCATATATGAACAACATCTTGGAATGGCATAATGTACCAGGATCAGTATGCCCAGAGCAAGGCCAAGAAGCTGTGCTGCTACTTCCCAAACTTCCTCCTAAACCAATTGATCAATCAATTAATGGGAAAACATTCTTTTATGCATAAGAACTTACTATCTATAGAAGGTGAAAATTTGTAGTTAAAAGTCCAAACCAAAGGGATAAAATTTTCCTCTAATCATGTGCACTGATATGGCATTGTGGTAGTAAAATCAATAAGAAAACATGAAAAATCATTCTGCATCAAGAGAAGGCTTATAATTTCCTCTCACAAACAGAACCCTTGACAAAAATCAATTGAAAACATAGGAATAGGGCAGTGCCAGTTTTATAACTCACGTCCTATGCAGCATTAGCTGATGCTAATTTTCTATAAAACAGGGACCAGAAGACTCCAGAGTTCTATAACATGTCCATGCAAGTCTGGAAAATGACAAGAACTTTCCATTGAATGCCAGGAGATGTCATTGCAAATATTGATGGCCACACTGCGCCCAAGTAGATGTCTATCCACAGGGTAGAGTTGCCTAAATAGCTGGGGTTTTTTTTTCCTTCCGAAATTTGTCAAGAGGAATAAGGGACCAGAAGAAGTATTTAGCTAAAAGAGAAACATATATATTTTTTAAGTAATGATCATGGATTACTGATATTTCCTCATAAGTCATAACTGGGTAATGCAAAAAATTCTCTCCATTGAACAAGAAAGTTAAGGTACATGCTTTCAATGATAAAATTAATGAGGGCAACAAAGACTTATCATTGACACAGTTAGCAGTAAAACTACATAGTTCACTCGAAATAAATATGATAGTGAGAGAATTTAATCATCAGAAGTTGCATTAAGCTTCAGCAGAGACATATACAAAGGTATACCTTTGCTGCTACCTCTCCCAGATTTCCTGAGATTGCAAAATGGTTTTGAATCACTCGAAATGAAGGATCTTTTAGTCCTCTTGCTACAGCCTGAATAAATTTGAATCTCAAGTATATCAGTAAAAAACTAATCATTCATCTCATACCTATGGTGCACTTCTACACTGATATGGATACGATCAACATATGTTTCTGAAACATAATTGAGGGGAAAAGAAGTGATTGCTGAAGAATGTTAAATGCTTGGGGTTCGAATATGTAGTCATCAAAATAATCAAGAGCAGCCTATTTAGCCCCAGAGGGGAATATTACCTTGGCAAGATTTCCAAGAGATGCCAATGGTAAAAAATAGGCAGGATACAGTGGCGTACTTAGATCGAAAATGCTGCAAGATAAATTTTGTTAAAAAATTAATGAAACATATTGAATACAATCTAATATGAACTTACTCTACATCTAAAACAAAGCTTTTTACACAGACCTTCCTGCACTACCAATGAAGTCTGCGTACATGCGCCATTGTTTTGGATCGTCATCAAAAATATTTCCAAACCGCCCACCTGGAAAATATAGTGAGTGTCATTGATAAAAATTTAAGCACATAACCTTCTCTTTTCTAGCTATTTTTACAGTGCCAGACCAATGAATAAGCGCCCAACAGCTCCAATGCCGTCCTTTGACACCCATCTGCAGAAACAATTGCATAACTTGCAGTTCAATCCAATAATAGACTAGTTTGATACAGAAACATTGTCTACACAGGCAGACGTACACACAAAACAGATATATGTTCACATAAACAAAGTACACAAACACATTTTCATCAAATTAAGTAAAAATATAAAACTTCCAGAAACATGTGATAAAGAATATACATAAAATCAATAAAAGAGAAATTCACCTGATGGCAGCAGCAGAGGCGGCAGCAGCAGAGGCTGCAGCAGTAGTTCCTGAGAAAGAGCCAACACCAACAGCCTGCAAGAGAGTGGATAGAACAATTTTTGTCAGAAGAAAAAATACGTCTAATATTTTGAAGGAAAAAGTAAATTTTGTCATGAAATGTACCACTAGATATTTCTCTGACTGCCTAATAAGACTAACAACAGCTAAAGGTTTCCTTCTTCCTAATAGACATACCCAAGCAGAAGTAATGGCCTGAGTTAGACTGACATGCCTTAAGAAGACTTGATGTGACTAATGTGTCGCAGATCCATCCAGTAATATTGGTAGGGAACTGCAACAACATGTACTGCAAATAATCATCTGACACTGATCCTGCATCAAAAGCCAAAAAAGAAAGCATATAATGAATCACAAAGACTCTCTTACTACACTTGGGTATTAGAAACACAAAAACTCAACTCAAAATTCTCTAATTTCGTTGTACATCCGTAAATAGTCATATTTTTTTCACAATGGCAGATAAGAAGTACGACATTTGCTGGTGAGAAACAAAGTAAGAGTGCTAATGATTGCAACCTGGGAATCCTGCAGGTAAAACAAAATCTTTAACAACGTCCGGAAGCCACGACAATGTAGTGTCAGAGGTATGAAAGTCCTGTAACCTATTAGTCTCTGAACTATGCTCCTCAACAAAAGTTCGCAATCCCGATTCTTCATCTAACATGTACCTGCTTGTGATGCCACGGTTCAATCATAAACAAAACAAGTCACAGACTACACCAGAGGTTCTATTTTATTAGAATAATTAAATCAACAAATTTTTATCAATTTAAGCTTTTGAAACAATTAGTGATTTAACATGGTATCAAAATAAAGATAATGACATTGAACCTTATCTCCTCATTCTTCTCTCATTTCAATTACATATTCTACTTGTTGAACTTCACTTAGTAAGGAGAATTATTGGAATATTAACTAAATGATTAAATCAACCATTTCCTATCTGCTCAAGTTTTTAAGAAAATTGGTGATTTAAAGCAACGAAATATAGCCAATGCCGCAATATCACAAGTTGCTCTCATATCTACCAGTATGCTCATTTTTTCATGAATTTCACGATTAGTGAACTTGAATATCCAAACCAAATCTTCAATAAGCTAGAATAAGTTAGAAAATTTTACTACAAGCTAAACTACAGAGACGAGGCAGAACGAAAGAAAGAAATTTAGTTAAGTAAAGACCTCTTAGCAATGCCATTGCCATATCTCTCCACCACGATCACCTGCCTAAAACACCAAAACAAAACCGTGAGCCTATCAAAACCTTCTTAACCATTTTCATACTTCGAATCTTTTTCTTTTCTTTTTTTTACCTGCCAAGATCAGCCCGTCTTCTTCTTCTTCTTCTCCTTGGTTAAGGTTTGGCTGCGAAGAAAAGCATAGAATTTGAAAACGACGACGCGTTGCTCTCCTACTCTTTCTGGAAGATTCAAAAGCACGCATGGGAAATGAGACTCGCAGAGTGCACGACAGTGACAACATTTCGCAAAAGAAAATGAACAGGCTTGGGGTTTTATAGTTGTTTGCGTTGCGGATGTTTTTGGTTTGTCCCCCCCTTTGCCGTTGCAAAGAAAGAAAGCCAGGTGTCGCCTATCTTGGTCTTTGTGGTTCCACAGCCACCCAATTGTACGGCTCAATACGACACAAAAACGGCGTCACTTGAAACGGTTGGTATGAACGATGCCAAAACGCCGTCGTTTTATTAACGGGTGTTTACGGTCCTCTGCCGGCGACAGACAATCCAAGGCGTGGGCTAGACCCAATAAATTTCAAGTTCCTTGAATTACAAAAGAGTGGGAAAATTTCAAGTCAAAGGATACATTAACTCACAAAATAAAGCCCCTGAACAAGAAATAGCGGGAGCTCAAGAAGTTTTTGGTTGAACATAATCCACACAAGGAACAGGAAATTTCGGTTGAGCTTGAATTCCACAAAAAAATTGGCATCCAAATTCCTACCACAAAAATACAACCCCATGATTCTCAAATCGTTAAATTCTTGTCCTTTTTTTTTTCCCCTGAACCTCATGAATTCTTAGATAATACAATACAGGAACTTCTGTCAAAAGATGATTCCCAGAAATAATGGCTAATTCTAAGGGGAAATGATCTTCACAAGAAAAATGAGCGGGTGTAGAATATTCAGAAACAATATAATGGCATCAACACCCAGGTTCTTTCAATCAGTGAGATTCTAGCTGTGTTTACTGCGATTTCCCTCCATGATTCTCTGAAACTCTTTCTCACTGGCCGCAATTAGACGCTTAACAATGTCAAAGGTGGTAAGCCTAATACTGCAATAGGAAAAAAAAAAAACAGAAGGATTCATCAGGTAATTAAGTGTTGGACCAATGACAATGGAAGTAGAAACTAAGAATCAACTCAGTTATGCAGCATTGAGTTTTTATAAGAAAGATCCAATAATCTACACAACTCCTCAGGGGTTTGGATGTCCCTTGGAACCTTGATCATTTAGGTTTTTAAAAGACAGAAGGGAGAGATTTCATCCCTAGCATGGAACCATGACGAAAAAAATGATGGTAAAAGTTGTAACCAAGTGAAATCCAAGCATCACAGTTATCCTTTGTACAAACAGAGCACATAACAAAATGGACAAACCAAACCAAAACAAAATAATTTCATTTCCATGGGACGTCCAAAATACACTAGTTATTCTATAAAATGTTAAACAAGATTTTTAAAGAAACATTTCTTGTTTCATGGAAGCTCTTCAAAACAAATCTAAGTTAAAATTTGCTTAAAAAAAACTTAACCAAAGGCATTTTCAGCTATACTAACTTTTTATATTTTTAAAATTTTTTTATAACGAGGAACCCCTTCAAGGCAGGGTCACTTTGTATCCACCCATTTTAAGTAAACTTCGGACCCGTGTAAAGCATCCCTCCACATGGATTGGGCCCCTGCACCCAAGGGGATTCGAACCTTAGACTCCATTGACTACCGTGAAGACTAAAGCTCTTACCACTTGAGTCAACCCCTTGGAGTTGAGTTGTACTAACTGACTAATACAAGAACTAAATCCAAGGTAACATAATAGATATGATGAAACTGCTATAAATGTGAACCTGCTATTTGGTAGGGTTTTTAAAGCATTGGGAACAAAGCCTCGGTACAAGCCAATTATTCCATCACGCGCCACAATTCCTGCATTAAAAATATTTTCAGATACAATGATCTTGATGATAGATTTAAAATTTTATCTAACCCACAAACAAATGACAACATGGGACTTCATGTTTGAGAAATCATTGAATGTTTTACAAATATCAACAACTGAAGCAAACCTGTAAACTTGACATGAGATGTGCAACTGAAATCTCCCTGTCTCTTGGTTTGGTCATGATACTCAATAGCAGTTCAAGAAGTGGGATAAATGTCACATCTTTTTTAGATTTACGACAATAAAATTACCCTACCCAAGAAAAAGCTTGGATGGTAAGTTCATACATAAAATAGAAAATCCACGTGCATACAAAAGTTTATATCTTTAAAATATTAATTATATGATTAAATTTACATCTTCCTATAAGCTTAAACTTTTAGAATACGTGATGATTTAACATGGTATCAAGCAAAGGTCCTAAGTTCGAATATTGATTCCGTTGTTTACCTCAATTTCAATTAAATATTTCAAGTGTTGCGCTTTGCTTATTAAAAGGGAGTTTGAGTACATAAATAATGAAGAGTGTTAAAATATTGATAAAATGATTAGATTTACATTTTCCAATAAGCTTAAGCTTTTAGGAAAAATGATGATTTAACACTTAAAATCCACCAAAACTAAAAACAAGAATAAGAAAGAAGAAGAAGAAGAAGAAGAAGAAGAAGAAGAAGAAGAAAAGGACCAAGAGAAATACCATTTCATACATAATGTGTGACCACATTTATTTACGACTAAGCACATATATCCTAAGAGAAGAAGTTGAGGGACAGGTCCCTGACCCAAAAGTGATCTCCATTTCTTGACCTACTCACCATCTAAACTTTGAACCCATCCACAAGATGACATATTATGCACAAACAACCATGTAACTCATTATTTTTACTACTTCTGTAGAGCTTCCTCTATATCACAATTATTGATGATCTAATGCTGATACAATGTGCGCCAATATTATTTTTCTGTAGGAGAGCATAAATTTTTATTTTTATTATTATTATTATTTTTCTGTAGGAGAGCAAAATGATAACACTTGCCTGGAAAGGCATCCAGAATTGTCTTATAAGGTGTGCCCTTCATTTGCATCTGTCTTCTCACGGTGTCCAAGGGATAACATGTGATCGTCGAAAGAGAAGCTGACACCACAGCAGTTAGTAGAGATGTTTCGGTCCTTTTCTGATATTTCTCTGGCAAAGACTTCTTCACCCTAATATCCACAAAGGATATGAATGTATAATATACAACATTCCACAGTATTCTCCTTCAATATGCTATTGAAAATAGGGGTAACAGTGGACTCACAAGTCAAAAACACAAAAGTTCACAGCAACATAAGGTGCTATTCCGAGAAGGGAAGGCCCAAGACCAAAGTAAAATGAGGCAAATCCTTCTTCTCTGAGCATGTTTAAAGCAACCTGAAAACAACACATTACTCTTCATATTTACACGGAAAGGTCATCTTATCATATATACAACCAGCAAGCTAATCATACCTCAGACATAGTTCGGTACCCTGGTTCAACTGCTAACCGTAACCTCAGGACATCTAAAGGGTATGTCACCTACATAGAGAAAAACAATATATTGACATTCATATATAGACATACAGAACAAGTAGAACTAGAGATAAGTGGCAAATATACGGAAGTCCAAAAACACAGATAACTGTCCATAAAGAATTTCCAAGTGGAAAAACAAGGATGTACATAATCTCATGAAGACAGAAACAATACACTGAAAAGAAAACCTAATATAAACTACAACATTACTTACAAAAGTGGATGTCATGCCAGCACATGCACCTGCCGCAAGTCTTCCAATAACAGAGAGCTCACCATCCTTTCCCCTAAATAATTTCTGCAAGTTCAGATGTAGAACATTTAGTTTGAGAAATATAGAGAATTGCACAAAGATTTTCTTAGAGACAGATTTATAACAACCTTGTAAGTTTCATAAGCAAAAAGCTGGACTGCACTGTAAGGTATGACCCGTATCACCTGCAACATTTAAAACAAAGCCCAATCAACACTGCTCGGGGATAAACAAATCTGAACTACAGATGGAAAGATCCAAAAACCTGAGGAAGGTTGCCTTTCCAGTACCCTTTGATCCCTTCTTCCTTCCCAATCAATGTTATAGCCTGCACACCATCATACACATGGGATAACTAAAGGATATCAAACATAGAGTCTGAGAGGATGATAAACTATGCATCTCGAATAATATATACACAATCTACATGGATTTTTCACATAATTAAACCATTTACCATAAGAGAAGATGACGAGATGCATAACTGAACCACTTAATTAGGCAGGTAGTGTTCTTTCAACAATTCGATTTTCATCAATTTCCTCTTTCCTTGATGCTATCATCATTAAAATATGCCATTTAAGTATGGTCCTATTGTAAGAATCAAAAGATATAACAAACAAACAAGAAGAGCAACAGAAACAGCAATCCCTTCTATCCCACATATATGGGGTTGGCCATGGAAATTTAACTTTTCTGTTCAACTGTGTAGAGAAGCCACTTCTTCAGCACACGCTAGCATTTACCAAACATTCGTATGCTTCATATTCATGAAAATTTTGCAGTTTTTACATTGGTTGTCAGCTGCCAAACACAACTCTAGTCCAGTGGTTCCTCTCTTTGTTTGGAGTGGTAGAACAAAAGATATTACTCGAAGCACTAACAGAGACTGAGTTTAGGAGCTGAACCTTAAGGTTATTCATTTTGACAATTATCAGGAAAGATTTACTAATATCAAATCAACCATCTAAAGTCCGACAATATTGAACCCTAAACCACGGAAACAAAAGCACAGAAATGGCCTAAGTTATTAACTTAAAGACTTCCGAGACAAGTGGTAATTTATCAAATAGCATCCTAAGTTACCAAAACCAGATGCAGAACAAGAAAATGAACATGCTATAATCTCCTATGGTTATAAAAGGCCGAATATTTCAATTATGCTAATTATTAGTTTCCTCATATCATCAACAAGTTCATATTTTGCAATGGAAGAATGAAGAGCACATGTATCATAGCCCATATAACTTTGAATCAGATGCATTGAATTCCCGCTATGTGACCATGACATAAAAAACGTAAAAATATTAATTAAATGAGCTTTTATTGCTGATTTAACATCGTATGATCGTATCAGACATATGGAATGACAATGTTATGATTTTAATCATCCAATTGTTATTAGCTCAAGCTTTTGCCACAACTCGTAATTTAACCAAAAAAAAAATGAACCATCTCGTACCTCGATGAAACCAATCGCTTTCTTAGCACTTTCTTTTCCAGCTCGTACACCGTGAGTCTGAGACCAAAAATAAAAAAAGAAACCACAGGCAATTTCAAAAAGTAAAGAGAAATTCTAATTGAACCAGAAACTACCCCGTTTACGAAAATTAACGCCCGCATTTACAATATCTTTTAGCAATGGTTTTGAATTTCAAAGAAAACAAAAAAATGCGCCGAAGTTAAGGTGATAGTTGACAAGGCACCTGCATGAGGAGCTTGATGCGTTCGAGCGGAGCCGTGACGGTCTTGGCAGCGGCACCGGCGATGGCGCCGGCGGCGAAGAGCGCGGCATCCTTGGGCACGCAAGCGACGATAGCCAGCGGGTGCTTCAGGAGCTGAGCCGGAGTCGGCTCGAACTCCCTCTGGTCCCTCTTTTCTGCCACCGAAACGCAGGCGAAATTACAGCGGCTGCCACTCGCAGTACAGCTGAGCCGCGCGGTCTTCCATAGCGGCTCGTAGTCCGTGGTCAGTGTGAAAGTGGAATTGAAGCTTTCTCTAAGGCCTGGGATGTCGCGGCACACTAGAACGGCTCTCTCTTCGCTCATGGCTTTGAATGGAGTTTGAAGTGTTGGGTAGGGGCAGAAAAGAGATAAGGCTGGCAGTGAGGTCGTTGCAGAGAGCGAGAAAGGAGCTATGTAGTTTGTGTTTTCATTCTCCGATTCCCTGTGTACCGGTGCATTTTACTATTGTAAGCCGTTTACTGTTAACAAACTTTGACTTTTTGGATCTTAAGATTAAAAATAATATTAATCTCATTATTGGTTTCCATGTAGGCTTCACACTAAACCTAAAGTTCTTCTCTCTCTCTCTCTCTATATATATATATATGGCTGTGTTTGGGAGGAGACTTGAAAAATGGAGTGAGTTGAGTACGATTTAATTGATGTAAGAAAAAGTAGAAATATTTTATATAAAAAAGTAAAAAAATTTGTTTTATATTAATTGATTTGATGTAAAAAGTAAGAATATTGAAGTTAATTTTAAAAAGAAAAGTGTAAGATTTTTTTTTTTGAATTTTGGGTCATGGGTCTGGCCTCTTGCCAAACATAGTGACAATATGTTTAAATTATAACACCCAAATCAGCACTCTAGAACAATGACAGCCACTTTAGGAGTGTTATAATACTTTTAATATTATAATTTATTTAGTGTCTTTGACACTTTGTAAGTCCAATAATTTCCTTATTTTTTCTAGATTTTTTTTTTCACCACTCCTAATATAATAAGAAGCATCACTACAAGTATGATCACCTATTGGAGGATGTGTAGCGCTTGTGGGCATAAAGTAGCAACATGAATATCACGTTTTATATTGACTAATTTTTTATTAAATGAAACTATGCATTATAAATAATTACACGAAATTCTTATAGATCACGGCATTGACTAATATTTTGGAGTATAGGGCATATATGATACTAACAAGTATGTATAAAGGTTTGAAAGACAAAGTTGAATTGCAAACCCAAACAACGCCAGTTTCCATTTATTAATAAATATTAATATTGCAGTACAAGAGTGAAGCAATCCAACCCATATGTGCCGTACGTATGCCGCCCAACATTCTTTAATTTGGCATTTATACGAAACAAAACAAAACTCTAACACAAAAAAACATTATTATTATTTTTCTAACCTAGTACAAAAACAAAGAACATCACATATAAATAAATAGCTAGCCAGTCTTCATCAAGCTTCGATGGCATCATATGAAACCCATCTCAACTTTAGGGTGGGGGGCACGACGTACATGCAACTTCCATTCACCAGCAAAAATACATGTAACCGTTGGCTTTCTGACAGGCGAGTCCAATCAAAATCAAAGAATAAAAATTCCGTTGAATCTGTTGAAGTTTCAATGGAGCAATCCTTTTCTGGAGAGTGACCCCGCAAGGCAAAGCCTGCATATGCATTCAAATCCCTCATTAAAACCTCTTCAATTTTGTCTCTAAAATTGAAATTGTTTTTAGTGTAGTAATAAAAGAGTAATTAATGCCAGAAATTACACTTTTGTCTCACTCTATTAGTGTCGGGGCTGATTGAGATTACCACGTTAGCGTGAATGGTGAGATAGTTGTGAGATAAAAGTGTGATTTGTAACATTACTCTTATTAAAAATACATGCCAGAATCATGTGCTGTAACAATAAATGTTGATTTAATATATATGTTGGGATATTCTTTTGATCTAATTGGAAGGAAAAACTTTGTTCAATTAGACCTACCCTTTAAACTCTGAAGACAACGTCTGTTGTCATCTTAAGTCCCGGCGAGTTGATGACATTTGCTTTGTCTGGGGTTAAGAAGTAGAGAGAATTAGATATTTCTAATTGTACATAATTATATATAGATAACAGTAAATACCATAAAAACAACAGAAATGTTATGTTTAATAAGTTTCTCATATTTGTCTACAAATTCAATCGATCAATCATTAGATTTGTGGGACTTATGTGTGGTTCATATAAATTCACAAATATAATATTTGATTTGTTAGATGAGATAGGCCAAATATAAGAAAAATATTAATCTATGAAATTTCTCTGAAAACAATAGTGCAAGTACTTACTGAATGGTGGGTTGGATACGAAGAAGCATGCTCCAATAACAATGTAGCACAAGAGGAGAACTATTCCTTTCATGTAGTGAGAAGTTCCATCCTATATATATGAAAATTCAGAGTTGAATCTTCCATTTTATTTGAAACACGAACATAAATACATAATAGAGAGCAGAAATATGTTCGTTTATTAATTAAATAATTAAATTTATTATTTTTTGCTATTCTAAATTTTTAGAATAACTTAGCTTGTGATTTAAAGTCCAGAGTCTAACCCTAACTCCATCTAAAGTTTATCCTATTTCGATTAAATAATCAAACTCATGTTAGGACTTAAGCTAGAGCCCTAAGGTAAAGGCGGTGACTTGTTTGGTTAATACTACGAAATCAGCGGTTCAAGTCCTCACTCAACTGATATAATGGTCTTGCCTCGTGTATTTTGAATTAGCCGACAGAGATGGGTTTCCTACGTTCTATTAATATTCTTACCTGCAAAGTGAAGGCCGTAGCAATTATTGCTAAAGCAAGAGAGCCGGTCTCAAGGATGTTGAAATCAAGATCCATATTGATGCCCATAATCCAAGCCACAACCACGCACAATGGAACCTGAGTAATTTAGACAACAAATATATATATTTTTAGTATTAAGTTTTTTCTAAGAAAACTTTGATCAAGCCATTAATTAGTTCCATCATCGATGGGTTTTAATTAAGGTCTCACCACAAACATTGCAATTTGAGTCGCAGACCCCAAGGCAACACCTAAAGATATATCCTGCAATTATGCCCAAAAATTTCACTCAGAATTTATCTTTATTATTGCCAGACAATTAATGAGACAAGTGGCAATATATATATAGACCACCATTGTATACTCACCAACTTGTTCTTAAAAGCAAAAATGACTGCTCCTGCATGTTCTGCTGCATTTCCAACAATTGGTAGCAAGATTATGCTGAGGAAGCTGACAGACAAGCCCCACGACTCTGATGCATCCTGAAAAGATTATTTGGAATATTCTTAGTGAATATAAGGCTTCCCCAAATCTTATAGAATTAATCAATTTTTATTAGAACAAATAGTGAAATAATTTGATAGATCGATCGAGCCAAAAATTATGAATTTTGAACTCTAACTACATAATTAATTTACTTAATTTTAATTAAATAATTAAATTCACCGCTTCTATGAAAATGTTTGATGAGTTACCTGAATTGTACCGACGACATACTCCGACAACAAAGCTATGATTAAGGTCATCCCGAGCAACCAAGCAAATCCACTCCAAAATCCTATCACGGGCTTTTCTTCTTCAACATCGCCATCACCCTCGGATTCCTGTCCAGTTGCACCAGAATTGTTACACAAAGATCGACCAGAAATTAAATTTGAACAGTTTCGAACACTCCGCTGGCGTAATCGAAACAGGCAAATTCTATAAAAACTTTTTCACATTTTTCTAAGACGTGCTCGAATAAGTAACACTAAAAACTCGAGATAAATTACCTCCTCGGCTTCAAACAATTGGCGGTGAGTAAACATTTGGAAGACGAGGTACGCAGCGTATGCAATAAGCATAACGACGCTACTTGCTCTCGACAGATGGAGTGTCGGGTCGGCTGTCAAAGCCACCGAGGCCCCAGCATACCGAAACAGCATAGGTAGCAAGTGGCACAACAACGCCAACAGCAGCAGGAGTGAGTTCACATCCGCTTGTCTCTGTCAAATCAACAGTCATTTTAGCACCGCCAAATTCAACCAATATTAATGTTAGAGGTAGGTTAGTTCAGTAACTTACTCTGTCGTATTTTTGTTCGCTTCTAAGGTTGTAAAGGCCACCACAAAAGAGAGATGTGCCAAGAACCAGAAGAAGGTTGGAAAGAATTGAGCCCAAGAGAGAATACTTGACCAATGCTATTTTATGTTCCTTCAGAGCAAGTATTGCGATAATGAGCTCTGTGGCATTCCCACATGTTGCATTGAGGAGCCCTCCAACTGCAAAATCACACAGATAAATTTAATTAAGTTACATTTTTTCATGCTGCCTGTGGTGATCGAAGTACCATATTCAAAAGGCTAAAACCGAACAAAACAAGAGAGATCTTATGTTTTTTTTTTTACCTGTCGGACCAGTGTAATAAGCTATTTGTCTGCAATTTCAGACACAGGAAGACGAGAATCAGTATTTGTAAATGATGAACAATGAAAAATACAGGTAAGTATCAAATTTGAATATTGGGAAAAAAAATTAGACAAGTCATGACTTGGAGTTCTTATTAGTTTTCATGAATTAACCCTAGCCTTCTCATTCATTTTTGTAATAACCTTTTGGGTTTTAATTATTTTTCAATCAAATACTTAGTTTTGTCTGATTTTCCGCCATTCCCGTTAATGGATCGAGTTTGTATCGTGTCAATTTATAGATATACAATTATATGGGTCAATTCAAATTCGAACTCGAATGTAGTGACATGTATTTTGTCCTTGAATATTTTAACTTACTCTGTCAAGAAGCTCACACGTTCAGCAAGTGGTATAAGTCCAAGTAAGCTCAAAGCGAAAACCCATGGCTGTTTGCAAAAGAATCACAACGGTTATATATGGTTACTAAATAAATATATAGGAAATAAAAAACACATATATATATATAGAGTTTATATTTATATAAATTGAATTAGTCATTTTCACACTTTATAATGCAATCAGCGAGTTGTTTTCAGGCAAAAGAAAATATATATATTATTTAATTAAAAAGTCCCTGAATTCATTCATAAAATTCTCGGAAACCATGTATTTTATATGCATGTTGCTTCAATCGGGTAAGAAGAAGAACTTACTCTTCCAAAACCGTAACACTCGGCTAGAATGGCGAGGGGGATGGCTGGGAAGAGAACAAAAAGCTTGGTGCCAAAAACAACCTCCTGAAGATTAGCCAACATCTGTCTGAGACAGACATAAGGAATCTTCGAGACGAGTGTGAGGTCTGACTTCTTTCGGAGCGACGAAGAGGAGAGGTTGTGGGCTGTGCGGCCATGGCCGTGCCGCATCTCCTTGGTCAAGCTCTTGAGGTTGCCATTTTCCAAGAGCCATGGTTCTTGGTGAGAGCTGGTTTGTGAAGAAGCCATGTTGCTGACACAAAACTTCCAAACTGTTGTATAGCAGAACTGGCTGTCCACTCCTTAGTAGTTACTATATTTTCTGTGTCTCTTTGTGCCTCTAAGGGTTCGAGAGAGCTACTGTTATAAATAGGGAAGAGATACTAGATGCAGGCTTGCAATTCAAGAAGGGGCTGGCATCTTCCTCGAAATTTCTCATATAGTTTTAGTATATATCCTTTAAAAATAAAAAACACTGCCACATAAAAAACAAAATCAATATAATTATGAGCCGGGAAGCTTTGATATTTGTTTTTATGAGTAATGCTACTCTTTAATTATACTCATTTTATATCAGTTGCTTATACGTATTTTAAGTGATTTTTCATATCAATCATTATTATTATTATTATTTAAAAAAAGGCATTTAAATTAAACATGTCATGTCCGGTGTGATGTGAGTAGAGTAATTCTAGTTACAAATCCCTCTTATGTCCCTTCAAGAATGATGTAATTCTTAAAATTACTATTTAATCAAAATTTAATAATGAACAATCACAAGCTTAATAGTGATTTTGAAAGACACATCATTCTTGGAAGGACATAGGAGTGATATAAGAGGGACTTGTAACACATCTCACAGTGAGTATGATAAATAGGTGTAAAGAGTAACATTACTTTTGTTCCTAAATGATGTTTGGCAAGATGTATGGCTTCAATCAAAACGGTACAAGGTGATTGGCTCAGCTAAACTCATTGCAATGAAAAACCTTATTACATTAATTGTATTTGGACAATTGACAGCTTACTCTACTTTAATTACTCATTATGTCCATAAACATCTTGATGGTATTATGTTCTTGCTATTTAATATTTATGATTTTTTTTTTCACCCACAATTACAGTTAGGAAACAAGATCGAGGTATTGTACAACGTACACACTCTCATATAGTCCTATATAAGGAACCTAAGACTTCAAATTCTACAAACTATATATATGTCATATTTTTCAATTGGATCTTCTAATTTTACATTTCTAGCAAGTTCTAAATTCTAATATAGTGCCCATTTATCTAAAATACTCTAGAGAATAGTTTATTTGCACCATTTTTGTCCATATATTGTACGCGTTTACATATTTTATCTAGTATCATTAATATTATATATAATAATTCAAAAAGATAGAAATCAAAAATCAAAAATCAAAATTCAATCTGAAAAAACAGTCAACAGTAAAAGGTTAAAAGTTGGGTCTGACCCATCAGCAAGATCTTCCCATGAACTCTACTTCTTCCCAGAAAGAAATATGCTCAATAATGAACACAAGTCAAAAACTCTAAACTTTCATTAATGGACACAAGTCAAAAACTCTAAAGGCAACTGATCATCATGTAAATAGAGCTGAACAAAACAAGAAAATTGTAAACCACTCAACATTTTCTATTTTGTTGGGTTATGCTTCCGGAACAATCGACTGAGGGTTTTTATCCATAGAAACATCTTGTGGTATCAATGAACCCAACCCGGCCGACTCCCGAGATCTTTTAAATCTTTTCTCTTTTACGTTTGCATGCATTGTCTGTATATTAATGTCATTTTCCTTTCGATTCTGAACAATATATATATATAGTAATATATATCAGGATCGAGGGCCAAGCTTTCTGATATAACTATCATTTATATACATATGGTGACGTACAACTCACCGTACTGTACTGTCATGGGGAACCTTCGTGGAAACTTCGCAATCCCATACAAATTAGATAGAAGGTTATGGCGGTAATCCTTTATCCTTTCATGGTTGAAGCTAGCGGCTTAAAAGGACACTACTGCGCTATGTCATTGTTGAAAGGGATTAAGATGCTCTCCATTTCAAGCAGACAGGGAAACGTAGAGGAATCATTTTGACTATAAATTTGTTTTTCTCCATTTTATTTGAAATGGACGAGTATTATATTAATTAATTACCCTATTAATGTTTAGAATACAGTTTATCTTTTAATTAGGCTATAAGAAATCCAACCAACCGACCCAGGAGGCCAGTTTGGAAGAAAAAAACATAACTTTATTAATTCCCTCCTACCCAATTATTTGATTAAGACGAAGATTAGGGTTTCCCTTAATTAATTAAGTTCTAATTGCATCAAACTTACTGGTCTCTAAGATGCAAGTACTGTTTTTGAAGTGACTAAGCGCCAAGGTAAGGAAGGCAGAAAGAAGTTTCGCTGGAGTAGAACTGTAGAGGTAGAATTAAAGCTTTTCCGAATTCCAGGTGTCTATATATTTGCCACTTATTGCAATTTGTGCCATGGATGAATTTCTGCGCGCAGCACAAGTTTTTCAGAGATTTTACTCATGGAAGAAGGTTGGTGCTTTTATAGAAATTGCTTTGCTTAATTATCTTTAGTATTTTACTTTCAATGGCCATGAATATTAAAGGCCCCCACATGCATTTCTCTTTGATACAATAAATCTCTCCCCACTTTTTTTTTTTTTTTTTTGAGTCTCTTGGTTAGGTGGTGAAAGACCTAACTTCAATGGGCTTATATGTTTATTTTTTCACATTTTTCATGAGTTATATAGTACACCAACACCAATTGTTTTAAATGTTTTGTTGTTCTAGCTACACGTAGTACTAGCTAGTTGTTTCGCGAAGGATTTCTTCTCCATCTCAATCATTGACTAAAGAGCAAGGTACAAGATGTTGTTTTCTTGACCTAATTTACAGGTAGAGATAGAGAAGTTTGCGTAATCAATTATATATCTTCAAAATATATATGTTAATTAATTACCCTTTATTCATTAGGTGTTATTTCCTTAATCTCATTGAGCTTTCTCAAAAAAAAAAAAAAAAAGAGGCCAAAATCCACGCATTTTCATTTATATTCTTTGAGCCCAATTCTTGTTAATCGCCAAAACTTACCCATAATATCATTTTATTCACCAATTATTCTCGAACTGGCTTGCCTCCAATTATAGATCAATTTCATGGATTCAAATATACGGTGAAGATTGTAAGATCGGGAGGGAACTCATTAACAATAAGCCATATTCTTTGCATCAAAATTAAATTGATTCAATTTTCTAATTAGAAAGGAATAAGATCCTATTTACTTCAAATGAAATCAAGAAGAACACATGGTAACGGTTAGTTTTCATCTTTTTCGGGTCCTATATATTTTATCTTTCTTTTTTTTTTCCTCTGGTGGGAAATCAAATTTGCTGGCCTGGGCCCAAAGATCTGCGAAGGGCAAGAGATCAATATATATATATATAGGAGAGAGAGAGAAGAGAGAGAGAGAGAGAGAGTTTTGTTGTCATCTTCATCAATACGTACAGGATACATGCCAGCGGTGTTTTCTAACGCCATGCTCATGAATCCCACACTCCTCCCATAAAAGTTCCCTCCCTCCCTCCCTCATATGATCACGTTATCACTTCATTCCAAATTATCACTTCATTCCAAAACCAGCCCACATGGATACCCCCAGTCGACAGTCCCATCCCAATCCGGATCAACATCGCGCGCGGCTGAGCATCCACGTCCAGAATTGTTGCGTCCCCACATGCATGTGTTCCGCTGCTTCCGCAGCTTCCACGAAGCTTCGCCTCTCCACCTCAGCAGATGTAGACGGAAGACATTTCTGTACGGATAACTGCAGTAGCAGTACAGTATCTTTCCAGTGACAAGCAGTCAAGCACAACATGTGTTTTAACAAAGATTTTTTTTTTTGTGTGGCGTACGTTGAAAGCTCAAGTACTTCGTCGGTCCTGTTGTTGCTTACTCCATCGAAACGATCTTTTGCTTGTACAAAATGTGTGTTCTTCTGTGTAGGGAAATGATATATTATTGCCAACTTTTGGTAACCGTTTAGCAACGCCTAGCAACGGTTTTGAATTTATTTATTTTAAATAAAGAAAAAATCATTAAAAATTCCTTATAGAGCGTTAAAATATTAATTTGTTTCGGCAATTTTTTTGGTGATCGAACCGGTGACGGGTCACCTACAAACGATCACTGAAAATCCCATTATCGGTCATCAAAGAGTTGAAATACTCTGATGCTTAAGCCAGTATATTCTTTTAAAAGACAACTAAGTGGAGAAGTTTAGAGTTAAATTTTGGAGATATGTACTCCCTCTTAATGTGAGGGCTCCTTAGAAAATAGATAGCGATGCTTACGACATGGCAGGCTTATAGCGCGCAGACTAATCAATGACGGAGTTATCTTCATATAGCGGGATGTGTTATTCTTCATATAGCGGGGTGTTTGAGTGGGTTAGATGATTTATAGTCTCCAACATTTTTATTCGACAATAATAAAAATGAAATTTAATTAGTATATTCCTCTTGCTGAAAAGAGTATATGCTCGTACAGAGGTAAAGAATTGAAGAAAAAATGGCGAATTGGCCGGTGCCACGTACAATTATTTTTGTCTGCAGGCAGTGATTGTTGACGTTTGTTTCTACCGCAACCTCTAGTTTGTTAAGATATTATTGTTACGTGCCAAAAAGGTTACGTATTTGGTGGTTCAATAGGACAGATTTTGTCGAGTAGGGTGAGTACCGTTCGAGAAGTTCTACATGGGAAGCTCTACTGTCAATTTGTTGAGGTCTAGAATTAGAAGAAGCATATATATATTATTACACAGAAGGATAAAGTAAAAACATCTGCACTTCATATTACATGTACATGTAATATTTGTTTTTGTTTTTTTATGATTATTTGGGTTGGCCTTAGATTTAGTCTCCTTGATCTTGTATGGTATTATTGTCGGGTGGAGACCTTTTTTTTGCTTTGATTCGGTCTGCTATGGTGCGGTGACTATTGCAGTAATGGTTCTTAGATTCTTTGACGGTAAAATTATCCATGTTGTCACCAACATTCTTCGTCTTTTACTGCTTTTGATGAAGCTCATGTTGTGCTGCAAGCGTGTGCGTGTCAAGTACTTTGGACTCTAGTTTTTTCAGCCTTTTTTTGCGTATTTGCTTTCTTTGTATAGTTGGTTAGCTTGCAAGGTTAAGCTGGAGTGCTTTTTTGGGGCACTAAGTCGGATGGGCCGCTTTTTGCTTAGCATTTTGGAAGCATCCTCGACCGGTCTTCCATTCTTAAGATCTGTTTGGCATTTGCTCAAAAACCACGCTCATTAACGGGTTTTCAGTGCATGCCAAACAGATCTTAAGCAAACTTTATGAAGCTTTCCATTATACATATAATGTGATGATTGCACATGGGAGTGTCATTGCTCAAGGACATTAAATTCTTGTGCACTCCAAATTGAACTCGATCAGCCCTTAGGGGCTCAGCCATGGAGCCGACCATGTGATCCGATTGACCGGTCTACTGAGAAGTGGACCACCTATTAGTGAGAATTATTGATGGCTCGATCTACGGTGATTTTGCAAAGGACTGCCCGGTTCAGACCGAACCTTCTCAGTGAGTACTTTGTCCCAATTTAATGAATAAGGGGAGGGCTATCCTGATCCCTAGTAGAATCTGGCTAACCACTAAGCTCTCGTCAAAAAAATCTTTACATATGGACAATAACTCACATTCTCAGAAGGGCAAGGACACACTGACGAATGGTGGTAGCCGAAATCATTTCGAAAACAATTTTAGGATAGTTCAGCTCATCCCATCACTCTTAAAATTATTTATGGATGACGTGATCATTAGAGACTAAAATAGGATTTACGCCTCAAGGGGTAGCTCAATCGGCTGTGAACCGCACATCATGAAGCGGAGGTCACTAGTTCAAATCTCATTTCCTTCCCTTGTATGAACATGTCAAAAAAAAAAAAAAGCATGATTTCTTGTTAAGAGAGGTTTGAGCGTGAATAAACAAAATAATTGTTTCTTACTATATTTTAATTTTCAACGCAATCACCGTCAAAATAGTAAGATTCAACGTGTATACTCAGTACATATAAAATAATTTTGTTGTGAAACTTAATTTTGACAATATTCATAATTGAAAATACTTATTTTGTAGTTGCAGTAAAATGAAAGAATAAGCACAAATTAATACAATTACTCAACAACAAGTTGGTAGACAATTGATTTTCTGGTGCTTACCGACCATTAGTAATGTGTAAAGGGCATTTTTTTGGAGTTTTAGCTATCACTTCAAGCACTTTTCATTTCAATATTCCCATTACTACTTATCACTAGGTTTCTTTTTATTATGTTCACGAGTAATTCTATTCATCGCCACCCATTCCCCCAAAGCATACGCAGCTTATTCCCTTTAACAAAAAAAAAAAAAAAAATTATACACCAAATATTATGAGGAACCACGCCATATAAACTTTGAGAGGATGAAGAGGGATTAGGAGATGGGGAGGGGGTTAGGGAGAAGGTGATGCATAGAATATATTACTCCATGCTCACACATACATCATTAGGCTCTATATATTTGTTAGGCTAATCTCTATATATTTCTTACATCATTAGTCTTAGATGTTATCACTAAGTATTTACCATATTTATAAAATCACAAGTTTCATCTCACTTAACGGTAAATGTTAAGGTGGTTAAATATGATGAAATAGCTCTAAAAACTTTAAGGATATCAACCTACCATTTGAAAGAAGCCCAATACAAACAAGGGTGGTGATTCAATGACCAAAGGAAGTTTTCAAGTAGTCAGGGCATGTATTAGGACATGGGTTCAAATCTTTCACAATGGAGAATCTCCATTAGTATTAGCTGCCTTGGATTCCCATTGATACCCTGGTGGGGTTGGGTTAGGATATGACTTAGTCAGACTTGAGAGAGTACATATGGTTCCCACTATTTAGGCCTCTCTTATGCAACTCCAAGCAGGTAGGTGTTATTATGGTTACACTTAAGTAGGATAGCCACAATTAATCTTTAGCCTACCTTTTTGCTAAAATTAAAATTAAATAAATAAATAAAAATGAATATCTTCTTATTTGCTCATGTTAATGAATCATACCTTTAACTTGTATGATTATGCATCCAAAGCTCTGAAATCTGAATCATGGAGGCATCAATCTAGACTAAAAAAGCAATTGAGAGTTACCAATTTTAGTAAATAATATCCAAAAATAGAAATTTGGCTTTGTAATGGCAAGAAAATTTGGTTGTCTCCTATAACCTTTACAAATCATACCAAATGGCATTTGGTCCGGTGTTTCACCGACTTTGGCACTTGATTCAGGTAGGGGCCAAATCTTTAATGGGTAAAGGTTAAACTTAATCGTTTGGCCCCTTATGTTAAGGGATATTTTTAAAAGAAGGGGAGAGGGCTATGGCCCTGTGAGCCCCCCCTCCCATCCTCATCAATTGTTTGGGATGAAAGCTTTTATTTTTCTAAACATTGAGGCAGGATTTCACATATGACACGACAAGTTTTTTCATTGATTTTTTAAATCTCAACCTTTCGTTAACAAAGAACAACCATGATTAAGAGAATAGCATGGAATCTCAATTCCTTAGGGAGTGTAGGCCACCTTACACATGCTACAAACAAAATATCATTGTCATGGGAACCTATTTAGCTTGAAGCCACATACAATTTAACATAAATCACATCACTCAGACACTTAAAGCTCCATTTGTTAAAGTTTATGTTCCCTTCTCAAAACAAAAATATTAGCAATTTAAACACAAAATATCCTTAAAAACACCAACAAAAAAAACATTTTGTCCTTTATGTCATATCAGAACACTTTTCCAAAACTAATACACATTCAAAATGGTAGCAATGCTTATAAAAATTCATTTCAAATTCTTCAAGTGCATGTTACATATTGCAGATCCCTACTACAAAAACTCTCCCAAGAGATCTTCTACTTCCAAAATTCTCAAGAGAAAAATAAGAGTACAAATATTCTGCCAAGCTGAGTCATGAAGAAAATTTCTCTGGTTAATGGACTATATATGGTGCTGATCTAGACCGCGATTGACTCAGGTTGATTTCAATTTCTGAACAAAGTACTAGCTTCTACTATTAGCTTTATACCGTCTCCAAAACAGTCGTTTGCCTAGGATTGATGCAATACACACGTGATCCAATATGCTTTACTTCAAGCCCAGCATTCTCACAGCCAGTGAAGAAGAGGGACTCATCCTCCTTCCCAATTCTGCGTCTCCAACTCATTAGAAATGCTGGCCTGGGCAATTTGACCCCTGCTTCTACCAGTAAGAGCCATAAAAAAATTCAGGAAGATTACTGATTTCATTCTCTATTACATATAAGCATAGAATCTGCTATTACTTACCACCATTCTGTTCAATCTCCATTGGTGGAACTGCTTTGTTATCCTTAGGCTTGTAAGATTTGAGAAGAAAGGAAAGACTCTTTATCAAGTTTGCGTACTGTTTCACATCTACAACCAGACAATAAAAAACATATTAAGACCTATTTCTTCTTCACTAGGGGTGGTCGTGTAGCGTGGCCACCCTTCTCTCCCAATGGGCTGGTCATGCAGCCACCTATCCCAAACTCCACACCTAGAAAATTTAAATCTGTGTTTTCTCAAAATATTCCTATAAGAAGGAGTGAGAAATTTTATAAAAAGTGAGTTTTGTATTTTAAAAAATGTTTTAGGTTTTGCTTCTTGAAAAGTGTTTGGTTGGTAACTATTTTATGAAGTCTGTTCCTGTGTTTGAGAAGAGAAGTTTGGAATGTTTAGCAAACATAGCCTCCCGTTGATGACAAAATAAGTTGAGCAGCCAAGAAGAGCAAATGTTTTCCAGCCAGTGAGATGAGACTCTCACTCTCACTCTCTCTCTCTAAAGATGGACAGTGTTATTTATTACTTACAGATTTTTCACCACAAATCTCCTTTTTACGTTGTGCATAATTGAACTGTAAATATAATCCAAAAATAACAAAACCAAAGAGTCAAATATTTTGAACATACTTTAACATCTTACTAAATGTTCACAAGTCCATCCAGAACGACTATCATAAAGTTTTCTTCTTTTGATGAGAAACTAACTACTACAAAAGAAGAGGTGATACAAGAAGAGATCTGTCCTAAAAGTAATTATGAAATCAAGAGGGAGCGTGGGGAGAAGAGTTCTCGCTAAAAGAGCCATAAAGCATCCAACATAGCAAGATTTATGGATAGATGGCCAACTGGAATTTCCAGATCCAGGGATCCAGTGGAAAGAATAGAGTATCAACTATCAACACCACACAAAAATAGATTAACAATGCCATGACATACCAGAAGAGAGCTTACCCATATGTCAACAACTGACATTAGTATTGCCTGTTTTCGCCAACAAGAGTGACCACGACATTAGCACAGACAATATCTCAAAAAGGAACTGAGTGCTTCTGTATCCCTTTGCATACCTCCATGGACCATAATCCACGAGACTCTTAGCTTAGTTTAGTGGGTTTCTCCCCAACTTTGCTGGGTTAATTTTGGTAGATGGCTTTTTTTCATAGCCAGTTCCTCTCTATGTATTACTTGTACTTTAACAATTCATTGCATGACAATCCCCTCCCCCCCTCAAAAAAAAAAAAATGCAGTTTAATTGAGTCAAGTCAGAAAGAAGCTAGCAGATTAGAAGCTTACACAACAAGATATCACTAGCAATAATCAGGTCCCAGTCTGGGTCAGTGATTGGAAAGGTGTCTCCCCATGTATCTGAAAACAAAAGCAGGGTCTTGAATTAACAACATTTGATCCAGAAAAACTAATCAATTATTCAAATTGATTAATAGTGAGTCAATACAGTTATCTTCCACAAGTAATCCAGATGAAAAACCCAAAGTTAGATATCTAAATCTAACAAATGAACACATCTGACATCTGAATGGAACATTCTAAGCAATGATTGAACTACAAATTTCTTCTCCTCATTAGTTGACAACTTAAGACTCATAACTAAGTGTGCATAGAAGAGAACTCACGCTTTATGTGAGGAAGGACAGGTGAAATCCCATTAGCCCTGCAGTTATGAGCTATGTTCTCTTCAATTTCCTGATCATCATAGTCTGACGTTGTGATGTCAAGAGAAAATGATTTACAGAGATATATGGCCAAAGCACCGGTGCCACTGTCATTGAAAGGAATATTTAAAATCAAGACAAACATCAAACCTTTTTTTTTATCGGTTGACAAACATCAAACCCTTAACATCATTTGTTTATAGAGATACTGAGAACTTACTAAACTGTCAACTTAAAAAAATAATACAAAAAACAAAACAAAAAATTACTGTGAACTAATTAAGAATAACAAAGTGTAAGGTATTTACGTGGAAGAATTACAAGACAAGTATCAGAAGACCAACAAGCTTAAAACTAGTTACTCCGTTCATATTAGATACGGCATTTTGGGTTTACACCTCAAGCCAGGATTCATGCCACAGAAGAATTGGTCACTAATGAAAGCACAAATCTCACACAAAATATTAGGTCTTGACAATGCGTTAGTTACCCACACAGATGGCAGATGACAGTGAACAGATATTAATTTCCAACTATACCACAGACAAACAGGCTTCTATATAATAGTATGTATTGGTGCAGTTGCAAATAAACAACAAAGCAAGATTTTTACTGCACATAACAAGATCAAGATGCAAACATAAATCACTATCAACAGGAGTACAAAATCATGATGTTAAAGATTGCTAAGAACAACCTCACTCAGTTACAAATCATCTAACTGTAACAAAAACAAACAATAAACGTACCTGCCCAATTCAATGCATCGTCGGCCTTCTACCCAAAAATGGTGCTGAACCAACCATTCTGCAAAAGCAAATGTCCCAGGCCAGAGTAAATTGGCATTCAGCTGGTGGAATGAAAATTCTCGGACGAGCAATTCCTACATACAAAGCCAAACACATGGGTAGGTGTTAAAAACAGGACAGTAGCCCAAAACTGGAACAACAAACAGAAGCTGAACAAACATTTTTGGGAATTGTTAATTCCACAACGGTAATCCATCTTACATATTTATATTGATTAAATGATCAAATTTTCAACTTCCTATTAGCTTAAGCTTGTGAGATAAGTCTTAATTTTACATACCAGAATGAAAAGATTACCAATGCCTTATACCGCTTACTAGAAAAATGTACATAGACGCTAATTATATATGTGTAGATTTGCATTTCAGTTTTCAACCCCACAGAAGAAACAGAAAATGGCCTCATTGATAGAATTTGCAAAAACAAACCAAACCCAATTTGGCAAATCCATCAAAATGAACTGTACAGTGATCATCTAAAGCAAAAAGGTTTACCATTCCAGGAAATTCATGCCTCCTCTCCACATAGCTTTGCTGGGTCTCTGTCGTTTCCTCATCTGCAAGGAAAAGGGCCAGCTTCTTAAATTTGATACAAAGAAGCAAAGCAAGAGCTATAAAATTATAAACAAATAAACAAATAAGATTCTAGAAGAACATAGAGCGAGAGAGTGAGTACGAAAAGAAGTGTCGTCGTCGTCGTACGTCGGGAAAAAGCGAAGATGGGGAGAACAGAGCTATGTCCATTTTCGTCTTGTTATTTTATTTTCTCTTTCGGCTCCAAACTTCTACAAAACAGACCTAGCAAAACCTATAAAGAAGGAAATACGGGAAACGACATGCCGTTGACCCTCTCACCGCCGAGTCTGCCCTCTATTTTCAGCGCTAGCTAGCAGCTCCTCCCTACTTTTACCATTATGAAAAAAAATTTAAAAAATAAATAAAAATAAATAAAATCTAAGGACATAATTGTATTTTTAAAAACTTACAGGAGTATAACAAACATTTTTCATTATAACTGTTTAAGTTAATATAAAAATTAAATGAAAAGTGGTGATTGAAAGATCAGAATTCTACGTTACAAATTTTTAAGGTTTATTGAGCATTGAAAAATATTAGTTTTTTTTTTATTATTATTTTTATTTTTATGTGTCCACACAAAGAAAAGGAAAGAAAAGATTTAAACTAGTGAAATTCACTTCATGTGAGGCGTGGTCCACAGCTAGGGCTGTAAATGAGCCGAACTCAGGTGAGCCAAGGTTGCCCAACCTCGGCTCATTCACGAGCTTGAGTTGTAGCTACGCTTGTGTTGAGCTTTAAAACTTAAGCTTAACTCGGCTCACTAAGAAAAATTCATTGTGTGAGTGAACTTTAGCTCACCTAGTAGGCAAGCTGAGCTAGTTGAGCTGCCTCAGCTAATTCAACCTAAAAAAAAAAAAAAAACTAACTTGACTAAGAGAGGCTTGCATCCTTTTTATTTATTACTTAGGTGAGAAAGAATTTTTGTTTTTTCATGTGGGACAACCAGATAAGCTGACTATTATTGTGAGAGATGTATGCTTGATTTTATTTTATTGGTGGGATACTTATAAGCAAACAAATACAAGGAAAATAAAAAGAATTTACTCTTAACACTTAATAGTAGCCAAAAAAAAAAGAGAGTTTAATATACATGGTTAATATTACTAATATATGAAATTGACTTTGATAAAAATAAAATAAAAAACGTTTATTATATATACAAATTATCTAACATTTTTTTTTTTTTTAATATTAACCAATTAGCTCTCTATATATAATTAAACCAATTAACTAATTAGTTAACTTAGTTTAATACACACAATACACTAGTTAACTATAAATAGTTATTTACTATATGACTACATTATTAATATTTTAACTATATATATTTAGTATTTATGCTGCATACTATATAAGCATAAATACTATTTATAATATATAAACTATTTAATAAGTTATATATTATATAAGTTATTTTAATATATATATTCGCGGACTCGGAACTATACTTGATTATCAAACGATTTATACTCGTATAAAACCCGGCTTGCTTGTTTTAAGTTCGTGAATATATATATAAGTTCCGTGTCCATGAGTGATTCATTTAATAATCAAGTCGGACACGAGCCGAAGCTTTATCGAGCCAATCCCGAGTGAGCTCACGGTAGCTTTGTTCGTTTAGAGCCCTATCCACAACTGATTGAGCTATACTATTTGGCAACCAAAATATTAGTTAGTTTAGAGGGATAGGTGAAGTTAAAAATTAAAATTAAAATTAATAAATAAAAGAAGAAGATAAAACCAGTGTTTGGTAGATTTCTTTTTCAGTATCATTCAAATAATAGGAATTACAAGCAACTGGACAATGGATGAGTGGTGTGCAACGTACCCCAATACACAAGTAGATCTAAAAAGAAAAAGAAAGTGAAAATAAAGACAAAATAAATATAATAAGATAATTGAAAAGTAGAGAAACAGAGAAAATAAAATAAATTGACTCGCTTTCAAATGTGGTCCATGATACTATTACTATATGGTTGGATATATAAAACCATCTGGTTCTATCTCCAATTCGATCGAACAGAACAGAACAGCACAGAACAGTCCTCTGTGTTTGATTGAATCTTGAAAGAGATCGAGAAAGAAATGGTCGGACCAATGAGACCTCAGTTTGTGCTGTTTGGTTCGTCCATAGTTGAGTTCAGCTATGGTGACCATGGATGGGGTGCTATTCTTGCTGACATATATGCTCGAAAGGTACTTCTTCATCTTCTTCATTTTCCCTTTTTCTTTTCTGGTTCTTTTTATTTTATAATCATAATCAAATATGATTATAGAGTCGTATATATCCTTAATTAGTTTCAAATGTTAGCTTAGAGATAGATTAATCATCATCAACTTCAAGCAAGGAATAGTTCTTCACTTTGGTTATTGCTTTTGATCAGATTTGCACCTTCTCTGTAAAGAATAAACGAGTGTTTTTTTTTTTCCCCTATTCAAAGGAGAAAAGAAAATTATAAAGACGAGTCTTTCCCACTATTGATCCTCACAAAAGACCAAAAAGAAAGATCAGTGAAAATACTTTCAAAAATTCAATTGAAATGAACTCTACAATCTAATTTATTAAACTGACATTTCTTATTAGAGCGGATGATTCTTACATGTATCTTAAACTAATTTTAGTTGGTAATTGGGCGTAGGCAGACACATTGTTGCGAGGATATGCTGGTTGGAGTACGAGGCAAGCTTTACAGGTTTTGGATCAAGTTTTTCCAAAGGTATTGTTCCTTTTAGTTGTGCTTTTTAATGCTCGTTAAAATATAAATTAAAGTGATTAAATCAATTACTTTTTTTATCAATTTAACGTAGTATTTATGTAAATTTAATTTAATTTAATATAGGATGCTGCTCTACAACCTTCATTGGTGATAGTCTACTTTGGTGGTAATGATTCAATGCGGCCTCTCCCATCTGGCTTAGGCCTTCATGACCTCATGTACCACTTCCTGAGTATGTCGAAAATATGAGGAAGATAGCGATCCATCTTAAGGTAATAAACCTCTCAGGCCAGGCCAGGAGAAGATTTGCACAAACTGATTAAGCAATTTTGGTGCATCTTCTCTAACACAGATCCTTTTGTTTGCTAGAGCCTTTCAGAGAAGACTCGCATTATCTTTCTCACTGTCCCTCCTGTTGATAAGGCAAAAATTTGCACAACATTTGGGTGTGTATATCAACAATCTTTGGCATTATTTTTCGTTAAACGATCACCAAAAGGCTTGAGTCGATAGAAAATAGAGAATTCACCGCTCCCCTCACATGTGGATTAGATAACATGTCGATTATGATATTTACTCGCTTATTTTAAAAGCTTAGTAGGATAAAAATTAGTGAAATTTAATTAGTTAAGTTAATGTTTTAACACTAGTGAGTATAGAACTGAGTTCAATGAGTTCTAATGGCATATGTTTTGATGGGGTCACTAGTGATAAAATAGCAGAGCTGCGTACAAACGAGTTGTGCCAAATATATTCAGAAGCTTGTTTAAAGCTGTGTCAAGAGATGGATGTGAAGGCCGTTGATCTCTGGACTGCACTTCAGAAAGAGGATGGTTGGGAATCTGCTTGCTTTACGTAAGTTTGCTTACATAGTCAATGTTTTATTTAGATTAATTACCTGATTAGGAAGGTCTTGGATCATAATTCTGCAGGGATGGAATCCATTTATCAGCTAAGGGGAGCAAGATAGTGGTGAAGGAGATAATGAAGGTTCTTAGGGAGGCAGACTGGGAACCAAGTCTACACTGGAAGGCATTGCCAATTGAATTTGAAAAGCTTTTACCATATTATCCATCGAGTTCTGATATGAAGACCTTGTTAAGTGAGGCCAGCTCTGTCAGACACGTGCAATGGGAATAGGTTTTGAGCACTCACATTGGATTATGCATAAAACAATTTCTAGCAATTTAAAATAAAATGTCCACCTCTAATTTGGTCATGTGGACTGATGGAAAAGATTATTTGGATGGACAGGATAAGGTTATGGAGATAGCTGTTGGCTTTTGCCATTATTGGGCACTTTTTGTTAGTGGCACACTCAATTGCTCAAGCCATACCCATGTTGCTATTGAATAATGTTACGATCCGACTCCGCACCTATTTATTATATTCATGTTACATAATTTTAATTGATTTATATTTACGTTTATTAAGTAACTGGCATTATAAACCACTTAAAATATGTAATATCTACCGACGTGACACGAGTGTAACAAATAGATGTGAAAAATTACATTATATGCTAAGATTAATACATGACGTTTTAATATAACGAATTGAAGAAAATTCTCCCAACTTAATTAGTAAAATAGTTATATCCTCGCTAATTTGTAGTGTAAATATTATTAGAGGGATGATAAAGATCCAACTTTTTTACTCAACTTTTGCCCAACTTTTGTCTTTTTTATTTAAAAAAAAAAAACAAAGTAAAAAATGAAAAAAGTGTCAAGAATAATATATTTTTTGTCTTTCTTTTTATTGGTATTTTTTTAAAAATAAAAATTTTATTTTTCTGAAGAAAAATGATCATTTTTCTTAAAAATGATCATTTTTATGCAGAAAAATATAATTTTAATTTTTTAAAAATACCAATAAAAATAAGGACAAAAAATATATATTATTCTTCAAAAACTTTTTTCATTTTTTACTTTGTTATTTTTAAAAAATAAAAAAAAAATTAGAAAATTAGGCAAAAAATTGAGCCTTTAACATTTTCCATATTCTTTTGCCAAATAACAAAATGTCTTGAAAATATTATATTATGCCATTTTCATTATTATTATTTTTTTAAAAAAAAGGGTGGCCACTGGGCATGGACCGTGGGAACTGGGAAAGGATGCAGATTACAGTGGGAAAGGAATTTAGAGAAATAGAGAAAGAGAGTGGTAAAGTAGTTTCATGGTCCACCGGCCAAATCCACTTACTATTTATTATCTAGAAAATGTTGGGCAAATAATGATATCTCACACGCGCACTACACCCGCCACATTTTTTAGACAGGATAAAAGTCTTTGCTCTTTTCCTTTGTACTTTTTTTGGATGGTTGTCGAGTTAAAAGGTAGGTATATAACTTTATATGCTGTCCAAATTCTGTCTCATTAGTCTTTGTATAGTAAAAAATATTTCTTTTTTTTTTTATATAAAAAAAATCTCTTTGCCCACCACCAAACTACCAATCTTACTGTCCTCAAGGGGTACTTTATCAGCTGTGAACCACGTTTTATAAATAAAAATTACTAATTCGAATATCTCATCCTCTTTTCCTTGAGTAAACATGTCAAAAAAAAAAACTATCAATCTTCCAATCACTTTTTTGGTCGCACTGGTGTTTCCAATCGCTAACCGTCACCATTGACAACAATTGGCCATCTTTTTCAGCTACTTTGGAATTCAACAACTAGAAAGATAATTCAACCACCGTCAAAATATTTATTGAGAGTGAACCAATCACTTAACTACTTTAGACTATTAATCTCACAAGCACTCTCTCTACTAGGGTTCAATCTCTAGTAGAGAGTGCCGCTAGATTGTTCTCCCCCTCCTCCCTCATTCTTTGCGGCCTTCTCCCCCTCCCCTCGCCCTATTCTCCTTGTGAAGTAGTCTATTTACTTGATGTTTTCCCTTTCTTCTCCGCCTTAGTGTCACTTTCATCGCAATAGTAGTTAATATATCTAAGTAGACATTAATATATTAGCTTAGGTTTTTGGACTTGAATTGTGTTCAACTATATATATTAATGTATTATTGTTAAAAATTTCAAAACCGTTTTATCTCAATTGATTAATATTTGAGTTAATATATTTAATTACTCAAATTTTTATAATAATAATAGAGAGCCCCTACTATGCAGACCATCTGCAAAAGGGGTAGTTTGCAGCCTCTAATCCTATCTTGACACCTCATCAAGTGCAAACAGTTAAAATGAGAACAAAGCAGCAAACTAAAAATATTAAAACCCCAAAATGCCCCTGGATTCCAAATCGACAGACCCATGCCTAGGTCTTGCCGGATCTCTCCTGGCCGGTCGTCGGTTTCTCGTGGATTTGGATCGTTGACGGTCATCTAGACGTGGATTTGGATCGTAGATTTGGATCGTGGATGCTCGGCCGGTCGTCTGATCTCGGCGTTACCGAGTCCAATCGGAGCTGCGACGAGCCTCGGGTCAAGGCGCCGTGGGTCTAGCCTCAATCCCAACCGTGACTCCTCCGGCGAAATACTCCATTTCCGGCGAAACCCAAAACACTGAAAAATGAAAATCTAACCTCAAAAATTGATTCTAATGCCTCAAAAATCAATTCTAATGCCTCACCAGTCGATTCTAATGCCTTAAAACTTATTTTGGATTCAAAACTAAAACCTAGAAGGGAAGATTAACTCTTTTGGGATTGTCATCCTAAAATCGCCGGAGCCATCAGAAAAAACAAAAAAAAAAAGGACTCACCGGAGCAAGACCATAACCCAGACCCGTGCCGTGGGTCTCGATGTAACGTCTTCTTCCTTCTCTTCTTTTTTTTTCTCTTCCTTCTCTGCTTTCTCTTTTCTTTCTAATGAAAATCAGCTGTGGTTGGTTTATATTTTTCTTGTGCAATTTTTCTTCTTTATGGTGAGGTGTCATTGTCCTACTGGGTGCTGCAAAACCCATGTTTTGCAGATGGACCGTATTGAAGTTAAATCCATAATAATAATGTAGCAATAAATATCAACTTTAGTTATAGTAAATGGGTATTTTTGTCTATTAAAAAAAATAAAAAAACTCCTAAAATATAACTAACTAGATATTCTCCCGTTTATTTGAACCAAAGAGAATCTTGTTCCTAATTTTTGTTATCCTTTACAAACTCTTACTAATTAATTATCACCACCACACTTCACCATAATTAATTATCATAGGCTATGTTTGGCAAATGACTGAACTTAAGGAAGTGGATTGATAAAGTAATAGATTTTATTGATGTGAGAAAAAAAATAAAAATATTTTATATAAGAAAGTAAAATTTTTATTTTGTAATAATTTGTTTATTTAAATAATAATAAAAAGTGATTAATGTAATAAAAATATTAAAATATTACAGTTAATTTAAAAATAAAATAAAATTTTGTGTCGGGTCGGTCGGTCTTTTGCAAAACATAGCCATAATTATTCAATGGCATCTCTCATAGAGAATAACGTAAAGAGAAATGCTAGAATGTAATAAATTACTCACATTTAGCTCATAAAATTATGTGGCATCCTTCATTTATTGTATTGTGGATTATTTTTTCATTGTAAAGATATTTTAAATTTTTTTAAAATGACACATAAATTTTTATAGGTCAAATATAAATAATTTATTGTATTTTAACATTTTCCTAACGTAAAAGGATCCTTTGGGTCTAGGTGCATTGAGGGGGACCAGGGTCCAGGGGTGATATTTTCCAAAAAGTTTGTCTCAAAATTATTTGGACAATTTTGTCCTCATAAAGTACACTAACGTCTCCGTCTCCATTTCATTTGAAATGGACGTCTCCATTTCATTTGAAATGGAGAGGATCCGTTTCCGAGAAGAAACCCCATTCATACGAGCGCGTCTACGCGTGCTCAGGCGCATGACGAGGTATATAAATTCCACTTGAAGTGTGGAGAGAATACTGAGAGATGCGAGAGAGAGGAGAAATGGTTGGACCTCTGAGACCCCAGTTCGTGCTGTTTGGCTCCTCCATAGTTCAGCAAAGTTTCAGTAACGAAGGATGGGGTGCTATTCTTGCTGACTTATACGCTCGTAAGGTAATTTCTTCTTCTTTTTCTCTGCTTTTTTTCTGGTTTAAGATACTGTGCGTGTGTTGCAACGGATTCCTCATGCCTTTGTTGTTCAGACTTTATGTGATTGTTAAGGTTGGAATTTTGCTGACAATGTTTGTTGTTGATGTCAAAGATATATCATAAGCCTACGTGTGTCATTTCAGGCTTCCTCTTTTAGTGGGTGGAATTTTTAGTGGCAGAATCCACTTTTTTTTTTTTTTTTTTTACATGTACACAAAAGGGAAGGGTATCACACAAGAGGAAGGGGAAGGGGAAGGGGATTCCAACTAGTGAACTCCGCTTTATTAGGCGTGGATGACAGCCAATCGAACTATCCCTTGGGACAAAATCCACATGGGTTAATGCATCGTTTTAGTTTGCTTCATTTCAATTCTGTCTGATTGGTAATTCATAATGTTTCTTTTTCTTTGTGGGTAAGAGTAAATTCCACACAATGATGCCTAGATTTTTTACAAACATGGAGAAGATTGTTCAACTTGCCATGGAGGATGTATGAGGAGTTAATATAGAAGATATTACGTTAATTTATTCATTCCCCCCTCTTTACCATTGATTGAAATGTGTTAAATTACCATTTATTCTAAAATTACTCTCCTCACTGACATGTGGGCTCAAACTTTCCCCTAAACCTCCTCAATAAAAGTGTGCACAACAAGTGAAATAGGATATAAATTAGGTATTTTTTAAGGTTTGAAATCAGTATCTCTGCTTTACTACTATGTTAAATCAACACTCATCTTCAAAAACTTAAGCCGATAAAATAAGAAAAGTTTAATTATTTAATTAATATTTTAAGAACATGTGTATAGAAGCAAGATAATGACTTTTGTCACCCAAGGGAAGAAATAAAGAAAAAAAGATGATGACTTTTGTTTAAGGTTTTCTGTTGGATAGATCGTGGATTGGACTATTTGGGAACATAATTAAGCACATCCTGTTCTTTTTTATTGAAAAGCAACAGGGACTACGTTGACCCCCTTGTCTCTACCAACAAAAACAAAACAGAAGCAAGCATTCATTGAAGAATTTGAAAAATTGCCAAAGCAGCACAATTACATGAGACCTTTAGGGTCCTACTAGTGGTGGTTTTGGTGGATTCTCCATTTAACCCTGTTAACCAAGGCGTATGCATGAAGAAACACATTGGTGACATGGACATTAATTTCTTTTTGTTCAAATAGAATTTATGTAAGATCAGAACTAGTAAGATCAGTACTCAATAGAATTTATTTAAGATCAGTCACTTATCATGTTAAATAATCTGGTTCTTGTATTTTTCACCTTTAAAAATTTGCCATTTCTGTGTTTATATGGTGAGTGAGGACAGTTTATAATGCTAAAAGCATAATTTCCTTTCCTTCCTACTTGATTTTTGAAAACTTTTTTGTACATATATGACTAAATGCCTTTCTTAGTCTGAGGTTGTTGCCTCCTTAACCATTATAGTTGTTATTTTTCTTATAAATTTAGTTCCTCGCCAAGAAAGCCTGTGTCTTCTTTCTTTGTTAATTAATCTCTCTACTTGTCTCAATTAAATTTTGGCTGCTTAATCTTTAGATTGTTATAAGAGGGAGAGCGTCAATGCATATAAAATAATTTTCTCTTATGCTATTTTAAACTATTATTAAAGCCCAGTTTTGAATCAGGCTAATCCTAGTTTTTAGCCTGTGGTTCTTGATATTTCAGTTTGATCTTCTTCCTTTTAATTTTCACAACCCAACACAGCAGTTCCACTACATTTTCATGCGCTATAAGATCAGGCATAAATTGATTTTAGATTCTGAACTCTTTATAGGCAGACATATTGTTGCGAGGATACTCCGGTTGGAATTCAAGGCGTGCTCTACAGGTTTTGGATCAAGTTTTTCCAAAGGTATTATATGTTTCATCACTTCATACTTGAAGATTATACTGTATTCATTCCTGTCAATACCAGGAAATTGACTTTTATTGCCAGTAGCCAATCCATATTCCATTCGGGCAAAAAAAAAAAAGACAATCCACATTTCATAAGTAGCTGTAACAAGAAGCTAGTGGATTAAGTAGTCCATAGTTTATATGCAATCAAACCTCACTCATCACAGGGCTGAAGTTGCCATGAAATGAGTTGGGATTTACTGAGAACATCCATCTAAAGTTGATTTCTTAGCGAAAGAAGGGGTTGGACATTGTTGAACTTGTAAAACTCCATGGATCTCTTGTTTATCTACGTTCAGCTTTTGCACAATGTGATGTGGTTGCCAGCATTTGGGCATGTAGGGCATTCCCTCCTACTATTGTACTTCTCTTTCTTTCTTTCTTTCTTGTTCCATTTATTTCTTTTCGGATTCTAATACTACAAAAAATTTTGTTGTTTTGTTATTATGTTAGGATGCTGCCATACAACCTTCTTTGGTGATTGTCTATTTTGGCGGTAATGATTCAATCCTCCCTCATCCATCTGGCCTAGGTCCTCATGTACCTCTTCCTGAGTATATTGAAAATATGAGGAAGATTGCTCTCCATCTAAAGGTATCTCTCCAGGGCTATTGCAGTATTTATTGCTATTGGAATAGTTGGAATTCTTTGATTTTTTGTTCAACTTTTTCTGGTATAAATTTGTTGTCCTATGCCTTTGAACAAACATGAATTCTCCCTTAGAGATGTTATGAGTTGTGAATGAACAAAAATTCTTTTGTTTGGCAGAGCCTCTCTGAGAAGACTCGCATTATCTTTCTTAGTGCTCCTCCTGTCAGCGAGGAACAAATTTGTGAAACATTTAGGTGCTTATGCTGCAAACTTTGTATTTCTTCCCTTTCTCGTGGGAGTTGCTCAGTTCTAACAGCACATATTTTGATTGAAAACAGTCTCAAATTGGGAGAGCTGCGTCGGAAAAATGAGTCCTGCAGAATATATTCAGAAGCTTGTTTAGAGCTGTGCAGGGAGATGGACATCAAGGCCATTGATCTATGGACCGCCATTCAAAAAAGGGATGATTGGTTGACTGCAAGCTTTACGTGAGTTTGCTTTCACATGTGATACTTTGTGCTTCCGCTTGAAGCAGATTAAACATGAATATAATCAATCTTTGGTGATAGTAAATGTTTTCTTCAAACTTACATACATGCCTTCTTCAGGGATGGAATTCACTTATCCTCTGAGGGGAGTAAGCCAGTAGTGAAGGAAATAATGAAGGTCCTTAGTGAGGCAGACTGGGAACCAAGTCTACACTGGAAGTCACTGCCTGCTGAATTTGCAGAGGATTCGTCCTATGATCCAGTTGGTCCTGATGGCAAGACAACAATGAATGTCTCTGACACCAGCTTCTATGGAAGTATGCAATGGGAATTAGAAGCGAAGTAAACAAACCATTTTCTGGCCACATCCGTGATTGATTTGAGTATTATTAATAGTGTGACGTGGAAATACACAATAAGTTTTTTGGTTACAGCTTGATGATGGCTTGCATTTTTAGTGTACTTTCTAAGTGTGTGTTGTTTAGCCATCTTATATTTTAGCAGTAAATTTTGTCGAGAAGGAAAATGTCTCTTTAATGTACAACTAGTAAGAACGGTTTGGTATCGTGACAGTTTTATAGATCGGGTTGGAAAAAATCTGTGTTTATTTGTTTTTCAGTTTGAAAGATTAAAGATAACCTAAGTACCTTGCTTTCATGGAGGGTAGCATATACAGATATTGAATAGTTAGTTAACTTTGTTAGTTTCCAACTTTACCAAGTCTTCAAATTAGACTTTAATGCGCAATTGGTATGAGGAGAAAGGAGGGAAAAAAGATTATATGTTGTTTTGTTTTGTTTTGGCTTTTAATGGGTTTGAAAGCAATTACTGGCGAATGAAAATATAAAAAATTATGTCAGGATCACGGGTGCTTTAGGGTCATTTTGGTTTTAAAATCGCAGTTTTCAATTTGAAAGATTTGATACCGAGTTTGGCCTCAGCGTAAACGTGAGACCTTTGTCCACTTTTCCATTAAATAGATGACATTATCTTAAAAAATTAAAAAAAATTAAAAAAAAAGACCCTTATATTAATATAAATGAAAAACAAAAAGCCCGATGCACTTGAATCTTGATATCCGAACATGGGGAAAACGGGAAGAGAAATAATGCAAGCTTAAAACAGGTCCTGCTAAGCTAGAATTCAGAATCAATTAATCAACTCGAAACCATCCTCGGCACAAACGTTTCATCTAATCAGCTTTCTAATACTTTTTCATCAAATAATATTTAAAACTTAAATAGAAGGCAAATAATGCACACGAAATATGAACATCAAATGGATGCCCATACAACTTTTTGTGATCAATGGCTATATTACATCAAGAATAGTTTCTCAAAACCCAGTTCCCAAATTGCAGAGGATATCTCAGTTACATGGCCAAGCCAAATGTATAAAACAAAGGTAATACATACAAAATGGGGGGGACAACCAGAAACAATAGCCGCATCAGCAGCACTCACCCTGCCGCCACCCGCCACAGTAACCCAAATCAACTCAGATGATATCTGAGGACTTCTCTGACCTTTCAAATCTGACCTTTCAACGTAGAACAAAACTAGGCCACACACATCCTCTATGAAAACGACTCCAAAAGAGAGAATGAAACTGAGAATTCTGAAGCCCTCCAGGTGGGTGCACGCTCTTCTAGGCAAGCATACCTTAACTAGAAAGTTGGAACCTGCCACTGGGTTTTCTTCTTCTCCATCCCTAAAATTTCCAAGGAAACAACATAAGATTCTCAGGTTCAAAAGAGGCATGACAAACAGTCAAGAAGAACAATAAAAACAAGGTGATCAGCGCAGGAAACTTACGAAAGCAGCATAATACACAAAGGTCAATCCTGCCAGTACGACAAATGCAATTTGAAACACGTTATACCTGCAATGCAACAATTAACATTCCAAAGAATCAGTAGATCATTCATGCCAAATCAGAGTAATTAGTGTATAAAACCAGTATAACTCACTTGTACAAATATTTAATTCCACGAAGAGATTGTAGCGTGTGGCCAAATATTTCCTGTGCTGCAGTCGCTTGAGCATAGTATGCAAATGCAGTGGAGCAGAACTGAATCACACTGAAATACGAGAAACCAAAATCAAAATGATTTTCCATGTAATGATAGTAACATGACTGCCTATAGCCATGTTCAAGAATTAACTCCTTTAAAGATATTTCTTTTGACTGATGGAAAAATGATATCTTACCTTAAAAGCTACAAATTTAAGAAAATGCAGATTCAATACTGTTATGACATGAATAGAGATAAGAGCAATATGCCAAACAATATCATGGTACAAAAAATCAAATACTTGAACAATAAATGGGAAAACTTGCATCAGAAAGATTTGTAAGCGCAGTTTTCCACAGAGTTACTAGCTCAAAAAAGTCATCTATTCGAGGAAGGACATCCCCGTAGTAAATGATGGCCGAGGGCAAGTCCTCAGCTACTCGTCCAATAGAAATAATTATGCAAATGGGAAATGTATAGGACCAAAGATGCTAACCTGATGGAGCAAAGGAGAATAAGACCAACGTTAAATAGAAAAGAGTTCATAAGAGTGGCTCCCCACCTGTGAACAGATAAATTCAATTGATGAGCAATCACTGAAGTGTCAGCAGAAAGTGACAAAACAAATACAGAAAAATAAAATAAAATAAAATAAATGCTAATTCAACAAAATCCATTACTTCATGGGGTGAATTGTAATGAAAATAAGTCTGAGACCAAGCATCATTGCTCCAGCAATCACTGCAAGCAGAAGATAAAAGCAGAAGAATGCAAATGCTGCGGTACCCAGAAGACCTGATTAAGTAGCAGAGTAAATATATTAAAATAGCATTCATTGTATAAAAGGAAAATGTTATATTAGGAAGAAAAAGAATATAATCCAAAGTTACCCCAGAGACTGTCCAGCTTGATGAAAACCTCATTCAGAAAAGGAGAAAGAGGCGGGTTAATCAACAGATAAATGACAATATGTGCAACCCAAGCCACTGAAACAATCAACCTGGTAAACAAGCAGTAAGAAATCTTAGGTTTACTCGTAATCCAAATCAGAATACTGGATTAGATTCACAAAATCACGCATAATAGTATCAAAATAAATAAATGACTATTATATCAAATCTGAAGCCACTTTATCTCAATCAGGGCTATAAAACCTATCAGATGATAGTTTTTAGTTAAATTCATACTTAAATGTTTTGGTTACATGATGGTTTCATCAATACAATCAGTCATTCCTCAAGCAGAAAAGAAACCATGGTATTCATCAGAATAATGAAACCGCTGATGTCAGTACTTACCCTAAAATTCCCAACACAAATTTTGCCAAGTACCCAAGAACGGTCAAGGCCCAAGTAGTCTCAGCCTGGATTAAAGATGTAAATTACTAACAGAATGAGAAAAACAAGAGAAACAGGTCACATAATTGACAACCGTCACCTTTTCTCCTTGAGGGTACATCTCTTCCAGAAGCTTTACATCTTCTTCCAACTGGAGCAACTCCTGCAAGATTTCCAAGCACAATAAATATTCCACTAACCAAAAAGAGGGAAGACCTCAAAAGCTCAGTAGGTATATGTTTTCCCTACCACAACAAGAATAACATGCATCTAAGCCTTATACCTAGAGCATGGGGATTCTCAAGGATCTAAACATCATATGTTATGCTTAGAACATACATAAAAACCCATTGCCAAGTGTCAAACAAACTTCTATAAATACCAAAGGTTTAAATCTACCTTTTCTACTGCCTTCACATTTTTACGCCACTTTCGACCCTTAGAACCACTTCTTTCCTCTTGATGGAGCGCGTCAGCTGCTTTCTTCAATTCTCTCGCCTTTTTACCTAGTTCCGTTGCTTCCTACATGTACATCAATAGCAACTATCCATAAACAACCACAACATGAAAATCCATTATGGCAAAACTTTACAAACACAAGAGTAGAAATCTTTATTTGTCTATATGATACACTACAAGAGCACCTTGATGTACTGTGAGCGAGTAATAACAGCCTTTGGACGCCGGAAGAATGAAAATATAAGTCCCAATGGCAGACAGGCAATACCAACACCACCAAATATCTGGATATATTACGAGGAATAATAAATTTTAAGATAAGTAGAAACATGGAAAATGAAACAATCTTCTTTAAAACAGGCTAAAATTGATCAAATATAAAACGCGTTGTTCCTAGGGACCATTTACAAAGTAGCAATACTTCCAGATAAAGCATCAGACCTTTAATGAGATACTTATGCCTAATTCAACATCACAACTCACCTCTCAGCCATTCATATTCATCACAGAAAGGAACATAATGAGGGCATGTCAACTTTTGAGATTACATCCAGGTCTAACTACCAGAGAGTGATTTCGGTATTAAGTGAAAAGTTTAAGTTTTCAAGAATGAACTTACAGCAAAAAGTACGGATCCGACAATGGTAGCAAGAGCAACGACATATTCCGGAAAGGTAGTGCGCATAGTCCATGTTTTCTCCAAAGAAGCACTTGCAGAATATGCAGAGCACTGTAGAAAGTGGGATAAAACAATGGGAAAAAAATGCACCAGAATGAGAAAGGGAATTATTAACTTCACCATGCAAGTAATATGCCACATGATACCTTCATAAGATGAACAAGAACTAACAGAAGTAATAGATTCTCAAAATAATAGAATCAATCAAATATATATATATTTTTTGATAAGTGAATCAATCAAATATATAGGAAGTTGGTAAGTGGAAATAGAACCTGGTGTGTGCCTCCAATACACTGTTGTCCACTATTGAAGTCCCACGTAGTAGGGAAGGAAGTTGTGGATGAAGAAAGGTGCATAACATTGAAGTCCACCTTTCCAACTAGCCCTAATATGTCATCAAAGTGTAAAATAACAGTTAGATAGGATTATAAGTAATCCACACAGACATTGTGTGGGTGTGTGTGTGTGAGAGAGAGAGAGAGAGAGAGAGAGCAAACAACTAATGTTGTGAATTGACAAAAGAGAGAGCAAGAACCTCAAACATCAAAAGAGGAGAAGGAACAGAAGGGTGATTACGCTTGACTTAATGCGACAAAGAAAAGCTAAAGGACTACTATTCAACTAACAGATGGAGTTTCCAAGAAATTGTTCATCAATTCCATGTCTTAAACATCATATATAAATCTATACATAAAATCAATAATAGTATCTTGTTAAAGAGAATATGTTATGAAATGGGTCAGTTAAATTCTCTGAATTTGTCAATGAGATTGTCAATAATATCAGAAAAGGATTCTAAAAGAATAAACAAGCTTATCTAAATCCTCAAGCACGTGTATAGCTCTAAAAGGACCTCCATAAACATTGATATTTTACAGACTATAAAGGTTATGAAGAAGCACATGATGAACAACAACTTCATCTACGTCTGTAGTCTGCAACCGCTATGTCAAAATAAATCCATCTAACATTTTGGCAAAGAACTTTTACTTAACTACTGTAATATTCTCCTGACTCAAACTCCTGATTCTGAAAGCTAAATAAGTTGCCAATTTACCCAGAAACAGATTCATGATAACTTCTAACCCAACATTTTTTGGGTGAAAGAAAATGCATTCAAACACACATACATACACAAAGATGAGTAATGTTATAAGGCTTCCTAGAGTCGTCCCAAATGTGATGTGGCTTTTAAAATTACCATTAAATTTGATGTGATTTATTGACTTTTGATCTATTGGTGATTTTCAACACCACATCAAATTTTGGGATGACTCTAGAAAGACTTACAGCATTACTCCACAAAGATTATGCAAAAGGACCTATGACAAAACTATAAATGAATGCTTAAATAACATCCTATGGCACTAGAGCTGAAAAACAACCAAGTTAAAATGGCTTGCAACAACCTGATTGTGATCAGCAATAAGGATATGAACTATTTAATTCTCTAAAATGCTATTCGTACGTGATCACAGTAGCTCAAATCAACAACCAGAATTTGTTCTAAACTAACCGTATAAAATGCCGAGCACGAGACCGCACACGATCGCTGTCGTCACCACCCACAGCAACGCGCTTTTGATCCTCTTACCAATACTCCTGCACGCACATACCAACACCAAAACCCAAGAAACAAAAATAATGATTAATTAACAAATTCCCGTCAAATATTATAAATTTGAAACCCCAGAAGCACCTACTTGTCCTGGTCCCCTTCGTAGTAGAACATGGCAAAGGGGATAATGAAGAAAACGAGCACGGCGTCGAGGATATAGATGGCAAGCCATAGATCCTTCATCGGGAGGGTGAGATTACACGCACCATTGTATATAGCGTGCTGGCACGCCTGCCGGTTGGCCACGTCGGCCGGTAGCATCAGTATCGAGATCGCGGCGACGGAGAGCCCCAAAACTACCACGAATTTGGGGAAATAGGCCTGGTTCGCGTCATCGGGGTGCTGGTAGTTGACGAGGAGGTAGACATTGAAGATGAAGACGAGGACGCACACAACTATGGCGACGATTACGAGAGCGAGGTTGAAATCCCCCATCGCTTCGAGCTCCGAATTCGAACCCTATCGAATCGAAGAGATTGAGATTGAGAACCGTAGGTCTTCCTTTCTTTTCCTTTTTTTTTTTTTTTTTGCTGAATGGAGCTTCGTAGATCTGGTTATGCTTCGAGACCCAGACGTTTGGGGAAAGAGAAAAAGAGGAAAGTGGTCGCGCTCCGGTGAGGTCGTTTCTTGGGGAGGATGCGTAGGGGAAATTACGGTATTGTCTTCGGAGAAATGTAAAAATGACAACGTGGTGTGAGGGTGGTGAGTTGGGGGTAGTTTGGGTTTAATGGAAAATGGACATTTTCGCTGTGATAAAGAATGAAACAGCCTGTCAAAGCGAGGCGAGGGGGTGTTTTGATTTTCAACGTTGAGAGACATGTAATAAGAGCGGCAAACAGAGCGTGACATAAAACTCCTATGCGTCTAGCACGGTCCGTATCTTCTATTTAAAAATGCTATAAAAGTTAAAGCATACCCAAATTTTATTATAATTTTTTAAATGATTTAGATACTTAACAAAAAATTAGTAAATTATAATTTTGTATATTCAATTTCGGGTCAATATCGATTTATCCAAATTAATCTGTTTAATAAAACAGACAATCTCGAGTCAACTCGCTTAACTCAGAGATGACTTGCATAACTCATATAAATTAAATTTGATTTTTTTTATAATTAAAAAAACCCTAAAATGCTAAAATCTATATCCATTTTTTTGTTATATAAAATTATTTTTTAAAATTCATAATTTTTTTTTTCCTTTTAAGTTCATGTACAAATTTAGTTTGTTATTAGATATACAAGTCATTTTGTGTCGCTTATTTATTCAAATGAGTCATGTTGAGGTTGAAGAGTTTTACTCATTTTCCTAAATGGGAAAACCTCCTATTCAGTCAGTCTGCAAAAGGCCATTTTTGCAGCCCCCAATAGGAGATTGACACATCACTTAAAGCACAAAAAATGCACAAAACTAACCTACAACCTAAAACACTAGATTTTAAGGGTTTCTTCTTCTTCCTCCTCCTTACCCATCTACTGGCAACTCTCATTTCTTCTTCCTTATCCTCCATTTATTCTTCATTTAACAAAGAAAGATAAAGAAAAGAAAGACGTTGTGAGAGAGAGAGAGAGAGAGAGAGAGAGAAGAACCACGGCATAAAAAGCTTATCGTGGGTCTGGTGTGACCCACAATCGGCTAGACACCCAAGCAGCTGGGTCTGCTGAAACGCTTGCCATGACCCATGGCTAGGTCACGGCAGGTGGCTTTCGTCTCTGGTAAATCCCTTTTGGGTAATAAAATCCCTAAAAGGTTAACCTTCCCCTTTATAATTTAATTTTGAATTAAAAAATAAGTTTTAAGACATTAGAATCGAGTTTTTAGATTGAGTTTCACAGAAAAATGGGTCAAAGATGGTGACCCAAATTTCTTTGGAATCGCTTGGCGTTATTGGTTTTCTTTGGAGCCAAGTCCGGTTGGTTTTGTTGGCCGACGTCGTTGGTTTTGCTTGCACCGGGTCCTATTAATTAGGTTTGCTGTTATCTAATGTTTTGATCTTATTTTGATAAAATGTACTTGTTGATGTGTCACAAGGAGATTGAATGCTATAAAACATCACTTTTAAGGTCTAACCTAATAGTAGGGGCTCTCTTACTAAATATGTCATGTTCAAATTAACCCATATTAGATTAACTAGTGAGTTGACATCAAAACTCAACGCCAACAAGAATTGTCAACCATACCACTTATAAAGACAAAAGTCATCTCTCTCTTTCTCTCTATTCTCAAGTTGTAATAAGAAAATAAAGTATAAGAAAAATAACAAACACGATAATTTTATCAATCATCTATCTAATAAGATTGATGTGACTCTTTAACTAACTATTTAATTAATTATTGTTAAGTAGTAATAATTAAAAAACAAATAAATCTAACCATTAATTTTGAGTGCTGCATCGATATTGTTAGACAATTTTAAATTAAAAATATAGAATTTAGCATTAGTCAAAGTTATAAGACACATTGTTGTGTTCTCAAGAGGTAACTCAATTGACTATAGATCACGTCTCATAAAGTGGAGGTCACTAGTTCGAATCCTTCTTCCTTCTTCCTTTGTGTGGACATATCAAAAAAAAAAAAATTGTTGTGTAGTGATTTCAAAACATGAAAACAACATGGAGCTTGGAAACTTGCTTTTTTTGGAGATTGTTTAGGGTAATTTTAGATCTCGAGTCTATAAAATATCTAAGAATTCTTCTTTAAACACTAGATACTCTTTAGGGTTTGAAGGAAAATCATAAAGAAACTAAACTTTGAATATTTTTATTGAATAAAACTCAAATAATATCAAAAGTTGCATTCTAAGGGCTATAGTACATGTATTTAGAGGCCCTCAAACCCTAAACCTAATTAAAGTGTAGAAATAAATCAAAATAGTATTTAATGAGTATCATAGTCTAAATCTCTCCCCCAAAAAAAGTATCATAGTCTAAAGATACTGTATTTGGAAACTGGGCTTGACAATGAGTTGCAATAGTCATTTTAGTTTTTTTTTAAAAGAATAGTCATTTTAGTTTATGATACAATTTTGTATCCTTTACTTTCATTTATTTTTCATTATGCATTTTTTCGGTCAATCCATAAAAATTATTAAGAGAAAATCTATAATAAATCCTTGAGTTACCCTCCAAAATTAAAAACTCCATAAGATTTTTTTTTTCCCTCCAAAAATTTACTCCCTGAGTTAATCAAAATCACAATAAATTCTCTGCTATCAAAATTTTTTAATAGCTATTAGTCTAGGTCAAAACACATTGTTTTACCTCATTAAAATATTAATTTTTTAAAAATAATTTTTATAAAAAAAAAAAACAGCAGGGGTGGCCGAACCATCCCATAGGGGGTGGCTGGCCACCCCATTTTGCCTAGGGGTGGTTCGGCCACCCCTGCTTTTTAAAAAAAAAAATAAAATTAAAAAATAGTATTTTAATGAGATAAAACGGTACGTTTTGACTCGGATTAACGGCTGTTAAAAAATTTTGATGACATGGAATTTATTGTGATTTTGATTGACTTAGAGAGTAAATTTTCGAAAAAAAAAAACTTAGGGAGTTTTTAATTTTGAAGTGTTAACCCATGGACTTATTATACATTTTCCTGATTATTAATTAAAATGTGAGATCAACTGAAGTTATAAGTTTCGAACTTAAGATATTTATTTTGACACCATGTTAAATTACAAGTTATCTCAAAAGTTGAAATAAGATAATATATATATATATATATATTGAATTTGATATTCTACTCTTTTTTTTAATCAATTTGAAAAATTGGTATAAGTTATCAAGATACAGAATAGGGGTGGGCTCCCCTACAACAGACCCAAACACGAAAAATAATAGTGCAAGTAAAAGAACCAAAGTAGGAAATGAGCTAAATAAATGGTCCCGTCCTCTTCAAGGGACCCCATAAAGTGGTTTTAAAAGTAAAAAGAGAACATGAAGAATCACAACACTTGAGAGGTTCACAAACCCTTATTAAAAGTGTAAGAACTTCAAAATGTCCAGACCCATCTGCACCCCTAGCACAAAACATCTTCAACCACTTGAAAGAAGTCGATGTAGGAAAGACACTGGTAAGATTCAAATCTAGAACCGAAGAGAAGGAAATATTGTCTCTGGAATAAACCCACACAAAAATAAACTACTCTACTACAAAAATAAACCATCAACACATAGAGACACTAAAACCCACACAACCCTAATTTGACAGTCTACTTAATATTATAACAATGATTAATAGATTTTAGAATAAGAAGGGATTCTCTTTTTTCATAGAGAGAAACTAAAACCCACACAACCCTAATTTGATATTCTACTTAATATTATAACAATGATTAATAGATTTTAGAATAAGAAGGGATTCTCTTTTTTCACGATATATTTGTTGCTTACAAATAGCCTATTATATAGAATTGAATCAAGGCGCAAAACAATGATGATTGTCATCACATTGGGTCGTAAATCAGCCTCTTGGTTTTGAGAGCTTGAGACTTAGAGGGTATCATATGTACCACTGTTATAACAATTAAGAAAGCGTTACCTTGAGATGCAGCACTTACATTTATCTTTATAAATCATCTATTATAGTATTACATGGTGTTATTGGGTTGTTCTATTACCATGTGTAAAAATTTAGGATTATATCATTCAAAATGACTAAATCAATTTGAAACTTTTTCTTTTAATAATTACTTAAATAAAAGCCGGATCTCGCCTAATAATGAACTAATGTAAAACTCAACACTTATGAATGTCTGCATAAATCACCCGCTTTATATAAGCTGCTTAGAGTTTTACAATTACAGTGTTACAACAATTAAAACGAAGGCGACACAAATGATGAGGGTAGCAAGAGTCAATTTCGATAATTTACGTCTAAAAATAATGGTCAAAAATGAAAATACAATACATGCATGCCAAGTTATGATTTAAAATATCCTTCAATATTTCATTAAGTCACAACCCTTAAGACAAAAATACAATTACAAGACATGTTTACCATAAAAAAAAACATTACATAAAATAGAATCATAAGAGGAGGGAGGTGGTTGTTATATCTTGAGAGAAGTCCGGAGTATGTACCATCCTTTCATGCAAGCGACAGCAACCTTCTCTCCTTGTTTGAGAAGGACCTTCTTCGCCTTCTTCTTTGCCTTCTCCAGTTGCCCCCCCATCTGGATTCAGGATTGAATGAGGTGGTGATTCTCTCCCTCCTTTAATTATCCCCTCTCTCTCTTTATTATTTATTTATTTTTAATTTAGTTTTTTTTATCTTCCATACCCATCTGGATTCCAACCTGTAATCTCACCACCTTGACCCATTCTCCTCAAAATACGAGTTTGCATTATTAGTGAATTCTAGAAGCACACAAATTTCCTCCAAAGGAATTTGGAATAAATTTGTTTTAACTCATTTTAATAAATGCCAATTGTCTTCTAACATGTCTTTACATTTTTTGATGGGACAAAAATATTCATACACTATAATTGATTAGATATTCTCCAGTTCATTTGGACGATAGATGATTCTAATGCTTGGATTCCTATATAAGTAAAAAAGTAATAAATAATTGTTAAGAATGTTAAAGAAAATACGTATATCCAACATGTTAGAGGACATTTGACTAGGGATGGACCCAAGGCAAATGATTCGTCCCCCCAAAATTTTCAAAATTGCCTTAAAGTATGCATATTTACAAATTTATTCCTTCAAAATTATACTTTTATCCCCCCAAATAATATTTGTGTCCCTTTTTAATTTTAATTTTAATTTTTTTTAAGTTTTTCCCCTTTTCCAACTTAAAAAAAAAAAAAAAAAAAAAACTATCAAATACCCCATTTATTTATTTATTATTATTTTTTTATATGTTCGCACAAGAGGGGGAATGAAAATTCAAACTAGTAACTTCCGCTTCATTAAGTATGGTCCAAGCTGATTGAGCTATCAAATATCCTAATTTATTTAGTTTCTATACATATTCAAATGTACCCTTTTCTTGGACCTAGTAAATCATGTTTAGTTTATTTTGCTATTTGTTTATACTATTGTATGTTTGTACTGTCATAAGATTAAATTTAGGACTTCTATGCTCTTATTTTATATAAACACGCACAAACACACATACATAGAGATTATATGTATCAATGTGCTTTTGTATTTATTTAAGGTTGTCTTCTTAATGTATTAAAAAAAAAAAAAATTCGTCCCCGATTCCATAAATCCTAGTTCTGCCCCTGCACTTGATATTTATTAGAATGAGTTGGAAAACATTTTCTCTAAATTGGTTTGGAGAAAAGTGTTATCCATCCCCATCTTTTAGGGACATATGATGGTTAGTTTTTAAAAACACATTTTAGATATTTTTGAAATATAAAAACTAATTTTCGGTTGAAAACATAAAGAAATTAATCTGCATCAAAATGTATAGAAACTTTACTTTAAATTCTTAAATTACCACCCATTTTGATATGTCCTTCAAACTTCAAAATCTCTCAATTTGGACCCCCGAATTTTTAATTGCAATAAATTTTGAACCCCTTGGTCAATTGTTACCGTTAAAACCTTTAAAAAGACAAAATTACCCTTCAATTTTTTTTATTTAAAAATAAAATTGAAAAAATGAAGTTTTTTTTTTTTGAAAAAAGGGTCACAAGGTGGCCCATGTTATTTTTTTTATAATAATTTTTTTAAAAAAAAAATTAATTTGAAATTAAAGGTAAATTTGAAATTTTATAAAAAAGTCATGATATAAACATCATTATCAAACTTTTAACGTTTAAAATATAACGGAGGGATTCAAAATGATATAAATTGAAAGTTCATAGGTCCAAAGTAAGAAGTTTTAAAGTTTGGGAGGCATATCAAAATTGATGGTAATTTAGGGGTCCAAAGTAAAATTTCCCAAAACGTATATTTATATATTTTTTTGTATATGTTTGTTAATATCTTTTAGTTTTTGTTTGAAATGGTGTTCTCTAGGTTCTTATATATCATTTAACCTCTCTTAAAAGTAGTTTTGGAGAATGAAAAAGTTGTATCAATCAATCGAGAAGCCACAAAGGTTTTAACAATGATCATATATTTGTCATAATTCAAAACAGTTAGAGAATATTTTTTGTTTTGTTTTTTATTTTCTTTCTTAAAAGTAGTGTTTTAAAAACAACAAAATTAAAACCATATCAAACGAGTCTCATTAATGATTGTTATTTGACTTTTTTTTAAAGAAAAAACTCTTAGATCACCATTGAAAAAAATCAGAAGGTAGAGCTAAAACTCCGACAACAATCAGGAAGATAGAACTAATTACTCCATTAAAACAATATCACTAATAAAATTTGGAATTTAATCCCTCCATATTCTATCACTGATATTAAGAATGGCCCTCTTTGCCGGCCGACGTGCCGCCTCGTTTGTTTTACGTTTTACATAAAGACACTTTCATCTTGAAAGCCTATGCAAAGCATGCCGTGTGTCCTCTAATAGGTGTCCAAACCAACTCCATCTACTCATAGTTGAATTAATAGCATCCCCCACTTGTTTTGCATCACCCTCAAACATTACATTTTGGGTGTCAATATCTCTGCAAAGGCCACTGCAAAAAACAAAGCTAAAGCTTCCCCATCGTCGGCTCAGGCAAACCTTATCGTGTTTTGCTCATTGCTGCGATAACTCCACCCTCGTCGTCCCTGATAATTACACCAATCCCCATTCGGCCAGAAGAGGTATCTAAAGCTACATCCCAATTAGCCTTATACCAACCATTGGTGGGAGCTTCCCACTTTCCTCCTTGTTCGTTCCGGTTCCCATTGTGCAGTAGGTTCGATTGTTCATTTGCCCGCTTGTATTCCAACGCATAGCTGTAAGTCATGTTCACAAGATCATTTGGGCTTGTAAACACCTTTTCATAAATCCACCCGTTTCGTCTCAACCATATATGACTGGCCAATTGAACAAACATGGCAAAATCGTCCTTCTCACGTCACTTCATCATCTTTTCTGCAACTTGTCCACACCTCCAGTAGTGACTTTTTGCAACACTTTTTTGCTACCCCCCATACATCCATAGCTGCTGGGCAGCCCCATAAGGCATGCAAAACTGTCTCAGGTTCCGTCTCACGAATTGGGTAAAAAGGTTCTTCACCACCTTTCGTCTCAATAAATTATCTTTAGTAGGCAGCAAATTATGGCAAGCTCTTCAGGAAATTTTTTTTGCTCCATTTTGTATTGGCAACGTCCAAATCATCTTCCAAATGGGGCTCTACTTCACTTGTCTGGAGCTCTCCGGAGCCTTCCTATCCTCTAATTCTCTTGCCAGATGATACGCGCTCTTCGCCGAGAAAACACCCAAGCTTGTGCACCTCCAAATCTGACAATCTGGTTGGTTTGTGAGACTGATCGGGATTGAATTAATCGCAGCTACCTCCTCCATCGAAAATAAAGAAGCCAACATATTTTTGTCTCACCACTTCGTCTCCCAATTAATCAATTGGTGCACCTTAATCGTTGACGCCAAATTTTTTGGAGGAGATTGGATTCTATAAGTCAAGCAAAGCAATTTGCAAGGAATATGATTAATTCCATGGAAATCTAATTCCAGTATTTTCCGTAGATTGAGTGGTCAAGTTTTCTTTTAAAGTGAGACAACCATTGACTGAATGGTCAAGCACTCTACATTGACCGAACAGTTGTCAAGTTTTCTTTTAATTTAAAGTGCGACAACCATTGATTGAATGGTCAAGTACTCTACATTGACTTAACAGTGGTCAAGTTTAGTTTTCTTTTAAAGTAAGGGACAACCATTGGTCGAATGGTCAAATACTCTACGTTGACTGAACAGTGGTCAAGTTTTCTTTTAAGGTCCATCTTTTTTGTGAAATATATTCTTGAAATGAATGATTATTCCCATAGAATGATTATTCTTTTGTTTGGTAAAGGTCTATTCTTAAGAATAATGATTTTCATGGGAATCACTAATCTTTACACACATGAATATCTATTCCTATAAAAAAATGAGAGGAATAACTATTCTTAAGGGCAATGACAAGATTTCTCAAAAAAAAAAAAACCATTTTTTTTTCTTTTTTTGTTTCTCTCAAACTTTTTTTTTTTAAAAAAAATGTTAAAAGAAAAAAAAGATGGGTGGCCAGCCACCCACAAAAGGCCTTGGGGTGGCCGCGCCACCCCCAGAGGGCCTCGCTGGTCCACCGGAGTGATCCTCCGAGGGTGGCGCGGCCACCCCTAAGGCCATCGAGGGTGGCTGTCCACCCATTTGATTTTTTGATTTTTTTTTTTTATACCCACCATGATTCTTACTGGGGGTGGCGCTACCCCTAGTGCATGCTTATGGGTGGCTAGCCACCTATTTGATTTTTCAAATTTTTTTTCTATACCTACATGATTCTTACCTTGGGTGGCTGCACCACCCCAAGAGGGCCACGGCGAGGCCCTTTGGGGGTGGCCTAGTGCATGCTTGTGGGTGGCCGGCCACCCATTGGGGTGGGTTGGCCACCCATTTGGTTTTTTTTTTTAATTTTTTTTTTAGTTCAACTATTTTTAAAAAAAAATTTAGTTTTAGAAAAATTAGAAATCAAATGACTTTTTAGTCATTTTAGTTCAATTCCAATCATTAAATATATGTCGTTACCAAATTAAAGAATTAAAATATTTATTCCATTTTAATATTTTTTATTCCTAATAATACTTATTTATTTTTTCAATGAAATACTCATTCCACAAATCAAACGGATCCTTAAAAGTGAGACAACCATTGACTGAATGGTCAAGTACTCAAGTTTTCTTTTAAAGTGAGACAACCATTGATTTTTTTTTTTCTAAGAAGACAACCATTGATTGAACGATCAAATACTCTACATTGACTGAATGCGTGCTAGTTTTCTATAAAAGAGTAATTTAATAAGTAAATCGAATTTTACCAAATTGTCTCAATTTCCCTCGCTGACCCTTTATCTCTCTCTCAAGTCTCAAGTCCAAATATTCTTTCTCCACGGTTCTCTCTCTCATCTTTACTTTCTCTCTCCCTATCAGATTCTCCGTTTCCTTCTCTCTCCTCTCTCACGCTCATTCTCTCTTAGTTCTCTTTTGCTCCATCTTTTGATCCCCCTTTCTCTCTAAATTTGTCTCACTCTCGTTCTCACTCTTTGATTCACTTCATCCCTGTCTGTTTCCTTGCTCCTAATTGACATCTGGGTGATACTTCAGTTTAAGATAAGCCCTTGTTGATTTCATCTTGAGTTGCAGAGGGAGACACCCCAAAACCTCATAAGGAGACTGCGATTCGCTTTCACAGGGGAAAATACTTCCTCTTCCTCTTCTAGTTGAACCAATAGAAGGTAAATACTCTTATCTGTGAAGCTATCTGACCCCCTGTTTTGTGCGTCAACTTTTCCATTATTTTAACTGAAACTGCTCAGAAAAGAAAGAAACCGAAACTGAAGCTAATTTATCCATCGTTTGGGCTACCACTCAACTCAAAAACAGCAGCTATCACAACACCTGCAAACTACCTTCCTCTGGCAACATTTTGGTCAAACTCAGCACAGCCATACCCAACGTAATTCAAGGTAAAAGCTTCAAATTCCCATAGTTTCTGCAATGTTCTATTGAGGACAGAATTTTTTTTTTTTTTGGGTGTGTTGAAGGTGACTCTTTCTTTTTGGGTATTCTTTTCTTTTTCTTTAAAGAAAAGAAAATATCATTCACTAGGTGAAGATCAAACAAGAAACCATGGCAGAAACCGTTGTGGCCCTTGTCATCAACGAGCTAGTTCAATTGATTGTTCATGAATCAAAACTGTTAAGCGGTGTCCACCGGGAAGTTGTAGACATTAGAGATGAACTGGAGAGCATCCAATGCTTCCTTAGAGAGGCAGATAAAGATCCCCAAGATGGCGTCAAAACATGGATGAAACAAGTGAGAGAAGTAGCCTATCATATAGAAGATGTAATAGATGAATATGTTCTTCAAGTGGCACAATATCGTCATCGTCATCAGCAAAGTTTTATTGCTTTCCTCAATAAAATTGGTCATTTATTGAAAATACTAAAACCACGTCACAACATAGCTACTAGGATACAAGATATCAAAATATCAGTCCGTGAAATTAAGGAACGAAGTGAAAGATATGGTTTCAATTCCCCAAAGCAAGGATCAAGTTGTAGTGCAACAAATGTTACATGGCATGACCCTCGAGTGGGTTCACTTTTCACTGAGGAAGATGAAGTTGTCGGTATGGAGTCTACGAGGGATGAACTTGTAAGTTGGTTGGTGGGGGGAGTATCTAAACGCTCTGTGACTTCAGTGGTTGGCATGGGTGGAATTGGTAAGACAACTCTTGTTAGACAAGCATATGAGAATGAATCAGTGAAAAGACATTTTCACTGTTGTGTTTGGATCACAGTGTCTCAGTCATATAACGTGCAGAAGATATTTATATCCATGACAAATCAAATCTACAACGAAACAATAATGGCTCCAAGGCAAATAGACATGATAGACGAGATCACACTAATTAGCCAACTGAGGAAATGTTTACAACAAAAGAGGTATGTTGTGGTTTTTGATGATGTCTGGAAGACAGAGTTTTGGGAAATTGTGAAACATTCTTTACCATGCAATGACAAAGGTAGTAGGATTATCATCACAACACGCAGCTGATCTCATTGGTGTTTCTTGTAAAGAATCTTTAACCGATCAGGTACTCAAGCTACAACCTCTGTCTCAAGACAAGGCTTGGGAATTGTTTTGTAGAAAGGCATTCTATACTGAGTTTCAAGGACGTTGTCCAAGAGAGTTGGTCAAAATGTCGATGGAAATTGTTAGAAAATGTGAAGGCTTGCCACTTGCAATTGTTGCTATAGGTGGTCTTCTATCAACAAAGGAGAAGGTGCCATCAGAATGGAAAAGGTTGCATGATAGCCTTAGTTCTGAGCTAGAATGCAATCCCCACCTTACAAATATCACAAAAATTCTCTCTCTCAATTATCATGATCTTCCGTACTACCTAAAGTCTTGCTACTTATACTTTGGTCTTTTTCCAGAGGACTACTCAATCTCTGGTGTAAGATTAGTTTGGCTATGGGTAGCTGAGGGCTTTATAATAGGAAAGAAGGAAAAATCATTGGAAGACGTAGCGGAAGAATACTTGAAGGAGCTCATCGATAGAAACTTGGTTCAAGAATCATTTGGGGAGCTTGATTATGAGATATCAAAAGTACAGAATCCATGATCTGCTTCATGAAATCATCCAATCAAAGGCTCAAGAGTTGAATTTTTGTCAAATTCTTGAAGCGATGACACAACTTCCTATGGAAAAAGTCGATGCCTATCAATCCATGGTGCTAGAGAAAGTGATTTTGAGATAAGTGAGTATTCTGGGTTCGGTTCTGTTTTTCTTTTCAACATTAATGAAATGTCTAGGTCATTCATAGTTAAATTGTTTAGAAAGTTCAAGCTTTTGAAAGTATTGGATTTTGAAGACGCTCCTATTGATTATCTTCCTCAAGAAGTGGGTAATTTATTCCATTTGAAGCACTTAAGTTTGAGGAGAACAAAAGTGAAGATACTGCCAAAGTCAGTGGGTAGGCTACATAACCTTCAGACACTAAATGTTGTGGAAACCGCAGTGCGTGAGCTACCAATTGAGATATTTAGGCTTTATAAGCTACGGCATATTCTTGCTCATTCTCATGACTTAGAAATTAAAAGTTGCTTTTATTCAATGCAAGGAGTAAAAGTACATGAAGGGATTGGATCTTTAAAGAACTTGCAGGTGGTAGCACGTATTGAGGCAAATCATCATGGTGCCGGTTTATTTAAAGAGCTGGGAAAGTTGAGTCAATTGAGAATATTGGGCATTTCAAATTTGACTGCTGAACGTGGTAGGGCCCTGTGTACCTCCATACAAAATATGGTCCACCTTGACACTTTGCTTATAGGCTCAATCAATGAATATGAGATCATAGACTTAGAATCAATTTTGTCACCACCTCCATTTCTAGCGCATATCCATCTATGGGGGCGATTGGAGAAGTTGCCCAATTGGATTCCAGACCTTCAGAATCTAGTCACACTAGTATTATTTTTCTCATCATTAGAGGAAGATCCACTGTTGAGTGTCAGGTTTGCCTAATCTAATTAATCTTTCTCTTAATCATGCTTATGATGGGGAGCAGCTACATTTTGTGGAAGGTGGTTTTCAAAAACTCAAGAAGCTCACACTCAGAGAGTTGAAAAGATTGAAAATTGTGGAAATAGACAACGGATCGCATGTTCTTCAAGAACTAGCTATTGGGCCATGCCCGCAAATGGGGGAGGTGCCCTCTGGAATCCAGCACCTAAAGAGCTTAAAGATTCTTGACTTCTATGAAATGCATAGGGAATTTGTGATACGTATGCAGCAAGAAGGTGGCCAAGATTATTGGAAAGTCAAGAAGGTAACTACTATCCGTCTTAAGTATAGGATTAGAGGTGAACGATATCAAATATACAAGCTTAGTGACTCAAACTTGTTGGAGCGACTACAAGGGTGAGTCTTGGAGAATCGAACTGCTTTGTGGTTCACTGAAAGACATGGTATGTGCCTCTAAACCACAAGAATTGCTTTTTTTTTTTTTTTTCTGGTTATATGTAATGATATAATTCTTCACATTATGTGGCTGAGTAAATAAGACTTGCATTGACTTGTGAGTTCCTACCGAAGCTGTAGTTTGAAATGTTACAACAACCTTTTACACTTTAAATGGTGTTCATTATTATTTTTTTTACTTCTACTTATTTGATATTTTAATGTTTCATAACTAAACATATTTTGATACTAATCTATATTACAACAAGGATCTAGCAGTTGTAATTAGACTTGGGCCTGCACAGAGGACCTTTTATAATTAAAAGCTTGATTCTCCAACACAAAAGTGACACAAAATCCATTTCGCTGAATTCATGATCCAAACAATTGTCATTTTAATTGTACCCTATTACCTGGCAGGAGGAGTCGTACAGCAAGGGGAAGTGAGACGTATTCATACAGTTGAAGGACTCTTGGAATAGAGGATATCTCCTTGGTAGAATCATTAAATAAGAGGGTGTCTGCTCAATAGTTACTAGTAGTAGTAGTTATCAATATTTGTAGTAGAAACCTAAGGCTATTCTTATTCATCTACTTTGTTCTTATCAGTAGTGTCTTGTAATACTTGGGGGATTGATGAATAATATTATTTATATCCATTCAGTCTTTTTTTTGGGGAGGTTCAGGTTATCAAATTGGTGGCTTTATCAATGTCTTGGAATAATGAATCAGAGCACAATCCTCACGCCCAAAGATGTTTGAAAGGATGCATGGATTGTGTAATATTCTCAAAAGCAATAAACAAATAATATTATCAACTCAAAAAAGCGAAACATAGACCATACATATCACCACTCATAAACAAAACGATTTGTTTACTAAGTAGAAAATCCTTTGTAAATACTAAAAGAAAAACCATTCCAGGATAACCAAATTTATAGTGAAATCCTAAAGCTATGAAAGGTAATAAAACCCCCCTATAGAAGAAAAAAAAAATGACAAAAATGACAAAAAAGTACAAACTACAATATAAATACTATGTGGCTGCGTCAATAATTTAGGCTTTGTTTTACAAAGGTTTTGGGCATTTTTACCGTCGTAAAAAAGTATTGATGTGATATAAAGTTTTGAATATTTTTGTATGAAAAAGTGAAAAAGTTTTATTTTGTAGTGAAAATATCTTATTTTGTAGTAAATGTTTTTATTTGATTAGTAATAAAAAATTATTAATGTAATATAAAAAAGTAAGAATTTTAGAGTTAAAAGGGAGTTGGCAAATCCATTGCCAAACAAGCATCATGTTGGAGATCTTCATAATTAATTAGTCGAATATTTCCCTTTTTGGACGACATTTGGTGGTTGAAACTTGAGTCTTTTCGTTCTAGCTTGAATCTTCTTGATTTGATGCAATAATATGCCATTTGGTATGATCTAAAAGAATCAACCTCGTCGGCACACGTAGACCAATTAATTAATTCTCCCATTGGCAACACATAGACCAAGTAATTAATTTATCCCACCGGTCATTTCTTACTCTTCATCAGCCCAACGGGTGGCCTTTTGCCGGATATTAGCCGTGATCATGCCCAGCTAGTGCCGGTGGGGTACTGAATGTCTCGCTTAAAGTACTTAATGGAATTTATTGTTTGTGTTGGATTGAGTCTTTGATGATCTCATCTAAAAGTTAATTAGAGTCAGTGAAAAAAGTCAAATTCTTTTATGGCATTTGAAATTGTACTCTACAAAGTATCTAAGTGTCGTCAAAGTGAATAGAGCAACGACACTGTTGAACCTCAATAGTTTGATTTTGACAATAAAACCATTATGTCCCGGTTTGATAATAATTCATTGATAAACCTCATTGTCCAAAGGGAGATGAGTCCCCTCAGTAATAAGAGGCCCTCGGGAACAAAATGAGATTCTCATCCTACAATATTAGAAATTTAGGATTCCTCAAATTACCTTATTGTTACCAAAATATGTTTTTTCTCTTAACTATTCCTCCATCCGAAAGTACTGTCTCTACCTATGTTATTAAACTTATTTGGATCGTTGGGTCCTCTTTCCGGTATAGTTCTCTAGCAAACATAGCCGGAGTTATACGTAATACGATGGCTTTGACTCTTTTTGTCTAAATTTTTCTTTGTGAGCCACTCGCGTCTCTGCCACCTGTCCCACTTCAAAAAGCCCAAAGAAAACGGAAGCTTGTCCTTAATTACTTAGCCGACCATTTTTTTTCCTTGTTTGGGTTATTATTGGCGGTCAACTGAATAATATTGGACCAGACTTTTGGTTGGTCGACGAAGGAAAAGAAGAGGTTGTAATGTTTATTTGCGGTTGAAGAATATGATAGACCAAAAAATATAGAGTGTAGTATTCTCTTTACCCTCTAAGCAAATCTCAAATCTGTTGCGTGTATCCTCATTCAAGTGACTTTTGAAGAGTATCATACACTAGAAAAATACAGTGTAGCACACACACAAAAACCCTAGCAGCCAGATAATCATTTTAGGAGGAGGGAAGTAATCTCCCCAATTTCTGTTTTTAATAATACACCGATGAATATGTTGATGCTCATGCTCTGTACAATAGTTTTTTTTTTTCTAAGGATTTGTTTACACAAAACCTTAAGAGTATGGATATGTTAAATTTTCGATCTGTCTTTTGTTTTTTATTTGCTTCTTTTTATTGGAGTAAATCATTGACCAATGGTAGAGGAATTATCAGACATAAAGAAGAATTGTTACTGATAATAGAAGTAGCGAAGATAATTATGTTTGGGAATGCACTTGTACCGGAAATGAAAAGGTTAGGAAGTCATTGTCTAATTGAGAAAATTGTGATGGAGTAGGCATATGCTAGAGTTGTAATTTGTCGGAATATGTTGCAAATCTGAAAACTGATTGTATTGATGGCACATCCAAAGAGTAAAACAAAGTATAAATCAAATTTGGATGGAAGAAATTTTTCGTTGTATCTATGATATTGTTTAATTATAGAAGTATGCTTTATTCCTATGAACTGAATAAAGAAGAAGTATGGTTATATATATGAAAAAAAAAATCCTCAAACTCACTCAGTAACTCTGTAAGGCATCAAGTGAAAAAAAAGAAACTAGTTGAGCCACTAGAACCTAAATCAGAAGCCTATAGAATAATATTCTTAACTGTGGTTAAGATAGCATTACACCACCATATAACATATTATTACCATATACTTGTATAAAGCCAAGCCCCTGTTTTTTGTCTCTAACTTTTCCATACTTTTAACTGAAACTATAGCTAATTTCAACATCATTAACTCACCGTTAAAATATTGAATTAAGTTATTAAATTTATCTTTTTTTGTAAGTTTAAGCTTTTTGGATAATTAGTAATCTAACGTGGTATTAAAGCCAAAAGTCATGTGATTGAACCTTGGCTCAATCAATTCACTTAATTTAAATTAAATATTCTACATGTTGAGTCTCTCACTTATTAAAAGGGAGTTTGAGTCCACATATGAAGGATAGTGTTAAAGTAATGATTAAGTGATTAAATTTAAGGTAAAGTTCACTTAAACCCCCTTAAACTATGACCTCAATGACAATTTACTCTCAAAACTATCAACTACAATAATTTATTTCACAAACTATCAAAACAATGACAATGTACCTTAATTTAACAAAATGATGAAATTTTCTTTACTAAAATACTAATTTTTTTTTCCCCAAAAATTTAAGGGTATTTTTATCTTATAATTTTATTGGGGTAATTTTGTTATTTTATTAGCATTGAGGGTATATTGTTATTGTTTTGACAGTTTATAGGATAAATTGTCACAATTAATAGTTTAGAATAAATTATAATTTAAATAGTAATTTGAGGGACTAAACGAACTTTAACTAAAATTTACAGCGAAAAAAGCAAAAGAAGAAGAAAAAGATTCACAAAGACCCAACTAACAAAAGATTATTGCCTTTATCATCTCTCTAATCCTAATAATGATAAATTATATGTCAAAAAAAATAATAATGATAAATTATTATTATTTTATTTTTTAACCAACCTCTTGAACTCGAACATTACCCAGAACGCGCCAAAAACCGTGGCTGCTATTGGTCAAATTCTTAAACATGGATCGCAGAGAACCACACACGATTGTCACCAACCCCCGGTAACTGTCACTCTTCCCAACTACCATTCCAACGAAGAACAAGACCGATCGGTGAAAGTCTAAGCTTCTCTCTCCCCCTCTCTCTGTCTGGTTCCATGGACGGTTCTATTCAGCGAAGCCAAGGTGCCCCTTCTCTGCCCCCAATCCCTAGGGTTAGGGCTACGGCTAGGCTTTGGATTTCATTTTCCACCATCTTGCTCTGAAATTCTCACTCACTCACTGTTATCGTCTTTCTTTCTCTCTAGAATGGCAGAGCCGGATCAGAGTACCAGCACAGCTTCCTCTTCTTCCGCGATTCATAGGGAGTTCTCGAGCAATGCGGCGTCGTCTTCGAGCACCTCGCAAGTTCGGGAAGAGGAAGACCACCGTGACCGCGACCAACTTCAACACCGATTTCCAAACCCGGAGCTAGAGCACCAGCAATTCGGCATACCCTACCAAGGAAACGCGAACTTATCGGCTTTCGATGATGCGTCGGTTATCAGGGACGACACGTGGTCCTGCGTTATCGTCCTCCTCACCTTCTGGTTCTTTGGTTTGTCTCTCTCTTTCTCTTCTACTTTATTCGTAATTTAATTTTTGTCCCCCAAATGTTCGTAATATGGTTTTAGTCCACCATATTTGGAATGGTTAGTTTGACACTGCTTGTTAGAGTCATAAACTAATTATGCTTTGAGTTTTTCTTAGCTCAATAATTTGGTCAATATTTCAATGGTACAGTATCAATGACTCTGATCCTGGGGGTTTATGGGTCTGTGAATTTACGCCTCGGCCCTAATTGTTCTCTTCTTCTGCAACCTAGCCCCATTTTTGTGCAGTATATGAAGGTGATTTACCCCTTATTGCACTCTTCTTCTTCTTTTTTTTTTTTTTGGTAATATTGTTTGATGTTGAGTGGTAATCATGGTCGGTTTATAATAGGTGGAAGAGTTAAATGGGTCAGGCCCTGGGCCTGTGTTATATGGGTTTTCTAAGACTCCGCCTGTTGATAACGTTACCACATGGTCTGAGACTCGTAATGTTTCAGTTCAAATTGATTCTCACCAGGTAAGTTTTCCTTCTCAGATTGTTCATCTCTACTTCTTATTCTTTTTATTTTTTGTTTTTTACCGATACACTTCTAACTTTGTAGTTTGTTCTTGAAGCTTGAGATATTCTTATTGACGGGGTGGAGTTAAATCATTTTTTTTTCTTCTTCTCATTCAGGAATGGATTTATGTACTAAATAAGGGGTCTCAAATAAATATTTCATATAGTGTGAACTCTCCGAACTACTCCATTTTTCTCATAATTGCTGAAGGTAAATTTTCATCTAGAAATTGTTCTTGTTACATTCCTATTCCTTTTCATATGGTATGCAAGTTACTCACACACTATAAAAATGGAGTATCTCCATTTATGTTGTGTATGCAAGTTTGAGTATGGCTCCATCAGTGAATGGGTCCATTAAGGGAAAAGGTGGTCCTCATAACACGTATCGTAGGCAATAAAACCAGCATTATTTGATAAAGCAAATTGTGAAAACGATAATGGAAGTTTAGAGATATATATCTAAGGGAATGTTGTCCGGATTAGGTGCAGAAGTTGGCAATTCAAAAATTTCCAAGTCCTCAGGATTTAAAACTATGCATCATATATAACAAACTAGCTTCACTGGAAAGGGAAAAAAGAAAGTAAGGAAGACCTTGAAAACAGAAGAAAGTAAGGTCTTGAAGTGATAAAATTGTGTGAGGGCAGGCCTTCTCTCAATGTTGCAATTGATCACTTGAAATGCTGTATATGGCTGTCATCTCTGACTCGCCGAACCATTTAGAAGTCTAACTTACAACTATAGGTGCACCAAATGCCCATACTTATACACCACATATTCCCTCAAACTCAGTTAGCAAATATTGGATGACTTAATAAATTGCTAGAATTAGGCATTAGCAGCCACATGAGGTGACAAAGATATACATAAAAGATATCAAAATAATGTAGCAAGTAGTTCTTTTATATAAATAAAAGACATCAATGTAGCAAGTGTTTTCTTTTTCTTTTTTAAATATATAGATAAAGATATCAAAATAATGTAGCCTTTTTTAAAAACGCAAATATGGATTATTTGATAAGGGCATGTGAACTGATTAGTTTTTCTTTTCATAACAAATGATAAATGAACAGATATGAATACAAATTTGTATTCTATGCTGCCATTGTGTTGTTCAATCCTGTTGCTTCATTTGTCCATCTCTCTATAATAGATTTTTACCTCCAAATGCCACACAAAAATCAAATAAGTTGTATGATCTCTCTTGCTCTCTCTTCTTTTTGGGTAATTTTGGAGCTGTAAAATTGAAGTGATATTTGGGGAGCAACCTTCACCTTGAAAACCGCATTTAGCTTATCATAGGCCTACTTTACTTGCAACTTTTTTCTACATTTATTTTTTAAAATCTTCTTTCATGCATAATGCGAAGTTTGCCTGTGGTTTTTCATGTATTCTTATAAACTGATTGCAATTGAGCATTTGTTCTCCATATTATTCTGAAGCCAGCACATTGCAGGGAGTGATGGCCTTGCTCAATGGCTTGAGGAACCTACATATCCTAATACCACCTTATCGTGGAACCTCATTCATGGTGAGATGGGAGTTGGATATTATGTATATTCTGTTTATTTTAATCCTATACTGATGTTGGCAACTTCTAATTCACCAGGAAGTGGTATGATTACACAGGACATAGCAAGGTCTTCTACTTATTATGTAGCAGTGGGAAACTTAAACACAGAGGAAGTGGAGGTAATTTTACAAAAACTTGAACTCTTCTACTATAGTTTACTAGTTTGATAAGTTTATGGCCCCCAAATCCATTTATGATTTGGTGAGAAGTCCACAAATCCATTGCTTACCCTATCAACATTTGAAGAGATTATTTTATGCTGCTTGTCCTTCTTGTTCTCTCAAGTGATATTGTTGTATAAATGAAAAATAAAATCAACTGACTAGTGCTTAATTCTGTTCTGGAACTTTTGTACTCCGTCTCCCATTCTATAGCATATTAAGATTGCTTTGTGTTTGAATTGATTAAAGTAAGACAAGCTGCTTGGTTTGGTCATTGTGATCTGTTCTGCTCAATTGAGTGAGCTTGAGTAGTAGAAACCTATAAACTGTAATATGGAATTATTTATTTGTTGCAACATCTGAGGAATATGATAGTGTAAAAAACAATTGCTAAAATTGCTTTTGCAATGATGGTGAATGCAATAGAATTGGAGCCAGATTGTTACTAACCATCCAGTCTTGCTCTATTTAAGTGTGCTGATTCCTTGGCCTTTGCTCAATAATAGAATCGATTACTGTATGAATAATTTGAAGATGGAGTTTATCCTTTCCAATATAAGTGTTTTGAGAAGTTTTATTTATTTTAAAAAGGCCATCCCCTTGCTTGTTACTGTCATTAAAACTCTTTCACTATTTGTTCAACGTTTTCACTATGGAAAGTTTGAATAACCTTGGTATTTTTAGCAACTAAATAGGAACTGTAATTTGTCAAGATTAGGGTAAAATGTCTTTGTTTCAGGGAGCTGGTTATGGTAATGGCTTGTGAAGCTCATATAATTTATGTTTGATACTTTTGAAGTATATGGTTACCAGATATTTACATTTTATATTACTGGAGGGTGAATTAATGTAAGGCTTAATAAATGGTTTAATCATTGTTAATATGAGGATGCCTCTTGATTGAGCCCTCTGTGCCCTAGACTGCCTATATTTAAGGCACTCTAAGAAACTTGGGAGCACAGCTCCAGTTCTATACTTCTCACATATTGCTCTAAACTTTCGTTTCCATTTAAATTGATTTAAATCTTCCTTTCTGAATGTAATGATATATCCCTATTGAATTTTTAGTACACTAGGCATTTAGGTTGATTAGTAGACTTTAAGTTAGTTTGGTGTTTGCGCATCTAAGTAACAAAATATTTTGTGGATACTATTTATGACTTGCTGTCATAAGATAAGCTACTTGGTTGATGGAAATCATAGAGTTCCTGTAATCTTGGAGATGCTAATTTTAGGGCTGTAAACGACCCCCTCGGTCGGAAGACACCTTCTGACTTCCAACCTGATTGGGGTCGGAACCTCATTTTTCCAACGGAACTGAACCAAAGGAGTGGAATACCAAACCAAAGCAACACCAACAAGTGACAGGTTCCAGTCACTTTGGTCGGTTGGTCCAGTGTTTGGTTTTATGTGGCAACACAGTGACACACACACACACAGAGAAAAAGATGGCCCATGCTCTAAAAAATCTTTGCCACACTTAATGACCAACTTCACAAAATGAAATCTCAGTTGTAGAGAACAAGAAGAGGGTGATGATGATGGGATTGGCTGATTGGGCTTTCTATTTGCTCATCCTCTTGGGTTTCTTCATGTTTGGTTGAATGTATGAGAGTTACGAAGAGAGGAGATAGATGTGAAAACTGAAGAAGGTGGACACAGTTCCCACATTTGCACCCTTCCCATTGATTCGATGGTAGCAGAGTTTTCCATTGCATCTGGGCCAACCACATGTACTGCTTCCCTTTGGACGGGTTTAATAAAATTGGGGTGGCTATTTAATGGTGGCCAAGTCATTTATGGTAAGTTAAATGTTGGGCTACAATTAAGTGTTCGGTGGAATGAGTTGCTAGTTGTCAAAAGCGGACCTTTGCCATAGAAAGAGGTTCAACTTTAGTCAAACAAGTGTTGTACTATATGACGTGGCAGCATGTCTGCCCTACCAGAGATCCCCCACGAGCCCTAGCATCTTCAACTCCAACCTGGATGCTTTCCAATGGTCCTTAGTGAGGCTCAGCTGTGATGTATAGTTGGATCAAAACAGTCTTGAACCAAAACCTTGTGGCAGCTTGTGAGACACAGTTGTGATTACGAACTGGGTCTTACACCAGGCTCGCTTGCTTTGGGGTGGCATTGTGATGGAGAAGGGGTTGGGAGGAGAGGAAGAGTTATAAGAGATCCTCACTCCTTAGGACTCTCGATCTGTTTGGACTTTGGGGGTGATCGGCTATGGTTTCCCTAAATAAAAATTTTATATTTATATTAAAGGGCGGTCAGGTCCCTTAATAAGCTTCATAAGCCATTACCATAAATTATATTTTAATCAGATTATCCAACATAAGCCACGGTTTTATAGAGTTGGTTTTCCCCAATAAAATGTGGCTAATCATTTCTGGTTGCTATTGTCTGATTAAAATATTTTAAGCAATTGTGATATTTCTTCCTCATCATCTTTTACACTATTAACTTAAATGAGTCTCTACATTAAACAGGTGCAGTTAAACCTCGAATTGAAGGCTTATATACACAATACAACAGAAGCTTATTACAAGTGTACTTTCCCTGATGGTCTGTGTAGTTTGAGCATTTTGTTTCCCAATGGAAATGTCGCGGTCTTAACCTCTCCTAGTACAGAACAGGTGAGACTAGTTTTCTTCTTGATCACCTTCATTCTTAAGTATCTTTTTCTCATTCAGTAAATTGAATAAACTGTGGAGCAGAATTAGAAAATTATTTATAATGTAGGAATCCAACTTTATATATCAGTCTGGATGGTTCATATCTTTGAAAGTTTGTGCCAGGGGCACTGTCATGTTGTTTAAATCACTGATTTATCATGATATCACCAAATTTGTTAAATTATACCCCATGGTTTTGCAATGGAGATATTGGTAAAATACCTTCTTACCGCTCCCCACTGGACTGAATATTTTTCAAATCCATTATGTACAGTGCCAAAATTTTCAATTAACCAGGATTTTCTTTGGTTGCTTCAGGGAAAGAACAGTGATGAGTGGTACCTCAAATTGTCATATGGACCAAGATGGGCCACATATATTGTTGGCATAGGTATACTTAGTTATTCCATCTCATAAGGGAATCTTTATGTATAAATATTGTACCTTAATATTTCCTCTTGTAGGTGGAATGACTCTGCTCATGTTACTGGCCTTCAACTTCTTAAACAAGTTCCAATGTAGCCGTGAAGATGGAAGAGATATTCAGTTTGGGGAAATGGGATCTGCAGAGTCGCTTTGCTTCCACACAAAGATGATGATCTCTCAAGTTGGGGTTCATCTTATGATTCTGTGTCAGATGAGGATGGTGTTGAAGACTTACTTGCATTAGGTTCCCTTGAAGGGGTGTCACTAGGAGATGGTGAAAGCAGTAACAATACCCGGCGTCTTTGCGCAATTTGCTTTGATGCTCCTAGGGACTGCTTTTTCCTTCCATGCGGGCACTGTGTGGCTTGTTTTGAATGTGGAACTAGGTAAGTACTCTCCATCATTTCTGTTCTTTTTCTTTTCTTCATTTTTTTTTTAATTGGTAAAATTTGAACCTGGACCTACTCCAACCTCACCCTGCCTTATACCACGTGGTCCAAAGTCCAAGAGCTTGTTTTTCTGTCCTTAGCCCTGCAACAAACATATGTTTTCAAACTAAAGATGATTAGCGTTTGTGCCTATTTGTTGCCTAATATGACCTACACTGCTTGGACCTAGGTTGAGATCTAGATTAACAATTTACCACTGTACATGTTCTTACTTGATTGAAGGTTGTAGCATATTTATACATATGGCTGCATTAAACATCTACTGTTGGCGAACCATTTTTTGGCTTCTTCACATTTTAGTGTACAGTTGCATAATGAACCAAGGTCAAACATAGAATACTTCTCAAGGAAAGTTAATGTCTTTATGTTACAATGATGATGATATAGTTTAAATGTCACAGTTTTAGTTGCAATTATATGTTGATGTCTTGATTATGTAGGTTAAGTACTTCCCAACAAGCCTCAACCATCTTAAAGCCCAAGATTGTCCTTTTCTTTGTTAGGAAACATAATTCTCAATATTGGTCTGACACAATTTACACTTTATTGGCATCTCTATTAAAAACACATTCCTCAGCTACACCATTTCTTTCATTTTAAATTTGGAAAGGTCACCTATTAAGACTTGACTGATATAATAGATTTGGCAATAGGCACAAGTTGAACATCATTTATGATCTTTCAAAGGGTAGATGGCAAACTATGATTATATTCTTTCACAATTGCTGTCCAAATTGCTGAAGATCTTGACAGTTGATGAGGACAAAGGATTTGACAGTTTTATGATATGTGATTCATTCTAATCCTTGCAGGATAGTGGAGGCAGCTGGCACTTGCCCGGTCTGTCGTAGGAACATGAAGAAGGTGAGAAAGATTTTTACAGTTTAAGCGGCAGAACTTCTTGTTAAAACGGACAACGCCTAGTTGAATAATCTGCAACGTGGATTATAATAGCTGGCCACATTATTTATTTCCTGCTGACCAATAGCATTCATCGAGTAAAGTGTAGCCGGGTTCTTCGGGTAGTATTTGAAAGTGGGATGACCATGTCTTGTCTTTTTTTTTCTGATGGGCTTTCCACATTGTAATACGATTTATTGGTATAGGAATGTCAGAATACACACATTGTATTCAATGTAATTGATTTGTTTTTGTTGTTTTATCTTCAATTTTCTTTTGAGGGGTTACTTTTATTGGATTTTTTTCTTTCAATTTTCCCCTGGTTATACCGATTGCTATTTTTTCTTTTAGATTTTAAATCCCTAACGTATTAAATAGCTGACAGGCTTGCTTTGATATTTTTCCATTCAAGTGGTTGCCTGGCAATGACAAATCTGAATTAGTTATCATATGACAACTCACAACTTTGATATTCTCTGTGGATCTCAATGACATATCTGGATTACCTAATTTGAAGACAGGCCAAATTAAAAATTATATAGAATAGCCAATAGCCAGCGTATGCTGGCCCCCTCCCCATCCCAATTTTGAATGCATTGTGCAGTGGAAAGTCTGTTTGCTGAAAGGCTAATATAATCGCCTGCAACTGCTTTAATATAACAAAAAGTTGAACCCAAATATACAGCATCATCAAAGGGTCAATTACTCTTGCCCGCAGCTTCCAAGAAAATGAGCAATTGAAGGAAATAATATGAGGCACCCCCTACTGTTGCATACTGCAACTTTTCAGTTCCTTCGACGGCTGGGAAATCATCATCTCCCGCTCGATTAAATCCCCCAGCCAACCACCCCAATTTCTTGTATCCTCCTCCAAATAACTTCGTAGCTGCCATCATCGACCTGAAGTAACACCAACAAAACCAATGAATTTTTTTGTAGTTACATGCAAGTTAGTGCTTTCTTGCTCTGCTTAACATGTATTCACATTTCGATTCGGACAGAATTTTCTTTCAATTATAAAAAAAAATTCATATGGGTCTATCATAATTGATACTTAGAGTGTTAACTATTGATTAAGTAATTAAATCTATTTTCTATATGATTAAGTTTTATAGAAAACAGATAATTTAACATGGTATTAGAGTTAAAAAGATTTGATATTATCAAATTAAATATTTCATGAACCCACACCAATTCATTTTTTAAATAAGTTTAAAAAAGTATAAAAACTTCCTCCAAGAAATTCTCACCTTAAACCCTCACCACAAGCTACAAGGAGTTTGGAGTCCTTATCAGGAACAGCCTTCTCAACTTGCAATAGAAAATCAGGATTCAAGGTGGTGAAATATTGGCCAGTCCAGAGGCCAATGTAGCCAAAATGCACCCACTTCTTCAGAAGCGTAACGGGGCTGTTGTCCTTGTCCTCGACGAACAGTGGGACGTGCAGAGACCCCGTCACGCGCGCCTTCTCTCTCTCCCACGCGGGTCTGATGTCCAGGAGTGTGAAGCCCTCGTATACAATTGCTGTCGCTGCGTCCTTGGGCTCTATGGGCCGGACGGCGCCGGACTGTAGGAGCTGCCGACCATTGCTGGAATACACTGCGTGGACTTGAAGTGTCGCCGTCGGCCTTCTTCGGGTGGTGGGAAGGGGTGGCTTTGGTTGCTTCTCATACTTATTCGAGTTCAATGTGGATAAGTGGTTCAGCTGTACAGCCATCTCTCTCTCTTCTCTCTCTCTCTCTCTTATATCCTCAACTCGCTTGTTATTGCAATGAGCCCTTGCTTTTTGAGCTATTTCTGAACATGCCCATTCAAAATCTAATTTTAATTTTTGAAATTCCTATACTTATTATGATTGATGATTATTAAATTTTGATCGAATAATAATTTGAAAAATTATACATTTTACCCCATAAAATATTCACACATTTGTGTTTTGACGCTTGATGTTTAAACAGTGACAAAAGACCACCACAATGTATCTAACATTGACAAAAAACACCATCCATCTATCAAATCTGTCTATTTGGACGAAAACTAAGTCACGTGACATTTTTCAACTTCAACTGCAACTTTCGAAAATGTCTTTGGGGGTAAAGTGTAAATATAAATGACTTTGAGAGTAAAGTGTAAACATAAACATAAAATAATAATAATAATAATAATAATAATAATAAAAGCACTAAACCTAAAATTTAATACAAAAAGCTTATATTCAAAATAAAAAATTAACAGGAAAAAAAAAAGAAGGCATGTGGCCGAGCCATTTGGGGGTGGTTAGGCCCTCTCGATTTGGCCAAGAGGGTGGCTTGGCTACTCCCATTTGGCTGGTATGGGGTACTGAACCACCCATGCATCTCATGGGAGTGGTTCGACCATCTCATATGCCCAAATGGGGGTGGCCAAAATCACATGGGTTTGGGGTGGTTGAAACCACTCCAAATGGGTTTGTTTATACTTTACCCCTTGAAGTCATTTACACTTACACTTTACCCTCAAGATCATTTTCAAAATTTTTGGTAAAAAAATATAACGTGCCACATACGTGACTTAATTAGTTAATTTTCATTCCAAATAGACAAATTTCATAGATAGATAGTGTTTTTTGCCAACATCAAATACATTGTGGGGGTCTTTTATCATTTTTAAAATATTGGGTGCCAAAATGTAAATGTATGGATACTTTAGGGATAAAGTGTATTTTTCCCTAATAATTTTAATCACTTGTGATTTTTACATACATTTAAAAAAAAAAAATTGATGAAATTCATTTTCCCTACTTAATTTAAAAGAAAAAGACAGCCCAAAAATAAAATCCAGACGGGAAATCCCTTTTGGGTCGCCAACAACCAGTGTTGGCCTTCAATGTTTCCCTTCCCAATTTGGACCTTTGCGCAGCCCAACAACCCCTGGGTCTGGCACGGGTGATGGCCCAGACCCGAAGAAGGTATCGGTCCGAACATACAGAGCACGGTGAGCTGCCACACGACAAACTGAGCTTCCCCCATCCTGAAACCGCATTTCAAATGTTCTTCTCCCTCTAAACCCTACACAGGCACGGTTCATGATCTTATTCCCAAATTAGGGTTTTATTCTGCAATGGTGGCAGTGATGATGGCCACGAATACGAGGGAAGAGCTCGCGAGTTTGATAAACTCGGTCGAGTTGGCCTCGGATATACCGTCTAAGCTCGAACCCTTGCGCCAATTGAAGCAAGATTTGCCCCAACAGGACCATGTCTTGCTCTCGGAGTTCCTGCCTCTCCTTTTGGAGCTCAAGTCCGACCGGTTCAGCCCGGTTCGCAAGCATGTTGCCGAGTAACGCTCCGCTGAAAACCCTAGTTACACTTTTCCCGCTACATTTGATTTGTTTTTATTTTTCCTCGTAAAATATTTTTTCTTGGCGATAACAATATCACATGGAAGACTATATATAGTTTCACGGTTGTAGTGTTTTCGCAGCTGGTGTGTTTCTGGTTAAAGCGTTATATGGTTTTGTTTGCTTCAACATGTAGGATTATTGGTGAAATTGGACTTAAGCATGTGGAATTCTTACCTGAAATTGTGCCTGAGTTGATTGCTGTTTTGAGTGACGGTACACCGGCTGTTGCACGACAAGCCATCGCTAGTGGGATCGAATTGTTTCGTTCTACTCTTGAAAAAGTTACAATTCAGGTTCTTAATCTGTATTCAAGGTCTTTGAATTCATTTATATTGTGTTTGATACTTGTCGAGGATTGTTAATACCCCATGCCGCTGAACTTTTATGCCTTTTCTTCTAGTTTAGTTTCTACTGTACATTTTTCACTCTATTTGATCATAGATTTGAAAGAACTTCAATTCTAATTATATTTTTTTCTCGGAAATTCACACAGCTTATCTAACTTGTCTTTGGTTGGTGGACTTAAAATGTCTCCTGGTCTACCAACATTTCCAAAAAGTAGTAATCGCTTAGCATGGGTACTTTCAACTTAATGATTTAGTGATTAAATTTACCTTTTCCTATAAGCTTAAGCTTTTGGGATAACTGGTGATTTAACATGATATCATAGCTAAAGGTCCTGAGATCGAATCTTGACTCCGTCAATTCACCCCATTTAAATTATTCCACATGTTGGGCATTCCCTATTAAAAGGGAGTTTGAGTCCACATGTGAGGGGAGTGTTAAAGTAATGATTAAGTGATTAAATTTACTTCTTTCTATAAGGTTAAGTTTTGGGATAACTAGTGATTTGACATAGATTATTATTGCACATGGCTGACCATCCTGTATGACCTTACTATATGCAAAAATGATAAAGTCATAACAATGGTTGGACATGGTGTATCCTACAGTATACATTTTTCTGCAACAACCTTGTCACTACATACGTGCTTGCATTTGTGATCATCAGGGTCTATATGCAAGTGAATTGGACAGTTCGCTTGAGTCGTCATGGGCATGGATGTTGAAATTCAAGGACAAAATATACTCAATAGCTTTTCAGGTAAACAATGATCTTATGATAACATGGAACTCAATATTGTGCATGTTCTAATTCATTGTAATGGCATGTTCCCTAGACGGGAAGTGGTGGGACAAGGTTACTGGCACTGAAGTTTGTTGAAGCAGTCATTCTTCTTTACACACCCGATCCTAATGGCTCTTCAGAGCCCCCTCCTTATGAAGGTAATATGATTTTACTTTACATTTCAGGTTCAGTGAGCTTGAAAGTCAAGGATATGCAATTTAAATATGTGGATACATTACAACTCAGACAACTTGTATTTGCTTATATAGCACACTGACCTGCATTGTAGGAAAGTGTGTGCAATTTAATATATCTTGGATACGTGTGGGTCACCCTTTGCTTAATGTTGGAGATTTGTCAATTGAGGCCACTCAGAGTTTGGGTCTATTGCTTGATCGACTCAGGTTCCCGACAGTGAAATCTCTTAGTAACGCGGAAACCATTGTGCTCATTAACAGGTAATTTGGCCTTTCTCTATCATATGCTTTTTCAAATTTTCTGCAAGAATTTTGCTATTTCAGTTAATCTGTTACTTCAGACGAATGGATTTCTTAATGCCAAAAGGGACAAGTATATGATAGGAAAAGGCCTTTCTCTATCATATGTTCATCATCAGTTCATACTTGAAACAATAAAATCAAACCTTTATATTGATATGTAATGGGTTTGTGAAAAACGTAATTCACATCTTTTGAGAGACTTGTACCGAATTGAGTTGCAATAGTGTTCTCTCTTGATGGATTTTTCTCTATGCGTTAATCTGCTCTCCCTCCAGAAAAACACAAAAGAAAAAGGAGTAAAAAATAAAGAGATATTCTCCAGCCGTTATGAGTGTTTGAGCTTCTATTTTTATTTCACCCAAAATGCATATCTGATATCAAAAATTTAAAAACATAAAATTTCCCTTCCCCTTTTACATCTCACTCTAAAATGTTGTTCTTAATGGAAAGTTGAAAAAAAAACCAGTAATAGGAGGGTAAATTAAAAATGAGTTTTCATGACATTTAATGATTCCCCTTTAAAAGGGTATATCTTTTGCAGAAGACACTAGTTATGGGACAGGAGTAGTTTTTTCCCTAGGGCCTTTTCTATTCATTGACCTTCCTTAGTTACCAGGCTTTGTTTGGAAAAAGAATTATTGATGGTAGACTTGGTTCTTGAGGATTGCTGAAAAACATGATTTTTTTCACGTCATGCTCATTTAAAAAAGTGGTTTATTTGGAAATTCTTGTTGGTTTATACTTTTGTTTCACTTAATTGCTAGTATCTGTTTATGCTATTTGTTAGGTTCTTGTACTGCAGTTTGGCTTTATCTTTTGTTATATTCTGCATGTTTTTTTTACCAGTTTTTCGGCTATTGCAAAACAAAGGCCTGCATTCTATGGACGGATTCTGCCAGTTTTACTTGGTTTGGAACCCTCAAGCTCTGTGATCAATGGAATGCATGTTTCTGCGTCACATCATGCTTTGAAAAACGCCTTCCTCACCTGCTTGAAATGTACACACCCGGGTGCTGCTCCGGTATTTCTTTTATTTCTTTTATACTGAACGCATATTTAGTGTTCTTAAGCGAGTACCTTAGGGCCTATTTGGAAAAAAAATTAAAAACTGTTGCTTCTCAAACGATGAAAACTCTTTGTCAAATATCAGTTATCCAAACAGATTTTCAGATGTGGCCCCCACCACTAACACCTCTCTCTCTCTCTCTCTCTCTTTTATAATTATAAAAAAGACAACAGAACACTTTTCACAAAACTCTTCTAAAAAAAATAACTAAACACTTGCTCATTTTTTCAGGTGTAGATCTTCCTTGTTACATTAAAAAACATTAAATTTTTTTAGAAAGTGGTGGCTGGTGTGGTGGCAGCAGCAGCAGCAGCAGTGGTGGCCACTGTGGGGCTGCCATATCTGTCTTGCATCCCCATGGTCACTGCCAGATCCAACTTGTGGCCCCACGGTGGCCACTAGATCACCACTGCAGTGGCTGCCATATCATCAATGGCTGTGGCTAGGCGGCCATCGGCGTGGAAACTCCAGTTTTTTTTTTTTTTCCTTGTTTATTTTATGAAAACAATACTTAGGTTTTTGTTTTTCAGAAACACTAAATTTTACCAAAATACAACATATTTTTTTCAAATGTGTCCCCTGTGAAATCAATTATTGATTTTACTTTTTTCAAAACCCAAAACACTTCTCAAAGACTTTACAAAACCAACCATTTTCTTTCCCCCTTGTCTCTTTATCTGGATTTATGACTAACATGTTGTGGTTGTACTATATTTCAAGTATGCAAGTTTTTTAATCAAATAAGCTATTAACGTTTGCCCCTTGTTTGTGGAGCCATATGTGTAGATATTCCAAAATTTTCTATTGGATGGTACTGTTGTCAGGTCTTTGCTAACTTTGACAGGCACATGACTTGACATTGATTCCTTGAGGCTTGCATATAGAGACAAGGAAGAGGCTGTTTTAGGGTTACTATATTCTGCCCTAAGGCTGCCTGACGCATGCATTTAACTCATACGACTAATAAAATATTATTATGTTAACGCTTGTAAAATAGTTTTAACTTTTCTTACTATTTTCTTTTCATCTTTGATTGGGTGTTAAAATCTCAGATATATGATTTGTATTGAGCATTACTTATGTGGCTTTTATGTGCACGTCCTTCATATATTCATATAGACATGTGCACACTGACACGCATAGAGTACATGATATGTACATATGCATGCATTTATTATCCACGCAAAAAACAATGTGTACATTTATTAACGTGTCTATTTGTGTATGTATGTATTAATATAAATTATTAATATATTTTTTTTAAGTAATAGAAAGTTATATAAAAAGCGTAAGGCACCTCTATGTGCACAAGGAGTATACAACAGGAACACTTAACATGAACAAGCAAAAGAATGGCCCAAACAACCCGACACCAGAATGAACCTGCCCAAAAGCCCAAAGCCCAAATATACATTATTAAATTGGTTGTATGTGTCTATGTATGTAAGTATATATGCATCAAATATGCATTAATAAATTTGTTGTCAATCTTAGGCCTGTTTTCTAATTCAATATAAAAATGTTTTGTTCATAAAAGTTAGCAGAGAATTTAGTTTAATTATTAAAATTTTGTATATGATGCCTTTCCTTTGGATCACGGGTACTCACAAATTGATACTTGTTCTGAATTTCTATATTATATAATCAAGCCATATCCCGAGCTACATAATACCTTTTTTCCCATTCGAGTCTTTGTAAGACCATATCTTTTGATAAAATCATAGGCTACCATATCTTCTAGATAATCTCTTAGCATGGCCTATAGAACTATTTTTGTCATTGATATATGTTATGTTTCACAACCAAGGTTTTATCCCAGGTAATTGGGTTGGGTCAGCTAATTGTACGTCCCTAATTTCTCAAAATTTAGTGTTTATGTATTGGTTATTGTTGTTTGGTAGTGTTATTCTTAAAATTATTTTCTTTTTTTGGTTGCCATTGGATGTTTGCTGATGTGGTTGAACACCTCACCTCACCTTATCTTTACTCCTCCTTCCTCGCTTATCTGTTAGTTAGCACAGGACTCTTGACTGATAGTGGGTTTATCTGGGATAGGTGATGAATATATTGGCATCACCAAATTGGTTAAGATACTTTCTTCACTTTCATATCTTGTACTGGAAGAAGTTTCTTTGATATTTTAGTAATTTGCTTGTACACCCATCAAGCCAGTGCCCTTAACATAGCATCTAAATTGTCACTTCTCCCTTGGTTAATTTCTGTGTTATTGTTATCTATTGGACTATCATACTCTGGGCTTGTCATGCGTTTGAATATTGCAATTTCTACCTTGGATTTTTGCTTTGTCGCACAGAAGTGATAAATAAGGGATTTTTCGTTTCTGCAGTGGCGGGATCGTTTGGTTGGCGCCTTGGGGGAGATTAAACCCATAGGGTTGGCAGAACAAGCTCTTCAACAAGGTTGCAAGTCTAATGGAAGTCTAGTCGAAGGGAAAGAAGATTCACCAGTTATTATGGTACCTGCCAACTTTGCTTCCCATTCTATTCATAGGCATGTAAAGAGAGATTCACGTACCCCAGGATATACTTGACAATGGCTAAAATATTTTACAGGAAGAGAAACCCACGATTAAAGCATGTGATGCTGTGGACAGTAATTTGGGGAGAAAAAGATCTGGATCACCGGATGGCAGTGATCTGGCTGAAGATGAAGATGTGGCAGAAAAACGAGCAAGACCATCACCTAGTGTCTCAGAGGAATCGACTAGAGAGTTGGATAAGAAAATCACAACACCTCGGGATGACATTCCTTCAACTCATCCAAACACTTCCAGAGGAGATGGTGATTCTGGACCTGTGCAGCAGCTTGTTGCTATGTTTGGTGCGTTGGTTGCTCAAGGTGAAAAAGCTGTTGGCTCTTTGGAGATTCTTATCTCAAGTATCTCTGCTGACTTGCTAACTGAGGTAGTGATGGCTAATATGCGTTACCTGCCTCCCAATCGTTTCAAAGCTGAAGAAGATGAAGATTCGCTGAACATGACTATTTCTGGCAGTGATACTCAAGCTAAATATCCTCCATCATTTATAGCAAATGTTCTGTCACTTTCTAGTACTTTCCCACCAATAGCCTCACTGTTAGATGCTCAACAGTCTGCATCCAGTGATATAGTGGTATGGTATTCTCTTTTAATTCTGATTCTGAGAGCTCCTTTTTTATGTTCCTTTTTCTGGTGTGTGTGTGTTGGGGGCTCCAATTGTTTATTTTCTGATCCTCTAGTGATCTGTAATTGTATTTATTTAACTCTCTTTTTGAGTTAATTTTTTTTTTTTTTTTCTAGTTTTGCTATTCTAAGGTTATTCATATTAATGCAATTGTAGAAACCTCATGACGAGGAAGAACTTGTGGCTGTAGCTGATACAGTACTTGAATGTGCTGGCATGGACCATAATGCAATTTCGCCCACTGGTTTACTAGCTTCTTCTGATGTTGTTTCATCTGGAATGGAGAAAGACTGCTTTCCTGTTCCATCTGATATCCATGATGTGGAGAATCTAGAGAGCGAGATACCTGGCCTGGATTCTTCTGTGCATACTGATGGATTGTCAGAGACTTTGGTTGCTTCCTCTTTGGCCTCTACTGATTTAGAAGAAGCCAGTCAAGAGCAAGTTACAAGTTTGGGTCAGTCACCGGTGAATTTACTTCCATCAATGTCTACAGACAGGTCTGAGGAGCTTAGCCCAAAAGCAGCTGTTACAGATGTCACTAGCCTGGTCTCATCGACAGCAACTTCTGTTGGGTTGTCTTCTCATTTTGTCTTGCCCAAGATGGCAGCACCTGTTGTTTACCTTGATGATGAACAGAAGGATCATTTGCAGAAATTGGCTTTTAAGCGTATTGTTGAGGCATATAAGCAAGTAGCAGTTGCTGGAGGTGCACAAGTCCGCTTTTCACTTCTTGCAAATTTAGGGGTTGAGGTAAAAGTTCTAGCTTTCCAAAGATGTTTATTATCATCTGTACTATTTGTAACAGAAAGGGCTGCCGTGGGCCGTTATATATATACATATAAAGTAAGTTTTATGTTGTAAAATGGTTGTATGGCCCTATACCCTGCTGTCAGTATGCACTCAACATTTCTTTATAGTGTGTTTACCAATTTGATTTTATTGCAGTTTCCCTCAGAGTTGGATCCCTGGAAACTGTTACAGACGCATATATTGGAAGATTATATGGGTCATGAGGTAAGCGAGCTTTCCAGTTTTGTTTACTAGTTAGATACTGGCCTAGCTTTGCTTAGTTTTTTAAACTGGTTTATAGCTTCTTACATCATGAGTCTGGAGCTGAGACCTTTAACAACCTTGCACACATTCATATGTGCGTACTTGCTGGGAACTTTAAAATAACTTTTTGTTTTTGAAAAGCAGACAAACCATACTACTGGAAACACCTGTATGCATGCAGCTTAAACCTAGCTATGAGTTGTAGATTTTCTATGTACTATTTTGTTTCATTGAAGTCGTTCAATCCGAGGAAGAAAACACTAATGAACTTGGTGGCCATCACCATGTCCTGCCTGTTTGTGTTGAAATTTGTTAGATGATGAAAAGGTTCACTGTGATACTTTTTGCTCACTGCATTCATCTAACACATCAACTGACAGTAATTACTGGATGTATTCAGGGGCACGAGTTGACATTGCGTGTCCTCTACAGGTTATATGGCGAGCAAGTAGAGGACCGCGACTTCTTTTCTTCTACAAATGCAGCTTCTGAATATGAAAAATTCCTTCATACTGTGGTGTGTGTCCATTTGCCATATTTAATTCACTTGTCCTTTTGCAAGGCAAAAGCTTAGTAATTTTTTTCTTGTGCAGGCAGAAACACTTAGAGATTCTTTCCAACCTTCAGACAAATCATTAAGTAGATTGCTTGATGAAGCTCCCGATCTGCCAAAGTCTGTTTTAAAATTATTAGAGTCCATGTGTTCTCCTGGAAACTGTGACAAAGCTGATGAGTTACAAAGTGGGGATCGAGTTACCCAAGGTCTCAGTGCCGTGTGGAGATTGATTATGCTGAGGCCTCTCATTCGAGATGTGTGCTTGAAAATTGCTTTACAGGTATGCTTTTCTTAACCATGAATTTCATCATATCTGTTTGTGTTGTTTCCTTGCAGCATAGCATCTAATTCTAGTTATATTCTTCAAAAAAAAAACTAGTTATATTCTTCTTTTGTTATGTTTTTTCATTGAGAATTGCATGTTTTCTTCTCATATATATTAACCTTAACTCAAGCCACCCTAGGTAAATAAACAAAGATGGTTGGTAACGAACTAAATTTGTTGATATTTTTCTTCTTTTGGTCGTGGTTCAAATTTTCCCAATATGATATTATAATCTGACAGCTTGAGAATTCAATTTTTTGGGTGTTGTAATTCTATGACATTCATTCATTTAACCTGTTCATTATTATTCATTTACCACCTCTGCTTTTTTTTTCTTTTCTTTATGTCATTAGAAGCGCATGCTTAATTGTGGAAAAGAACTGAAGTTTTCTCTTTTGTGTCTCTTAATTGACTTTGATTGCTCTTTTACCTCCGGAAGAGTGCAGTCCATCACTTGGAGGAAGTGCGTATGAAGGCAATACGTCTGGTAATTAAGGCATAACTTCCTATTAAAGCAATAGTCTGTTTGTTAATAAATCTGTCTTACATTTCTGGGTGTATTCCTTTTACAGGTGGCAAACAAGTTGTACCCTTTATCATCCATTGCTAAACAAATTGAGGATTTTGCAAAGGAAATGTTGCTCTCTATAATAAGTGATGATGCAACTGAAAGAACAGATAGTGAAGGACCTGTCACTGAATCACAGAAGGTATGTTTTTTAATTTGCTGATGTGGAGTCCCACATTAGGCTAATCTAATTTTACATATTTTTGTTTTGGGTTTTAACTGCATAGCTGTAACTTTAATTACTACTTTTACAGTTTTCTGATCTGGAAAAACATGTCGATGAACATGTGTCAGTGAGTGTCAACAGTAAAGACATTTCCTCTGATCCTCTTCAATCGGGCATGTGTCAAATTGTGTCCTCCCTTTCAGTCTCTGAGGCCCAGCGGCACATGTCACTGTATTTTGCGTTGTGTACCAAGGTGTTATTTTATTTTAATTTAGATTCTTCTTTACTTCTAGTTTTCAATCATTTACCCTTTTGTCAATCTTTAATTAAATTAATATTTTTAATTGTGTAATGTAATTGACAGAAGCACTCCCTTTTTCGCCAAATATTTGTTAGCTATATGAGCATGTCAAAGACAGTTAAGCAGGTCTGATTGGGAATGATTTATTTTATTTTTATTTATTATTGTCATTCCCGCTATGATTTCTTGCTTCTTATTAGTTGTGTGGTGTAGACGGTTCATCGCCAGATCCCAGTACTAGTTCGTACTATGGGCTCTTCATCAGATCTTCTTGAAATCATTTCAGATCCTCCAAGTGGAAGCAAGAACCTACTAATGCAGGTTCTGCCGATTAACTTTATAACTTGCCCATCGCCATGCAAAAGATAAATGTGACAACACCCTTTCTTTTTTCTTCTTTTTGCATCAGGTTTTGCATACACTAACAGATGGGACGATTCCTTCTTCAGAATTATTATTTACCGTTAGGAAGTTATATGATTCCAAAGTAAAGGTATATCATGTTGTTTTCTCAACTCTGGAAAATAAATGAAGCAACTAGCTAATATGTGTTTGCTTGTGGTTCATTACAGGATTTGGAGATCCTTATTCCGATATTACCATTCCTATCAAAGGACGAGGTTCTTTCCTTTTATTTTTTTCTTTATATAATTGTGTGATCTACTGATAGAAGTAATCAAATGGCTGCTGCTGTTCTTTTTTACACTGATTGAATTTTCCCTTTTTATATTAATAAATATCTTTCTTCTAGCTTATGCCAAGCATATACTGGATTTACTGTTCTTTCAGTTTTCCTTAACTTTCTTATATTTACTTTTCATTATGTATTCTGAATATTGATTTTAAATATTTAGGTTGGACTTTAATTTGTTTTGCTGCAAATAATGCCATTAGCTTCTTTTGTTAGGTTAAGCTGATATTTCCCCATGTTGTGAATCTTCCACCAGATAAGTTCCAAGCAGCACTTGCTCGCATATTACAGGTATTTTTTTTTCTTCATTCTTCTTAGTTGCATTGGTGCTCTCTGGGTATTGAAAGTGATATGCTTTTTCTAATTGTTATATCCTACAAGGCTCTCATAGATAATATGCATAGATCATACCATGGCCTTACAATTGCCTATGACATTTGTGATAGAAAAACGTAATTTATGAACTGCAAATTAGCTTATTGATCTTTTCCATCTCCTATATCCTATTGCTTGCACTTTACTGAACCTTGAACCTAAGAGCATTCACATCCAGTTCTTCAAACCCACTTTCTTCAAATTTTGAAGATCCAGGCCCTGAAATGCCTACTGTAGCTTCTTTATCTCTTTTTTTTATTCAATTCTCTCTTTAAGCTAATGAAAAACTCTCTCTCTCTCTCTCACGCATAAACTCTCTTCTCTCATAGAAACTCTCCCTTCAGCTCTCTCTCTCTCTCTCTCTCACGCATAAACTCTCTTCTCTCATAGAAACTCTCCCTTCAGCTCTCTCTCTCTTTCTCTCTCCAAATCAGGAGATTTATGGTTGTGTCACGGATCTGCTAGGGCGTGCAGTGTGAATGGAGGAGTCTGTTTGTGGGGCATTTCTTGGAGCATGTAAAGCACATAAGCTTACAAATTTGGGCAAATTGGCAGCTGGAAAGGTATTAGATCTGAGGCCAAATATGGTGGGGGCTTATGGGATGCTTTCAAGTATATATGCAGCTGAAGGTAAGTGGGGGAAGTTTGCAGATATCAGGAAGTTGATGAGAGGGCTGGATCGAAGTAAAAAGACCAGGTTTATAGTTTTGTTGTTGGAGATAAGATGGGTTCTCACATTAAAAAATAATAATAATAAAAAAGGATTAAAAATAAATGAAAATGAATATTTACTGAAGTAGAGAAAAAAATAAAAAATAAAAAGTAATAAAAAAAAGAATGCGATGTAGAGTTGGGCTACTCTACATCGCATGTAGGGTGATTCTATAAAATAGAAAAAGTGGGGCTACTGTTCAAAATTTTCTTTGCTGGGTTTTTTTGGAAGAACCAGATGTGAATGACTTTCAATCATATCCAGTGACTTTGCTGGGTTTTTTTTGTTTTTTTTTTTGTCTGGGCACTCAAAATCATCAGAGCTTCTCTTTACCTGTTCAATATGCCATATTTGTTTGTTATCAGTTTACCATTTAATTTTTCATGGAATTATAAGCTATCAGAAAGAGGTGGTCATGAAATTTCTGTAGTTCATATTTTGGATTACAGAATGCTTAATGTCTTGTTTTTCTTATTTTGTTTACCTTATCTTCTTTGAGGAATTATTCATCCAGTTCAAAATGCATGGAAGAAATGTTTTTACTTCTGAAGAACTGTTTAGTGATTTCATATCTACAAGAAGCTGATACGCATACTTAGCTTTTAAATGCATATCCTACTATCTCCCAATCCTTTATTGAATGGATATGTCATATGTATAATCTAACTAAAAACATAAACAGGGATCATCTCATTCTGGTCCAGTGCTCACTCCAGCTGAAGTGTTAATTGCTATCCATGCAATTGATACCGACAGAGATGGAATTCCCTTGAAGAAGGCATGCCTTTTTTTTTTTTTTTACCCTCTTTTAAAATCGTACCAAAAAGCACCAGTCCTTGACTGAGTAATGTTATTTTTTTGAGCAGGTCACGGACGCATGCAATGCTTGTTTTGAGCAGAGGCAAATATTCACCCAACAAGTGCTTGCAAAGGTTTTGAATCAGTTGGTGTGTACCATCAAGAACTCCCAACTTTTTATCACCTAAATTCCAATTATGTCTATCGGAGCTCACAGATGACCAAGGTTTTCCTTTGTAGGTTGAGCAGACTCCTCTTCCTTTATTGTTCATGCGGACAGTGTTACAAGCCATAGGTGCTTTCCCAGCGCTGGTGAGAAATTAAGCAGCATGATCGCCTTTTCTTTTCTAAAGAAGAGCCATATTGTTATTTGTGTGTGTTTAGGCGTTTTTGTGGACTCTTGGTATATCCTGATGTGTTCATAGTTATTTATTTCTGTTACATTTATGTTTATACTGCACTAATGCATGAGATAAAAACTTAGCATGCTTAGAAGTCAATTCAAGCTCATATTTGTCAAGTCCACTCATTAGTTGCTACAGTCAACTGATTGAATTGGCTGCTATCCCAGTATGAGAAAAAAAAGGGGGGAAAAAATTTTATGCATTTTTTCGAAATTTATACCTATACTTAACATATTCATAACTTTTAGTTTACTCAACAACTTAAAAATGATGTAGGTGGATTTTATAATGGAGATCCTGTCTCGTCTTGTGAGCAAGGAGGTGACTATTTTTACATTGTAAGCTGATTGGTAGTCATTTAGTACTTCATTCTTACTTTATCTCCTATTTGCTGAGGCGTTGCAGATTTGGAAATACCCAAAGTTGTGGGTAGGGTTCTTGAAGTGTGCACTCCTGACAAAGCCTCAGTCATTTGGCGTGTTGCTTAAGGTCCGGCTTTTCTGGTTCTATTTGTCGTTGATAATTTTCCTTCATAATGTTTTATCATGTTGGATGTGCTTGCTGCAGAAATTATTGCAGATCATAGGCTCTTTTAACCGTATCACTTTTACTGTTCTGCTCAGTACCCCCATCATGTCACAGTTACTGATCACATGTCAATTCTGTTTCTCATTTTATCAATTTTTTATTATACTTTCAATCCTTGGAATGAAGATAAAAGGATGAATAGAAAGTTACCTCGTGTTTATCTGTTTTAGTAAGAAAAATCATTAAAGGGTGCCATGAAGGAAAGAGAACTCGGATGCAATCAAATTTCTAAGATTCAGAACAGTATGAATTCTGTGTATTGTTAACAAATCATATACAAGAGCCATGAATGAAGGGAAAAAAAAAAAAAAGATTTGTTCAGGACAATGGTACTTGGTCGAGTTCAGTAGAGGGAAGTGATTGCCAATCTGGAACCTTTCCAAACCTGTAATGGTTAGGGATAATGTTGTGGGCTTTAGAAGTTCTAAAGATATGTTCTTTCTCTGCTTTGATCATGTGTTTTGTCTTTCAGCTACCTCTAGCACAGCTAGAAAACGCATTGACTAGAACTGGAGCACTAAAAGCACCTTTGATTGCTCATGCTAGCCAACCCAACATCCGATCTTCACTTCCAAGGTTTATAAGAAAATTTCATTTCGTTTTAGCTTCCTGTTATTTTGGACAAAAGTGTGTGTTTTTTAATAAATTGGGGCAAGGAGAAGTTGGGGAAAAATGCCATCTTATTCCTGATTTGCTTTGGATGTGTTTCAGATCTGTCTTGGTGGTTCTGGGAATTGCACCAGATTCAGAGACTTCAAGTCAGGCACAAACAACGGGAGTTGCCCCGGATTCTCAGAATTCAAGTCAGGCGCAAACAAGTGAAGCTCATACTGGACATACAAGCAACTCAGATAATGTGGTGACAGAGAAATCTAAAGAATCATCTGGGGCTACCTGACTTCACAAGAAGCTAATTTTAAGAGTCTGATTCCAGATTTCAATTTTGACATTGCTTAGCATACCGGATGTGCCTAACTCAGCCAATTGGGTCACCCCAAGCTCCCATAGCCAGGGCTTCTACGCTATAATCTCACTCTAAATTAGTGGAGCACGAAGTCGAGACTTATGTATTATGTTGTATTACTACACTGTCAGCAACACAACCCAGGAGCGCCATGTACAAAGAAATTGCAGAATTTAGGAGGCATGTGTTGGACAGTGTACAATGCGATGAAATTTTGTAAATGAAATATATGTGGTTCTTTTCCTTTTTAGATTTAAGACACCTCTTATACTTTTTTGTACGAAGGCTTTACCTTTTTTTCTTTAATAAATTATTATTCATTAAAAAAAATATATAGTTCTTTTATTTATTTATTTGTACTTGCTCTATATTAAAATAGATCTACTGCTGTACAGCTTTAGTTTTGGGGAATGAGCCCAACTGGGGCAAAATGCTATAGTTAGTGTCTGTATTTTTATTAAGACTTCCGTCAAACTAGATTCGTGGCATATTTGTGCTCTTCTTACATGAGCTGGTGTGCCGTATTTCAGTTGACTTTTTCACTTCATGTTTTAAGTGACTTTATGTTAATTACTTAAAACAAGATACATCAGTCTATGTAAAGTGGATGATAAATGAATATAAAGTGTGGCATTATTCTATCATAGCCGGAGCAAAATTCTGAGTTGACAGCTGAGCTGCCCAAAATTATGAACCTATAAAAATTGATCCCAGTAGAACGTTCATAGGCAGTTCCATTTCCCCCTTCGGTATATGTTAAGGTTTTAAAGAGAAATAATGTCTCAGCCTACTCACTGTATGGCTATCACATGTACATCCATCAACGAAAATACTCAAATGTGGGAGATTAGCAAGATTGGTTATATTGCAAAAGATAAAAAAGCTCACTGCTTTAACGAATTTACATATCAAAAGGAACAAATTGTTACTTGGACAATGACAACCTAAACAACTTTGAAACCTTACAAATTCATTTGAGACCGTGTGTTAATACACAATTATTAGAAGTCAACTCAATCTTGATAAACCTGCTGTCCAGACTCCAGATATTTCTCTGATAGTATAAACCATAATTGTTGCAGGTTATCCCAAAAGTCTTGAATTCTATGGTTCACAGCTGCCCTATCAATGACAATATACAAGAACTGATAATATCAGGTTGAAATGTTCTACAAAATACCTGTGCTTGGGTGCCAGAAATATCATGGCTTGTCCATGTGACCTTAACTAATCTCACACTGTCAATCAAGAAACAGGAACCCCATGCATTTGAAACCATTCTGGCATGTGAAACCGCTCGTAAAGCACGGGCCGAACATCTTTTTGCAGGGAAAGGTGCTTGAGGAGTGGAAGCAGGACATCCAAAAGCTATACATGCCATACGAAATAAACAAAAAACGAAATGAGGATGTGTAGTCAGCACTTATGGTGCACTCATTCAATTCTTCCTATGAATTGATGAAACCTAAGTACCTGATCATCATATGGCTGTCCAGCGGTGAATGGAATGCATGGTACTCCATTCAGCGGTTGCAGCAGGAAACTAAATGGGTTGTTATCAACAATGACAATTCGACAGAGATCTTTTGATAAGCATGACAGATCCTTCACATGTTCTCGATATTCACTGTCAATACACGAATGTCAAAGATATTGTCAATGTCAAACTTGCTAATCAATGTCCAAAAGTTTTTGTCTCTGCCATTAAATGTAGTACAGTGTGTCCAATTACGTTAAATATTGAGCCGGACATTTGTAATTACACAGGGTCAAAATGCTTGAATTTGTATGTAAGCACTCTACTTTTCAGCTTGGCACTTTTTTCGCCTAGTAGACAAGTTTCAAGAGAACCAGCTATAAAAGCAATCCTTATTTTTTTTTTATAAGTATAAAAAGCAATCCTTATTTATGCATCTTCAACTATCCATTTAAGTAGGACACTTCCATACACCTGGATCAACCAACTCTAGATTTATTACTGACCATGACTCTTCTATTTTACCAAACACACAAATTTATCTTATCAGTCCTTATTAATGTATCTTCAATTTAGCTAGTGCTAGATCCACTTTACAAGCATATTTTTTGGTTTCATGCATTCTGTACGATAAATCATAGCCACGCCTTTTCTTCTTCTCTTATTTCTTGTAAGAATATGGAGACACAATAAGTCCTGTGTAGAAACTTCTAAGCATTCTGAACCAAAAAGCATAACAGCCAAACTCTGTTTCTTATAATATCTTTGCTTCAATATGGTCCGAAGATAATAGCACCCACAATACTTCAAGTCCACAACAGAATAGCAGGCACATACTTGCAACAAAGCCTAAGGACATGAGCGTGCAAATTACAATAGTAAACTGGATACCACAGTAAGCTGTTACCATATGTAGATATCTTCAATAAGGTCCGAATATAGCACTCAACAACTGAGCCTTGCCCATACAATTTTCTCAAACAGTATCAACAGACATAGGTCAATACATCTCACCATCAAATAAGATTATTTACTGCATTGCTATGCCTATCCACACTCAAAGAGGTTTCCAAAATAGATCAATCCCTGCATGGCTGCATTTGCTTGTCCTAAACCCTCAGATTACAAAAAGCTCTCCTAGAAACAAAATACATGCAACTTTGGTGAAAGGGTAATAGTTATTGACAAGAGTACTTACGTGCTAACTGTTGAAGGCCGATAAAGGCGAAGGAAAAATCGGTTCTCTGCATCTATTTTGTCAACAAGTGGTCTAGCATAACCTGTTTGGTGCCAAAAGACGTTAAAAGAAAAGAAAAAACAAACAGGAAAAGATTCAAAATGAAGATGGTGAAGCGACATCAAACCTTCAAGACCAGCAGTGAATAGAACTAGATCCGCAAACTCACTAATATGTTCTAAGAACTCTTGCAAACCAGGACGTTCAAACACCGTCACGTAATTGATCTTCTCCTTTCCTTCAGAATCCTTCAACCCAGAGATATCATATCAGCATTGCAGTTACAAGAAAAACAAACCGTGATAACAGGTTCAGAGAGAGGGGGACCTTGTCTGCAGATACACATTGCATCTCGAACCACTTCAATCCAGCTTCTACTGCTTGATTACGAACAATGGCAGGCAAGCTAGAAGTTTCATATGCACATACTAGAGTCTCATCCAAATCAAGAACTACCTACATTCCAAAGTCCATGTCGTGAGCCCACTATTCCAACATTACACAACAAAATCAAATTACAAATTCAAAAGGCTCACATTTTCTTCACTATGCTATAACAACCATAATTAAAATTTACAACAATTGCAGAAGCCCAACATACAAAGCTCATAAACCCACAGAAACACTTCACAGACCAACCCACAAGCTCTAAATTATCAAGCACACTGCCTATACTACGATTCATTCATTCAAACACACTGAGCCAAGACACTAATACTATGCTCTCTACAATCTAAATCTAGAAGCATTCAAAGACAAAATCAGTACAAAATAAGAAAATAAAGCTTATGGATTAAAACTTAAAAGTTCAAACAAATTGACAAAGAAGTCGTGTAATTTACTTTCACAATCCTCCAATCAAAAAGCTAGGAGTGTAGTGTAATGATCCGATTCACAAATAACCCGGACAAATCAATCTCATCCACCTACACACATAAACTAAAAGAAAAACAAACTAAATAAATAGATACCGTAAGCTTTTCGACGCGGTGATCGTCTTCGTGGTCGTTATCTTCACCCGCGAAGCTGTCGACGCAAACGTGCGGAGAAGAATTGGAGTCGTGGAGAGAGAGCTCCACGGAGGGTAAGGGCTTGAAGGAGGTAGAAGAGGAGGAAAAGGAAGCGAGAAGAGAAGGGAGAGGGAGTGTGGCAAGGCCGATGTGGGAGAGCGCGAACTGGGCCCCCCTCGCGATCTGCACGATTATTTGCACCACAAACGCCACCCAGTCCATCAGCGCCCGCCACACCTGCACTGGTCGCCATGCGCACACCTCCGCCGCCGGGCCCATCTCCGCCATAGCCTCCCACACACAGACGCAGAGAGACTCTGACGAACTTTCTTTTGCTCGTCCTTTCGAAAATAAAAAAAGAAGATGCTTCGAGTGTGAGTTCCGACAAGAGTAGAGGGCGATCTGGTGCTCCTTTGAAAGCGTGGATTCCCGTACTGAAAACGTGGCTGATAACTACTGGACGTTTGCTTGCGTGATTATTTTGTTTTTGTTTTGTTTTTTTGAAAAATTCGTGATTATTTTGTTTTGTTGAAACTTTTTTTTTTTTGGTTGCAACGTTGAGCAGCTTGACCCAATTATTGGTTTCCTTTAAATATATATATATATATATATATATAGAAAATGCAAAATCACTTGGTATTAAAAATTCAGAATAAACTCAAACGGGTATGCCCAAAAAAAAAAAAAATTTACTTCCTCCAGGCAAATTCCATTAAAATATTTGATGAATTTCGTTAATGCATCACATTAGTGTCAATATAATAATAACATATGTCACTCTTAATAAAAAAACGTGGCATGTTACATATTATTCTTTCAATCATCTCTTTTTATAAATTCAATTAATTTACTATTAAATTTGTGGACTCATATGAGTCTCACACAAATTTAATAATGATTTCACTCATTTTATTATATAGTGATGAATGAAAGACAAGATGAATAATAATTTTTGTCATTTCTTTAAGAAAAATATATAAATTAAAAACTTCAAAAAGTAATTTTTGTATTAAAAAAAAAAAAAAGGAAGGCGTGGTTGCCGAGCCACCCCCAACCATTTCTTGGCAGGCAACCCCAGCCAACAGGTGGCTACCAAGCAGCTACTTATTTTTATTATTATTTTAAATTAGTTAATTTTAAGTACGTCCCATTATTAAAATATCAGTATATATGCTATGGGTTTTTTTTTTAAAGAGAAAATTATTTCAGTCTCATTGAAGAATAATCATGAGCATAAATGCTTTTACACTACAGAGCAAAAAACTCTAATAAAATCATAACTGAAACTACAAGGTTATAAGTCATAGATATTTACATAAAAATCAAAATTCAAATTCTATTTATGACAATAATATCTGTTATCCATAACTAATTTTTAGTTGTAACATCAAATTTGTTCCAAACATATTCAACTCAATGCATAGGTAACTCATCCTTTTCGTTCTAGTAGCAGAAAATCCATGCTGAAACTTATCCTCCTAAACCCGATAGCCAAAAAATATATCGCATCCACAACCTAAAGGTCTGGATCATTCTTATTCAAACAAAATTATAGAACAAAACAGAGAAAACTTAACCCCACATATATCTATTATTGCGAAGACAAGATCTACTCCTCATCAACTCGAAACAGTTAGGAAACTACATCATTCTTCTTGTAGATTGCTCACAAGAGTAGATATTGGAAAACAAAAAACTCTTATTCAAAACAAACAAAACAAAAAGCACAACGATAAAAAACAACAATCGGAATGGATGAGATGATGGGCATTGGCCAACGTTGACACGTTCAGGAGGAGATGGGTAGCACAGCACCTTGGTAGGCAGACGGAAGTGGTTGGAGTTGTTGCATATGACCAAAAAAATCTAAAAAACATAAAGAAAACAAGAGAAAAATAGGTAGAAGGGGAGGGGGAGATTAGGAAGAGGGATAGGGAAGGGGGCTCAAAATGGTTCTTTGACGGCTATATATATGTTGTTGTTTAAGCAACGATCAAGATTAAGTCTCTCAAAATTTATCTTCATTTTCTCTTTCTTATTAAAAGCTTTTGAAAATAAGGCAACTTTGAGATTCAATCTATAAGGTAACTTTGAGAGTTTTTTTTTTTTTGCATATCGTATAGACTTTAAGTTCATTTTGATATCATAAAGAGTTAATTGTAAATCAAGAAAACTACATACATTGATTTTTTTTTTTTTTATTTTAGTTTAAGAGCTTGTTTGGAATTGCATTTGGGGTTTATAGGTGCTTTTAACATTAAAAAAGTCCGCTTGAAGAAAAAGTATTTGTTTGATAAAAAAAATTAAAAATGCTTTTAAAAAGGTCAAAAAGCCTAAAAAAATGGCACTAAAGCTTTTGCCCAAAAACTCATTTTATCTTATAAATTCTATTTCTCAAACACAATTCAAAATAGCTCTAAATTTTTAAAATACTTAGCATTATGGAGTCCAATAGAGATCAATCAACTCTAGCAGTCCAAGAGGTAGCTTGTTTTCGGCCCAGAAAAGAGAAGTAAAAGGAATTGGGTCGAAAGAGAATCTAAGCCTAATATATTAACGGGCTGACGAAGCCCATTTACAGAATCTGGTTTAGATAACTCAGCACTCAACACAGTTCTTTGTGGGGGAAGAAAACTCCGGCCAGAAGCGCAGGAAAAAGGAAAACAAAAATCCAAATATAAACCCACGCCGAGCGAGGAAGAAGGAGAAGGAAATAGAGGAAGAAGAAATCAGAAACGGAAAAAGAAGAGGAGGAAAAGGAATGGGCGTGGATTACTACAAGATTCTCCAGGTAGACCGGAACGCCAAGGACGATGACCTGAAAAAAGCATATCGAAAGCTCGCCATGAAGTGGCACCCGGACAAAAATCCTAATAACAAGAAAGACGCTGAAGCCAAATTCAAGCAAATCTCCGAAGCCTACGATGTGAAAATCCCTTCACTTTTCACTCTCAATTTTTGTTTGCTAAGAGAAAAGAATGATAATTAGTGGGTTTGATTGTGTGTGAATAGGTTTTGAGTGATCCGCAAAAGCGAGCAGTGTACGATCAGTACGGGGAAGAGGGGTTGAAGGGGCAGGTGCCACCGCCAGGTGCCGGTGGGTTCCCCGGTGGGCATGAGGGCGGACCGACGTCGTTCCGGTTCTCCACGAGGAGTCCGGACGATATCTTCTCGGAGCTATTCGGGTTCTCGGGCTTCGGGGGGATGGGCGATTTTGGTGGCGGCGGCTCCCGGGCTGGCGGCTCCGGGTTCCCGAGGGGCATGTTCGGTGACGATATATTCGCGTCGTTCAGAGGCGGAGGCGGCGAGGGCTCCGGCAACCCCCTGAGGAAAAGCGCGGCGATAGAGCGCACGTTGCCGTGTAGTTTGGAGGATTTGTACAAAGGGACTACGAAGAAGATGAAGATTTCTAGGGATGTCCCCGATTCCACTGGGTAAGCTTGGGATCCTACATACTTAACTTTTTATAGAGCTTGATTTGGACTAGTTTTTGTACGGGTAGTTATCTTGTCTCACATTGGATCATCTTGCTGCGAATACTAGTGCAGATTTAAAAGGTTGATTTAGATTCTAGATCTATATTTCCAAGCACATGTTATAATCTAAATGAAATGATTGCAAGGATGAGTATAAGGGCCCAAGAGTACCAACCTTTTATAAGTCAAGGTATAGTATGTTATTCTTTAGTTAATTGTTCACTCTCGAGTCAACAACCTCAAGTAGATATTAAGAGCAGAGATTGTGCATTTCTTAGAATCAATCCAGTTGGTGATCTTAACATGATGCGGACAGATAAAATAATTATTGGGAAATAGGACAAGGGAAGCCAACTTTAGAAGTGATCTTGGGTTACCATGTGCATAGATCTGTCGTTTATTCTGTTTAGTTCCTTTGAGGTTTTGTTGCAACTTTTTATACCTTTTGCTTCATAATGCACTTGTAGCATTTAAGGGATAAAATGTGTTCAATGTATCGCACTAGTTATGATGGTAATTTTCCGCTTTTCCCTCTCCAGGCAATTCATCAGGTTCTCCGTCTTATTGGCAAAAGCATTTTGCAATAGTATCATTTATTTGTGAATATTTTTGTATCTCAATAACTTTAAAGAATGCTTGATTTCTTTATTAATATTGTACTTTGCATGTACATGTCACCATGTGTGTGTTGCCTTGTGCATGTTCAATACAATCGATATATTGTTTTGGTGCCAGCTGACATTGCTAATGATGCCAATAGTTTGAAGTCTATTTGTGTATTTATCATTGTTTAGTAGCCAGTTTTGCTGGGGTAATTTGAATGCACTTTGATTTTGCAGATGACACATTGATTTTTTGTGAGGCTATTCCTAATCGGTCTCTTTTATTATGTTTTGAAGCTGTATCATGGTTGGAATTAAACCTGGCTAGATCATAGGTAGTCCATGTTGGAGGCTTGGCCAATATTATTGGTTGAAGGGACTCTTTGCCGGTGAAATATCTAGAGTCCTAGACCTTCCGTTGGGGGCTTTGTTTAAGGCAAAATCTATTTGGATGGTATGATTAAAAAGATGGAATGACAATTGGTAGGTTGGAAGCTGCTTTATTTGTCTAAGGGTGGTAGGATGGCTTTGATTAAAAGCACTCTTTCCAATTTCCAGTTGGAGTGGCTAACTACATCAAGAAAATTCAGCGAGATTTCTTGTGGGGTAGAGTCGGTGACGAGTTTAAATTCCATCTAGTCAATTGGTTTAAGATTTGTACTCCACTTTCCTAAAGGAGGTTTGGGAGTGAGGAACTTGATTCGGTAATCAAGCTCTCCTGTGGAAATGCCTTTGGCAGTACGCCACAAAGAGGGAGGCTTTGTGGAATAAGAGAGCATATGGGGTGGGTCATGCTCCAACGTGGTGTATGGGTCCTATGCTTTGGGGGTGTGGGAATTTTTTGGGGGGTGATGGTGGGATTTCTCTATATTTATGAGATTTGAGGTGGGAGTTGGGTCTAAAATTCGGTATGGCATGAAGTATGGTGTGAAGATCAGACCCTAAAGGAAGCTTTCCTAGTGTTGTTTAGTATTTGCCCGTTTTAAGTAGGCCATGGTGGCAGATCATATACTGTTTTGAATAGAACCTGTTAGTGGAATATTACCTTCATCAGATCCATGATTGGGGATGGAGATGGTCACCTTTTTCTTCAATCTCTTGTACTCTATCAGGTTGAATTGAGTGGGCGAGGATAGGATCTATTGGATGCTGCTCCCTTCCAAAAGGCGGACATTTGAGGTTAGATTTTTTTATCATGTGCTTAGCCACTTGCTTGCCTTTCTTTCCCCTGGTCACATTTGGAGAAATAAGATGCCTATGAGAGTGGCTTTCTTTGTTTGGACAGCAGTGTTAGGGAGGATCCTGACCTTGGATAATGTAAGAAAAAGTCACGTCATAATAATGGATTGGTGTTGCATGTGCAAGAAGCGTGGGGAATCCATCATTCATCTTTTGCTCCATTAGAAAGTTGCTAGAGACTTGTGGGTATCTGTTTTCCATCTTGTCGGGATAGAGTGGATAATGCCTGGTCGGGTGATGGAGTTATTAGCTTGTTTGAGAGGTCAATTTTAGTAGTCACCATAATTTAGAAGCCTGGAAGATGGCTGCCAATTGCATGATGTGGTGTATTTGGAGAAAACGCAATTCCTAAAGTATTGAAGATTGTGAGAGTGATGGTAGAGTTAAAAGATATATTTTCCAAACACTTTTTGTGTGGATGGTTGCTATCAACAATACTTGCTTTTCTAATCTCTGGTTTGTGTTCTTCTCCTTCTCCTTAAGTGGGTGTTTCTCTTGTATACTCTATGTGTACTCGGTAGTGCTCCTTTGTGCTTTTTAATAAAATTGATTTATTAATTAAAAAAAATTCCACGGAACCTTATCTAAGTTGCTATTATAAATTTGATGTCGCAATATATATTGGAGGATTCCACTGTTTAGGCTTGTCAGTTATCATGATGCTACGTGTCTACTTTTTTTTTTTTTTTATAAGTAAAATTGTATATATCAAAAACCCATAAGGGGGCACACCACTAAAAGAAAAGGGTGCACATCACAATATAAAAAAGAGTGCGTCTAGACACCAAAGAAACACCCTAAGCTCACAAGGAGCACCCAAAACAAACACCCTCACATAATCACTCCTTCCCCGACTGGGCCTGCAGATTGAGCCAAGAAGTTGCCACAGCTTGCCTACTCTCAACATCCAAAGATGCAAGCTTCTCCCGCATCCGCAACATCTCTGTAGAGCAATCTGGAGAGAGAGCATCCAGTTTAGCACGACTTGTTCTCTCAACAATAACGTCCAATTTGGCGAGAAGCTTCTCATCTTGCTGCAAACCAGCCCTCAACCACCCAAAGAACCAGGCCTGCAAATCTTTCCTAGCAGAGACGGCAAGTGGCTTTGCCGCTGTTGCAGCTCCAATAAGATCATTCTTAGCATACCCAGGGGACGAACACTCGTCAGAAATCGACGAACACTCGTCAGAAATGTCAAACACCGTTGAAGACTCCTTTCCACCAGCAACAAGTCCTCAGAAGTCGTCGAAGAAATGGGGCCCAAGACAAAAATCGTCGAAGAAATGGGGCTCAAGTCAGGGCAAAAAATAACACTAGACCCGGAAACCGACCCGGGATAGCCCAAACCCAACTTACCCAAACCCAATCCCAAACAGAGAAACCCTAATCGCTTCATCTTCTTCCTCCTATCCAAAGCCGTCACCCTTACTGGAATAGGCGATGAAAAGCCAGACTCCATCTTGAAACAATCCCATGCAGAATGCTCTTCCTTGCCATCATACCCTAACTCGAAGTTGCTCATCACTGGGAAGAGATTGATCTCCTACGATGACATGAGCTGTGGCCCAACCAAGTCCTCCACCTCACAAGAAGGAGATCGCAGTGCCTCAGCAAAGGACTGGCCAGCTTCAATCCCCTGAAAGGTGCCTTGACTTTTCTCCTTTGGAAGGGAACCCTTAGAAGAAGACCCAAGAGAGCTCGCCAACGCCGCCACCAACGAGCGAAGCTCAACCACAAACCTTTGCCAACCCCGCCCAGAGCGAGCCTCAGGGATCTAGATGATACCCTTCCGATCATCATCCACAAAAGCCACCACCTCCAGGAATCTCCCAGCTTTGTTACATCCCCCTCTCACCAACAACGACTTCCTACCCTCGCTAGAAGACTTGACAAAGTCCTCCAACACCGGAGACCGAGATGCCTTTTCCACCGTAGCAGCCAACCAGGATGCACATTGAGGACCCACCAGAATAAGCCCTAAAAAGCCCTTCCTTCTTTCCTCCAGGTGAAGCTGTGAAGCCTTCGTCGAGAAGAAGAAGGTTTTAGCTTCCACCGTAAACTGCCTCTCCATCCTACTCTCATCCCGTGAAGACAGAACAGTGCTCAAATGGGACTAATCGTTCTTACATAGTTGCCGGAGATAGCAAGATGTAGGAATGTTTTTGAAAAGATTTGAAAAAGACCGAGGAGAGAGAACCTACGTGTCTACTTTGTTTTACATATATGTAGGTAAAAAGAAGGCATTTTGTACCCCTTAAACTTCTGAAAAACTCCATTGTGATTGAACCTTTCTAACATTAATTGTTAGATAAATTGCCAGTATACAATTATACATGCTAGTGTCAAGCTTGTGTTACAGGAGAGGGACATTAGAGTGAGTATACTATTGTGTTACGGTAGAAAAGACATGTGTAACATGTAGTTTGTGTTACAGAAGATCATAAAAATGTTGATGCCATTCACTTTTTATTATTATTCAAATAAAAAAATCATTACAAAACAAAACTTTTCATTTTTCCATACCAAATATTCTTACTTTTTTTTTCACATCAACTACAATGTCTAAGTCAAATCCTTTTATCAACTACAGTGACAACATTAAAATTTCATAACAGGCTAAGGGTATTGTAGTTTTATTCCAATTGTCAAAGATTTAGGCAAAAGATGCATCTAGTTAGATGTAGGTTGACCTGCAGGAGTATATTGCATCTGGCTTTATTCCAATTCCCTATTTTGTTTCATGTTCTAAATCTATTGACCTGTAGGTGTGTGCAGTAAAATAGCATGATTGGTAGACTATATTAGTAAAATGGGTTAATGAGATCCCAGCGTCCAGTAAACTTCTTATGGTTGTTTGTACTCGACTGGTTTTGTTTATTTTATTTTGCCGTGCAGGAGATCTAGCACAGTGGAGGAAATTCTTACGATTGAGATCAAGCCAGGCTGGAAGAAGGGGACAAAAATCACCTTCCCAGAGAAAGGAAATGAACAGCGAGGAGTCATACCTGCAGACCTCATCTTTATTATTGATGAGAAGCCTCATAGTGTCTTCAAGAGGGATGGCAATGATCTAATTGTCACCCAGAAGATATCTCTTGTGGAAGCCTTGACTGGTTATACGGCACAACTGACAACCCTTGACGGACGGAATCTGACAGTTCCCATCAACTCCATCATCAGTCCCACTTATGAAGAAGTTATTAAAGGAGAAGGAATGCCAATCCCCAAGGAACCTTCCAAAAGGGGGAACTTGAGAATCAAATTTAATATCAAGTTCCCTACCAGGCTTACTTCAGAGCAGAAAACCGGCATCAAGCGATTATTAACGTCTCCATAACCACGGGTGATAGCTCTCCCTACCATCTTCCAAACTTGTGTAAACTTGCATTTGTTTTCCCTGCTGGTTTTCATCCTGGAAAGAAAGTTTATGCTTTTGCTGAACTGAGGATTCCACAAAAACAGTTATTTAGGAGTTTAAATTATTTATCATCTTTTCTTTTTCCATTCTTGTTTGCGTGCTAGCTAATGAGTTCACAGAACAAAAGTTCAATAGGCTTGCTGGCTTGAGCTGCCTTTGCGCCCTCTCCTTGCAGTTTTTGCTTCTCCACTCTCCTCTTTGGTTTTGTCAATTACTGCAGACCACATAACCATGAAGAATGAAAATGGATGGATTTCTTGAGCATGCCAATCATTTTGGTGAGAGATGTAGACTTCACCTTGATGCAGAATTTGTGAGCAGTCAAATTCCAACATGATCTGTCTATTTATTGTTATGTAAACTGTTAAGCAAAAAGTTAATGCCAGTTCCAAAGTTTGCAGATCATCAAGTCTTTGGGATACTTCAAAAGTTTCCATGCTCTTATTAGTGGAATGAACATTTTTTAGGGCTTCATGGAGAAGTTTCTGCCCACAAGAAATCCAAACTGTGAATTGCAATTTAGGTACTTGATATTTTGGGGTAAATATTTTAGTTGCAGTGGACGAATCAAATACTCTTGACCTTCTTCCAACTTTAGGATACAAAAGTTGCATGGGACTTCCAAAATCTGCAAATTTGCCATCAATTATGAGAAAAGAATGTCCTCAATTTTGTGAAGGGGAAGATTGCCCATTTATTAAGAAGCAATCCTATGGTTCCTTTAGGGCCAAGCTATCAACATCCAACATTAATTTTGAAATGGGCTCGACTTTTGTCAGTCATTCAATTTAATGTACAAAATATGCAAGCAGAACCTTTTTTTTTTATTTTTTAGCTTAATTTATTCAATCCAAGTTATTCTTATGGGTACACGGGACTTATCCACGACTCTCAAAGATCAATATCTACATCAAAATGGTTAAATATCCTTACATAAAATGTTTAATTGAAATAGAAAATGAAATGAGTTGGAGTATTATTTCTGTAATTAATTCTTGTCGGTATTCATTTCAATTGAGTATTATTTGTATTGTGCCTTATTTATTGTGAAAGAAGCGTTCATATATTAATTAAATAAATATATTTTTATAAGCGTAATATTTTAGAATAAAAGAAATCCACTTGAGAAGTTGCGAAAATCGGAGGTTCAAAATTGAAATTACAAAATTGTGTAGGGACCCGTCCAAGAATACGGGGAAGAAAAGGGTGCAAAAAGAAAATTTCGATTCACACACTCCCCTCTTTACTATCTACAACCCTGGGGTCTCGCTTCGGGTCGGATCGGATTCTGAAGAAATAATAAAAAGAGGAGTGGGAATAGAAACAAACAGACAGCGTTAATTACACACTCTGACTTCCCCCTTTCTCCGTTTCGGTCCTCACCACGTTTACATGCATCTCTGAATCTCCCACGCTCTCCCGGATCCGTCCTCATGGTCTCGCCGTACCCTCTCTGCAATTCCAAATCCCACTCCTCCAATAGGCAAAATTGCAATTCGTAGCCCTAAATTCACATCCAATCGGCACCGTTTTTGGATCTCTGATTGCTCACATGGAAATGGCTTCCAGTCCGCGAACCGTAGAGGAGATCTTCAAAGATTACAGTGGCCGAAGAGCTGGCCTCGTTCGTGCTTTGACTCACGGTACTTTTCGCTCTCTTTCTCTCTCTCTCTCTCTCTCGCGAGTATCTGACAGTTGGCTTTTTTTTTTTTTATGGTTTGGTACAGACGTTGATGAATTTTATGGATTCTGTGATCCAGGTATTTTTTTTCAACTATATTTCGTTTTGATTTATTAGTTTGAAGATTTTGCCTTTCGGTTATATAAGAGTTTTGTTTGGTTTCTGGGAAAAAAAATGACAGAAATTTTGAACTTTTGTACTCATTTTTTTCTTTCTTTTTTGTTTCTATTAAATCTACTACGTTTAAGTTTCGTTGGTTTCGTTGCATGGTATAGTATCAGATTCCGCTCTTGTTGGCTCTATGCGCAAATATATATACGGTTTAATTTGAAATCTGATATATTTTTGGTCTATGGAGATGTAATGGTAGTAAAAATTAGGTAAACATAATCCAAAGAATTGGAATTTCAATTCAAATTTAAATCTTTGCAACAAGGTAAAAGCCTCAAGAACTGTAGAAAACTTAATTGGGTTCACTGTTTCGTACTTAATCCAAACTGAGCTTTTAAGTTTTCAACTTTCTAAAGTTTCTATATGTTTTAGTACACCGTTCTTCTTTTGATTTGTTTAGAAAAGGAGAACTTGTGTTTGTATGGACATCCAAGTGAAACCTGGGAAGTAACATTGCCGGCTGAGGAAGTTCCGCCAGAGCTTCCCGAGCCAGCACTTGGGATCAATTTTGCAAGAGATGGCATGAACAGGAAAGATTGGCTCTCATTGGTTGCTGTGCACAGTGATTCTTGGTTGCTCTCTGTAGCTTTCTATCTTGGAGCCCGTCTTAACCGCAATGAAAGGTAAAAAGTACTTCACTTTGTTGTTGCTGCGTGCCTGTGCTTGATCAGGGATGTTAACATGATTGATGTATTTGTCGGGGGGACCTTTTGGATGCTGTCGAGAAGTGGGCTCTCATTGTATTTAATATTTAGTTTTACACTGAAAATCCATGTTCAATTGGTGAAAATTTAATGCAATAGCACATGGAGTCCATGGACTCACAATATAAGTTGTGGTGATGGCTCTAATTATCTATGGTGCCTCCATTGTATATTTTATAACTTCAAATGCTATGTGTTGAAAATAAGTGATTCAACTTCCACAAGATGTCCAAGTACTTAATGTGTTTGTTTTTATAATGCGATCTTAATTTGTATGTCTGTATAATGTGAAGTAATGTCAATTTTTCTTTTTCTCGTGTTAACCTGTGGACTTGTGTCACGTCTTAAATCTTAACCCATATCTCCTTTCCTAAAAGGTGTCTTTTTGACTCATGCTCTCCAATCCATTGGTTTACAAGCAACTTTATTAGAATATGTTGCTTTATTATTGCTATTAGTGAACCTACTCTCTTATTGGTGCGATCTTGATTCCTGGATATAGGCCATGCTTTTTTTGTGTTTGTTAATTTAAAAATTAAACGTACCTTTTGTTCTTTCCCCACTGCTCCTCATTTGATGCAGTAATGGTTTAGATGTTTTAGTCTTTTACCAGTGGAATAAATAATGATTCATGAGCATGGTCTGTGTATTCTGGAAGAATGTCAGTCCTGGAATCAAACATAAAAATGATGAACATGGTCTGTGTATCCTGGAAGAATGTCTGTCCAGGACTCAAGTATAAAAATTATGAGCTTAAGATATTGTGACGTACCACAAGAGGATTCATTTAAAGAATGTGCAAGGAAATATTAGTGCCATTTTGTGGTTTGGAGGTTGCTTTGGTCTTTTTAACAGAAGAGAAGGGATGATAAAGTTATTTACTAAACCAACCTACTCATTAATCCATGCTGAAGCAGTTTTTTTGTCACACATTTGAAGTTCATTTTGCATAACCTGAAGTATTTTGTATATGTGAATTATATCATATGCCTTAATTGATTGTGGCACTGATTGCTAGTTGCTAGTGGATGCATGCATATAATTTAGTCCCTTGCTATGACATGGCCTCTAGGAATGCTCTCTATACAATGGTTTCATGTTTCTTATATCAAACAGCTGGGGTTGGGACAAGATTGATAGTGAGACGGTGTCCAAGGCCTGACCTGTTTATGTTTAAAACTATCTCCTCCAGTGAGGTTGGCAGCTTTGGGTCAGAGATTTCCTGTCATGAGTGGCATGATGATATTTAGTTTATGGTGGCTCAAAAATTGGAATGAGACTTATTGAGCGAGTTATTCTTCACATCAGTTTCCGCTATAAAGAAATTTTTTGACTCTCTCAAAACCTTTTATGAAAAAAAGTGTTCACAGTTTACCATTTTATTAGTGTTCACTATTTTTATGACCTAGAAGGACCTTTCTAGTGTATGCAAATTCTCATGCTTTCCTTGTTTATACGTGTCTTTGACATAAAGTGCTCCGAGTATGGCTTCCTTCATGAGTAGTTAAGTTGGTTTTGCTTGACAGGAAGCGTCTGTTTAGCCTGATCAATGATCTGCCCACTGTTTTTGAAGTTGTGACGGAAAGGAAGCCTGTAAAAGACAAACCCAGTGTGGACAGCGGGAGTAAATCTCGGGGCAGCACAAAGGTTAGTTGGATCAAACTTTATTTTATAATTTCTTGATTCTCATCTTTCATGAAGTTTCTCGTACTTAAGTTAGGACCTATCATCCTCTGTTTATCTGAGGTTCTGTTCGTCAAATGATAATAAAAATCAGGAAAAGTTTATTGGAATGTCCTGTCACTCCTGTGTGATGATTTGTATTCGACTATGTTGGCTTGATTTTGAATAAATGCTATTAAAGTAGAGCACTGTATGAGATGATTAAGGCTTGCAGAGCCACCATAATTTCCAAAAAAATTTACTTCTTCTAAGAAGAATCGACTTTCCTGAGATATGTTGCATTACTATTTCATCGTATTATCTCCTTTCCCCCTATTCTTGCGTGGACATGTAGAAAAAAAAAAGAGTAAAAAGATCAAAACCGATAAAAAAAAAAAACTATTTCATTGTCTTAACTAGGTGTGTACTTCCTATGTATCTGAGTTGTGCCTTCGCTTTTCAATAATATTTCAATTACTTATTAAAAAAACTATTTCATTGTACTAATGCACGCTCATAAGTGCAATCATTACTGGGTTCGCTCTTTTGTAGAGATCAAGTGATGGACAAGTAAAGAGCAATCCAAGGCTTGCTGATGAGATTTATGAGGAGGAAGAAGATGAACATAGCGAAACCCTTTGCGGGAGCTGCGGCGGAAATTACAATGCTGATGAATTTTGGATTGGCTGTGACGTCTGTGAAAGGTGGTTCCATGGGAAGTGTGTGAAGATTACACCTGCTAAGGCGGAGAGCATCAAGCAATACAAATGCCCATCTTGTATGAAGAGGGCCCGGCAGTAGGAGTCGCTCTGAAAGCCAATATTGGGGGGATGAATAACGTCATTCCAGTGGCTGACAAAATAGCATAGCAGTGTTCACCTTTCAAAGTTATGTAATGAGTTTGCTTTGATACTATTTCTAACAGATCTTCTTGGGGGTTTAAGTTATCCTTGGTTAAATATTTGCTTATATAATTAGATTCTGTTAATCTATGATGAAATCATGTGACATGAATGTAGTTCGTGTTAGATTTATATTTTTCTTTATCAGCTAAATTTTAGAAGGTGAAGTGCCATCTAACATGTACATGCACGTACATGCACTGTTATCATAATCGAATATGTGATTGTATCCATTTGGAGTGCAGCTACATACTGTTTTTTTTGTTTTTTGTTTTAATTTATTTATTGAATGATACTAATGTGGTATATGGTGAATAGGTTTGACATGGCGGCCGTTAAATTTTTGATAGGAGAATAGATAGAAGAATCAACTATGTTTATAATATAAACATATTTATAGGTACTATTTATGATAATTTTGTAAACTGAGGTAGCTATTTGAAAACGAGGCAAACACAAAGTACTAAAAACCTTGGAGACTATTGATGCTGCCAAAGCTCAACAAATTAAGGTTGAATTCTTGAAAACATGAGTCTGGATGGATGATTCGCTCTCTTTTCCTTTATAGACGTTGTTTAAAGGTGTTAGAGTATTCACATTGGCCTCAATAGGCTATTTTGTTGAGCCAATGTGTTAAAATTGGTTCCCATCCAGTTGGCTACAATGGCCAAGTAGTTGTTGAGGAGTTACAGTGCTCAACAACTTTGCTGAGCACTGTAGCTCAACAAGCTATAACTTAAATTATTAAAAAATCATTATGTCATTTCTTCTAATAAAAAATAACGTATTTGTTTCCCACTGTAGCTCAACAAGCTATAACTTAAATTATTAAAAAATCATTATGTCATTTCTTCTAATAAAAAATAACGTATTTGTTTCCCAATCACTCAAAAGGCCAAAAAAAAAAAAAAAAAATTGTATTTAAATGATAGTTTTATAATATTTAAAAAAATGATAAGGTAAAATGTTAAGTCGGATGTATATGTTTTAAAAAAGTCGGTAGTTAAAATAAATAAATATGATGTTTTGGCTAAAATTTAGCCAAAAAATTGTTCAGTCGGATGTGAATGCTCTTAAAATGCTAATGAAGGCACAACCCTCGCTTCCTTATAAATTAATCGGATAAAAGTAATTGAACCTAAAGAAGGCAAAAAATTATGGTTATGGCCCATGATTGATGTTTCGGAACTTGGGTGGGTTTGTTTAGTAAGTCCTCAAAGGGTAGTTCAATCGGCTATGGACCACAGACTTATGAAACGGAAGTCACTAAATCGAATCCTCTCTCATTCCTTTGTGTGGACATGTAAAAAAAAAAATGGTATTTTCCCTAGCCTCCAGCTTATGCGTCTATGGCTTCAAATGACTTCAGAGTATGTTTGGTGAAAATCAAACACTTGTTTTTAAACAAGCTATTAAGAAGTGCGACTGAACAAAAATGACGGTTTGAAAACATGTTCATGCAACAAGCGAGGGGTATGTTTTTAATAACCCACGATCTTAAAGGTCGAACTGCTCTTTTACTAAACACTTACCTACATTTTTAAAAATCGTGTTTTAAAATTATTATTTCTTCAAGATCGTCATTTCATGACTCAACCACAAAGCCACAACTCCTCTGATCTCATACCCAACGAGTTATGTTTGATCCATACTCTCAATGCGGTGATTAACTTCGATATCAAATTTTAGCTTGAAATCTTATCACAAGCTGCCAAAATAGTCCAAATTTTGTTGGACTGTATAATTAATCCTTGGACGCGCGCCCATCACAAATGGACACGGGACACCTACAAGCAATGAAGTAATAATTTTCCTGGGAAATTTCGGCCCCAAACATGGATTTGTTCGCCTGAAGAGTACAGCATGAAACGGACAAGAAAAAAAGAGAGCGAGTTAAATTTGAATTTCTTGGAAATTTGGAATGTCTAAAAACTTGGTTAATTCCGACAACTACAGACACTTGATGGGATATGAAAACCTCTCAATCAACCTTAGTTCGCATCGCCGCCGAATAACTTCGTCTTTTTCCAGTCCACAACAGGTTTGTCTTAAACCCTCTCTCTATAATCGTCCTCTCTACCAGGCCATTGCTCACCCGATTCTTAGACCGGCCGGTCAATATGGTCTCGAGTCGCTCAGATGGCTCTGGGAAAGATCGCCTGCGTTGGACACAGGAGCTACATGATAGGTTCGTGGGGGCGGCTGATCAGCTTGGCGGCCCTGATAGTAAGTCTGATCCTCCATTTGATTGAATCAACGATCGACATCGTTTTATTCCACTTTCTTAAGTATCGATGGCTGCATGATCATTTGTTTGGTGATGGTTTCATTACATTTTGTGATCATTTTGGTTGGCAGGGGCAACACCCTTGGGTATCCTGAAGGCTATGGGCGTTCATGGCCTAAGCATTTATCATGTCAAAAGCCACTTACAGGTCTCTCAATCTTCACTATAATTAGTTTAGTTGCCATTAAATTACAAGGCATGAAGTAGCTTGCGAGGAGGATTAGCTTAAATGGTCGACTCAGCTATTCGAGTCTTCAGTCCTACTCATACACGGTTATTGCGAGCGGAATCGTGTATCTGGGGACCCTATATGAACTAACAGTCACCAAGTTGCCCAATCTTTTACGTTTGGATATCAAAATAAATGTACTCATAGATTGTGTACGTTCATCATTTTTTTATTGGTTTAAGTTTTTGAAACAAGCTAGTGGTAACATGATACAAGAATAAAGATCGATCTTAAATTCAAACTTTATCGGTCATTTACCTCTCATTTTAATTAGACACTAAGTCTATGCATTATGCTTTATTTATTGAAAGAATGTTTAAATATTAATTGAATTATTAAATCTATCACTCCCGGTGACTTTAAACTTTAAAATAAATGATGATTTAATCATGTTCCTTCTTGTCTAAGGCTCTAGTTTTAGAAAATAAAAATAAATAAATTAGTTTATTTTATGCTGATTATCTTTTTGGGTTTTTATTCCTTTTCCCCGAAATACAGGATCTCAAAATTTGTTCCAGAATCGACCAACGGTAAGTTTTTTTTTTTTTTTTTTAAAAAAAAAATCATCCATATATATATATATATATATATATATATATATTTATTCGGCACTAAAGAAATTCATAAATAAAAAACATAAGTACTTGCTGAACATGGCTAATTCAATTCTCTAACCTTAATTGCATGTTAATTTCTCCAATTAAAGGAGGCAAGTTAGAGAGGAGAAGTATTCCAGAAATACTTGCCAAATTTCAGCACAACATCGTGAGTTGTTGCAAGTTGGAATTAATGTTTTTTGAGGAGTACTCCTTGTGCTTTCTAATTATTAATTACTGATAAATTTCTTCACCCTAATTATATATGTTGTCATTAATGCAAAATATATAATATAAATATATTTGCAGTGCTGCTCAACTTACTGAAGCGCTACAAATGCAGCTGGAAGCACAAAGGCGAATGAGTGATCAACTCGAGGTATATATATCCAAATATATTTTGCCTAAATTATTTGGTTTAGCAGTTTCAAAACGTGCCGTTTAAAAATAACAATATTTTCAAAACATAGTCTAAATTTTAAAATCATAAGGCATATATTAAATAATTATTTTACTTTGGTTTACGTACATTGAAGGTTCAGAAGAGCTTGAAGCTTAAAGTGGAAGCCCAAAGAGTTAAGATTCTCGTCAGAATCATGGAGGAACTTCGAAACCGCACGACCAATATTACAAAACCTGGGAAGCCGCCATCTCCTCCGGCCATATCACTCCCTTCCCTCTGCGACGAGTCGTCCGGCGACTCAAATGCAAAAGAATTCGAATCCGATTCAGAGGCCGACAAGACCGAAATACAGTCCGAGGAAGGATTAATATTCATTAGAGCTCCGAAAAGGCTTAGGCATGTAGTTGATCAAGAAGAGGATGTTCTGTCGCCAACACAAAAGAATATTAATATTGCTTCAGTAGATTTCGAATCCTACTTCCAAGGCATGTTTCTTTCAAAGGAACCGCAGAAAATCTCATATCCTGCTAATGATATCAACTTTTCGTGGAATCTAACAGCTGCTGCAGCCTCAGCCTGCCCATCTCCTATGGAGTATTGGAGTGGATAGCTCGATCTATTTTGTATTTAGAAGAGCATGGAAGAAACTCAAACATCTTCAATAATAATTGTCTTTCCTAATAAAGTAAAGTTGTAGCACCCACGTACGTGATCATATGGAGTATTAATGTCTTTCCTTTTTGGGATTTGCTGAGAGCATGCTTTGCTTGGTCGGAATAAATTATAATAATAGTGTCCTTTCTCTCTCTCTCTCTCTTTTCTTTTTCTTTTTTTCAAATGCCCACACAAAAGAATAGGGAGGAAATATTGTCCTTTCAATTAAGAGTTAAATGCTATGAACTACTTTACTAACTTTTAATTATTTTTTTTTTTAAAAAAAATTAACTAAAAAGTTAGTACGGTATGATAGTTATAAGATAAAAATGTAGTTTCTAACATTATTTTTTAATTAAATATAAAATGTGTTGGATTTCGTTCATTTATGAGATTTGAGCACCAACATGAGGAATTGGATCCTCCCCATTTCAAATGAAATGGATAAGTAATTTCATGGTTATAATTTAAAGTTAGTGCACGTAATGATGTGCATAATTTCATATTCTTTATATTTTTAAAAGACGGTTAATATTGATTTCATTTACAACATTAGATGCATCAACTTTAAATCTTATCATGAAAATATTGGCTCGTATCAATTTCATTTAAAATTAAGAGAATCCTTCGTAAGAAGGAATTAGAATCCTCTCAAACTCATTTAAATTTCTCATTTACTATAAATTATTAAAATAATGCTATAGATACAACTCTTTTATAACTTTCGACATGTCTTGATAGCCTCCAGAATTTGTTATAAAAGAATTGGATGTCTAGGTTTTTTTTTTTTTGGTTCAACTTTGATGGGATTGAAAGCTTAAAAAAAATAAAAAATAAACTTTGATCGGATTGAGCCTCACATAAAAAGAGTGTTGAAAAATTCATTAAAAGATCAAATTTGGAGAATTTGCCTATATGAATCATTACCCTCCTTAATCCTTATATAATTGCCTGACTTTTCCACAAGGATGAAGGATTCATAAATGCATCACCAAAGGAAAGTTGGTCATGTGCATGGGAGATCGAGCCCACACTCGATGATCTTAAGATGGCAGCCTGGCTTGCAATTGGTTTAGGCTGGCTCTAGAGCCCTACTGCCAGGGCCCAAGATGACTACATTTCAAATGATTTGGGCCCAGTCTTGAGCAGCCCAATTGTTGAGAATGTGCTCCTTGAGGCACATCATATAATAGAAGTGGTAGATAACTTGATTATTGTGAGCAGGCTTTATTTAAGAGGTGCCAAATACTAGTAATAATCATTTATGGATAAGCTAATAAGAAAGGAATTAGATCTCTAAAAATATAAAAAGATAAAAATATCATTCTACTATAATTAATTGGATATTATCAAATTCAAATGAACTAGAGAGAATCTTGTTCCATAAGAATATGCATGAAAAATACACGTAAAATAAGGCCGGTTTGGTAAAGAGTCTTGTTGTGAGTTTTTTGTTTGAATAGTAATAAGAAGTAATTGATGTAATATAAATGTAAAAAATGATATATATATATATATATTTTTAGGTCAGAAAAGTGAAGAAAATTGTTTGGTATTGACAAATACACCAACTTATTTATCTCTTATCTCACTCTCATACCAATAGGCTCATGCAGCAATGCCCACCCGCCCTTCGATTAACCTTTATTTATTTATTTAATTAATTTTTTTTTAAAAAAAAACAAAGATTGATGAGACTATCACATCAGCCTGGCCAATAGTATAAAAATGAGACGGGAATTGGATATGAGTATTTAGAATTACTCTAAAGAAAATGAATAATATGATTAGCTTTGAATATAAATATTGCATTTTTCCCTAGACATATCTTAGGGGAGCACTATCCTCTAAAAGTAGTGATATTCCACAGGCTGGCATAGGTGAACAGTAAAAGGCTGGCGTGGGTACTGTTCACCTATGCCAGCCTTATAAATATCACCACTCATCCTCTAATATTCCACCACTTTCCTTACATGTAGCAATGGTCGAAACTAAAATATTAGGAGGGACAAAACTAAAAATTGAACAAATTTGGACGTAAATATTAATTTTTAGTGGTCCATTTCATTAAAATATATACTATTTAGAAAAAAATTTAATTTTTGTGGCATTTTTAAAATTTTGTATAGGCTGAAGACTCTCTAAAAGGCATAGGTAGTTCCGCCCCTACAAATATCGTATTGAATAATTGCTAGGTTTATGATATATCTTAAAAGTTAAATTAAATATTAAAAATAATAAATAAAATTATATAATTAATCACAGCTCTATCTTGGACATTAGCAAAATTTTTGCGCGTATGAGGATGAGGATTAAATTAGGAAATTGTGTAGAGAAGGAGAAAGCCAAGAAGCCATGGTTGTGTCGCATTCATCCCATAAAGGTTAACATTGATAATATCTTACTATAACTTTATGAAGCCACCGCCGTTTGACTTCCTCTAATAAGAAACGAGGACGTGCTTGTCCTACGCAAATAAAATCATATATTTTGAAATGACACGCCAAAAAGATTTTTTTTTTTTTTCAAATTAGATATATATATTTTTTAATTTAGTCAATAAAATTGACAATAACATATGTGACTTTAATTAATATTTTTAATCAGAGCACGTTTAAATTTTCGTGGTCTCAATTGCAAAAAAAAAAAAAAATCCACACCTTTATTTAGATATGTGAATGTTGAAGAATGGTCAAGACCACTCGATCTTAAAGTTATATTTTATATTTATGAATAACTTCAATTTAAACTATTGAATTACCATGCGAGTTGATAAATTCTCTCAATTTGAATCCTTAAACTTACAATTGCAATATTCTGTCAGATTTTAAACGTTAAAAGTAAGACAATAACGTTTATAACAATGATTTTTTTTTTTTATATAAAATTTCAAATTTACCTTAATTTCAATTTTTTAAAAAAATCACAAGTGACCCATGGTTGGGCCACCTTGTGACCTTTTTTTTTTCAATTTGTTTTAATAAAAAGAAAACTGAAGGGTAATTTTGTCTTTTTAAGAATTTTAACGACAAAAATTGACGGAATTGTGTTAAAATTGAGAGATTCTAAAATTTGAAAGAGTTTGTTAAATTGTGTTATAATTTTAGAGGTCTAAAGTGATCGAAAGTTAATTAAATTTTTGTATTAAAAAAAATACACATGTTGCCATCTAATTGGGTATTAACACCGTTAAAAACTTATTGAAAAGTAGAAGAAATGATGGATTTGATAACGGTTCTATTCTTAGAAAATAATTTTTAAATTATAAGAAACAATTTAATAAGAAGTGATAGGTTCAAAGATTTTTTCGTGAATTATATGTTGGAGACGTCGAAGAAGCAGCTAGCAGCTGCGACTCAGAGTATATTGGCTGTCGCGATATGATTGGTTTTGGTTCCTGGATTAATTAACCCACGCAACACACGAAGTTCTCATGCAACTGAAAAAAGGTGCGTCAAAATTCAATGCAATCAATCATATCATGATATGATTCTTATTTAGAAAAAAAAAATAAAAAATGATGCCCATATGATTCTTTTTGGTGTCCACAACAATATGCCAGATCATCACTTCAAGTTCTCACAAGCAATGACTCCCAAATTGTCAAATTTGTACATATAACATTTAAAGCAACATCTCACATCATTCATTTTCTTTCCTTTCTGGATTATAAATATATAAGAAAGAAAGAAAAAAAAAAGGGGGCAAATTGAGGCTCTAATTGTCTGGCTTCTTCCCATTCAATTGATCAAGATTTTAACAAAGGATTGATTATTCGGAAGGAGGTGCCAGCGAGATTAGCTTTCTTAAGAAATATACATATATATATATAGAAAAAAGCTAGGAAATTATCTGGGGGATTTTAAGGATTCAACTTGAGCCTTGCCACAGGGGCCCTTTGTCCTAATATAAAGCCTGTATTCATCAAATGTCATCTGTGGATAAAGTGCCGGCCGGTCCTCGGTCACAAGCTCCTTGGCAGGTTCAATCGGTAGATCGCTCTTTGGGTTATAAAACAAGGCCAATGAAACACGGTCTTTGGCTGCATTCACGATCACCCGGTGGTCCACACTCTTGTAAATTGCATTACTCAGTACCTAAATACACATCAAATTCAACCTCAAGTTATCATAATAATAATATTTTATTATATATATATTTTTTATGAATAATAATTATGCCCACAATTTGTTGTTTAAATTGTTGCTAATCTGGATAGAAAATGTTCGAAAATTCTGATGATGCTCATTTGCCCAAATAGGTGGCCGAACTCCTCGAGACGCACTCGGACAAGTAAATCTATGGGAATTGCCTAAATTATTAGCAATCCAGACGATAAAGTTGTTAAAAATTAATCTCTTTAAATCCAGTTTATGGATTCAGATTACTAGTAATTTGTAGTCTGAATTACTAGCAATCTGGACAACAAATATAAGAAAATTTCTATGAGATTTATCAGATCCTAATAAGTAAACAGATTGTCCGAGATCTGCTCGAACAGGTGGTCCTATGAGAATTGTCTGAATTGTTAGCATGCTCTAGGGACATATTTTAATTTAAAGGGGAGGAAAACTTTCATGTTGCACAATTTAGATAGTGAGAGACCTGAATTTGATCCCCCATGTTGACGATGAAGGCATTTGGGGCAGGGTCAACAGTGACCCACTCGTTGGATTTACGGACTTGGAGTCCGGAAACATTCTCATCGGGCAGGAGAAGGGTCAAGCCACCGGGATCGGAGTGCGGGGAGAGGCCAAGAGTTAGGTCAGGCTGAGGGCATTTAGGGTAAAAATTCACCCTTAAGCATGCACCGATATTGTCACCTCCGAAGGCATTCTGAAGATACTCCTCCCCAAGCCCAAGATTTATGGACAATGCCTTCATCAATCTTCCACATAGCTTTACCACTTCGTCACCGTATTCCCCAATCAATTTCCTGAAAAAATTAAAAAATATATATACTAAACACGGTAATTAAGATCAGTTAATCCCACTGGGGATCGAATAAGACAAAAGCTTATATATAATTGGTTCATTTAGCACTTTACGCTTTAGGTGGATCATCATAAATAATTGTTTTCCACATATATATATATATATATATATATTTATTTGAGAGAGATTATTCGGCAATGACGGAAACAAAGAGCAAAAGTCCAATACTTATCTTTAAGAGGTCAAACAACGTGCTTATGCCGCATTTATATCCCCTCATATCAGGGGTAGCAGTTGTGCAGTTGTACAGTTGTACTACTCATGAAGTAAGTCCCAGGGGACCAAGTGGCAAACTTTTTGGTCAATAGCGTGCATGAAATATTAGATTTTTTTTTAAAATATTTTACAGCGGCAACCAAAAGCTTCAAAACTTTCTATGGGCAATTCTTTTAAGTTAGTCCCAGTTGTACTATTCATATCAGGAGTACCGCGATCTTATGCATGGGGCTTTATTCAAAAGATTTAGCTCCATTTGTATGTAAATAACTAAATACAAAGGATAAGAAACTTAGAAAGCATAGCTTGAGGTGTTATTGCCTCTATGGATCTTACCCAGAAGCATTAATTAGAGGAAAATGGGGAGTTTCAGTACGTTTTATAAGAAGCCAAAGTACTCCGACTCCGCTAGTACTCTCTCTAACGTAACGTCATCGTATCATGTTTTTCAACCACTCGCGGGCAAACAGAGTAATGAACATACCTGCATGATGGTGGAAGTGAGGGCCACTTGTTCTCGTTCCTCAGTGACTGAGGCATGTAGTGGAGGAAGAAATAGTCGCTCCAGTCAAGAATCGCTCCCTTCTCCACGCCCAAGCGACTACCGTACCCTTCGTACGTACTCGGCGAGTTGGCATACTCTTGCTTCTTCAATCGGGAGGTGAAAGAACTCGCGCCACACCTCTCTCACGCGTCTCATCAGCTCGTGGCTCACCCCGTGGTTCACGACCTGAAAGAATCCCCACTCGCGGCAGGCGTTTGAGATGAGTCCCAGCGTCTCCTCGCAGAGACTCTGGTCGTCGCTGAAAAGGTTCTGCAGGTTAATGATTGGGATGTTAATGGGAGTGGCCTCAAAATTCTTGGTAGTGCGGGTGGCGGCACTGTTGTTCCATGAAGGCCTGTCGGAGGGGGGCTTGATGTAGCGCGCCGGGATTGCGCTTATCCCACTCTCCGATAAGGATTGGACTCGAACCACGGGTTCCGGCCAACGTAGCAAGCAGTTCATTTTTTTTTTTTTCTCTGTTGAAAGACAAAGACAAGGTGGGTTTATGTTTATGTTTATGTTTATGGTGGATGGGTGAGAGGGACTTGGATATATAAGTACTATATATAAAGATTGGGAGGAGCACAGCTAATTATTTCGGCGCCGTGACGAACTTGATTTGCTCGATCATGATCATATTTAAAAGATATTATTAGAAAAGAAAGAAAGAAAGAAAGAAAAAAGGAAAGAAAAAGGCCGGTGGTGTTCCAAAGTGCTGTCTTTGTGTTTCTATCTCTTGAGGAAGAAAACAGGGAATGAAAAAGCAAAGCTAAGCTTGGGTTGGCGCGCGTACTGACTAACGGGGTTCACCATTAAGGCTGGGTGGAGCTAGTTGGCTGGGTCTGTAGTTTGGACCAGGCTTGAGAGAAAAGTTGCGGTTGACTCAAGCATTTAATAGACATGTGGTTTAGAAGCAATTGATGCCAGAGACCAGCTTTATCAACATGTCTTTTATTGGGGACAGTAAAGCTGCATTTTTCAACACACATGTCATGCGCAGGTTAAATCCCCAAGCCTCAAACAGTTGTCTGATGAAACTTTTTTATTTTTTATTTTTTTTAAAAGTACTACCAAACTAAACAAATGAATCAAATTGATGTGATCGACCGTAAGTAACAGATAAAAAAAAAATTATATTTTTTTAATTTTAAAATTTTTATCACATTAATTTTATTTTATTTTAAAGTTCATTTATTTGATTTTTTAACATTTTTCTTTTATCTTCTTTTCTTTTTTTAAAAAAATATTAAATTTGATTTCATCTCCATTTGATTGGTATAACAATGCTTATCAACCTTTATTTCTTTCTTCTTCTATTTTTATGAAAAGTAAAAACTATATTTTTATTTTATAATTATCTTATAATAAAAAAAAGTGATGAAAGAGGTAATTGGAACTGTTATATAAGTATTATGAAAAAAAAAATACTAGAATTTTCTTTTTTAAAATTTACAGATACTATAAGTACTAAGTTTTTTTATTTTTCATTGTCACTAAATAATCAGAATTTATTATTTAATTGTTTTTTACTTATATTGTGCCTTTTCCGGCCACCCAAATTATAAAACAAGTCAAAAACAATTAAATAATAAAATATGATTATTTAGTGACAATAAAAAAAATAATAATAAATAGTACTTGTAACACCACTTTGTCATTTTGTTGATATTGATCGATTTCTTTCATTGTTTATAATTTGAAACAAGTGCTTAGATTTCGCATACTTTTTTGCCACAAAAGAGAAATTAACTTTTGGCCGAAAAATGAACAGGAAAGATCATAGACAGACAGATTCACAGAATGCGTCCGTGACATAGATTCTGTTCCTCTACGTGTTTCTTTTGTAAAGACTAGTGTAGTGGTCAACTATCAAATCTAAGTAAATGACTAATATATATATAAAGATTATCTCAAAAGTTTACGAAAATATAGTATTATAATTCACTTTATAAATTTAAGTGGCAGTTTAGATGATTTTCACATGGTATAATATCAGTGAAAATTTTGAATTATTTAATAACTAACGTAATTAATTATCATGTCAATTTATAATAAATTTATTTCTAAAATTATACTACTTTTAATTGTACTAAAATATAAATTTATTTCTCAAATAAGGGATTCTCAAAAAAAGAAAAATTAAAAAAAGCCTGATTTTTTACTGCACAATAAGAGCTTATTTGTGATTACATTTGAGAGATTTAAAAATACTTTTAACACTTAAAAAGTTTGTTTGAAAAAAAGTACTTGTTTGATAAAACAAATTAAAAGCGCTTTTAATTATGCAAAAAGCTTAAAAATAGATAAAATACATTTTGACAATTTTTTATTTTTTTTTAAAAAGCTTTTACTTAAAAGTTCTTTTAACTTAATATCTATATTTCTCAAATACAATCTCAAACAAATTTTAAGTGTCATTTTTTATCCTACTCGGTGGCCGACCAGAACACTAAAAGGTCCAAATTAAATTTTTTTTTTTCCCTTTTACAAGCATATTCACTTTTGCTACAATTACAAGCAAAGACATTTAAGGCTAAACCCTACATACCACCGAAAAAAAAAAAAAAAGGGCTAAACCCTACGTTGTCTTGTTTGCCTACATTAGGTAGTAGGAGACCTCTCTATAAAGGCAATTGTTTCTTTAATTTATTTCGGTGAAACTTTAACAATTAATGCATTTCGAGAAAAACCAACAAAGTAGACAAGATGTCACCGAAAACTTTTCTTCTTCTTAGAGTTGTTTGAGATTAAAGATTAAAAATATAATTTTAAATTAAATTATAGAAAATGTATTATTTTGAAGTGTATTTATAAAATATTACAATTTAAAAATGCAAAGAAAAAAATGTATTTTTAAGATTTTTTTAACAAATACATAATTTAAAAGGGTAAATTATGATTTTAAAAAGTCAAACTACAATTTTATCAAACACTTAACTGTATTTTAAAAATCAAAAAATCTCTAAATAGACCCTCCTTAAACATTTCTACAAACCTTCGTCCTTAAGACTTAAGAGAATAAGTACTCGAAATGGGACATGATATAAATATATGACATAATGATTGACATATACATCTCTCTACCCAGCATCCTATTCTATCTTGTTTGGCAAAATTTGGTTAGGTCACATGGGGATGTGTTTCACATACCAAACTGGTCACGTTCATGGTCATCTCTTTCTTTCTTTTCTTTTTTTTTTTTTTTTCCTTTTTTAAATCAAGAAAACAAAGAAACCATCAAAATATTCTTAAATTTGGTAGAGTAATGTGAGATAAATAATGTCAAGATATTTTTTTGTAAAAATGTCTTGGATTTCGTCTCTGTTAACAAAAATATTGAGATTTATTGATATAATAACTGTACACCAAGCAGTACAATGTCCATTAGAGATCCGACAGAACTACCTCCGTTGGTTAAGTCATAACGGAATAATGGGTAGGAGAAAGGAAAATTTACTAGCAGATTGTGTACAATTATTTTATCGAAGCACGTATAAGTGATTTTTAACTACATTTCCCTGTTATTTATATCAAATTCAATAACACTCATAAGCATTTTTATGACTTTTCTTTGAGAGAAGAACCAATTTAAAGTAAACTCCAAAATGAATTTAAAACCTATTCTAGTTGTTTGGTTAATCTCAGCCAAGTCTCATATATGGGATGTCCTCCATAATCCTTCTATCTGTTTGTTTAATCTCAGCTAAGTCTAGCTATGACGTGTCCTCCACAAACTCATTGCCCATATCTACTTTCTCCCTTTTCTTTACTCATTTTTGACACTTTTCTTCCGTATATATATTTTTAGTATAAATTAAATTATTTAAGATAAATAATGATTTAATATATATAATATTAGAGTGAAGGTAATAATATTATTTAGAAAACTTTGATACCCTCTAACTTTCATTTAAAAAATCTCGTAAAAACTCTTAGATACCCCCCCAATCTTCCAGATTCTCTCACTTAGGACCATTTTGGTGGTAAGTTATCCAAACTACCCTTCACTCCAAAACTACACGTTTGGGCTGCTTAAACAATGAGTTTTGGGCATTTTAGGTTTTAGTTTTATTTTTTTTTTTTTTGAAAAAAAGAAGGAAATTAAAAAAAAAAAGAATGGTGGCTTCCAATTCATACCAATGTATGGAGGTGGCCGAAGCCACCCCAGGCCTTTGGGGGTGGTCCGGCCACCCCGAAAGGCCACCAAGAAAAAAAAAAATGGAGTAATAGTTTTGGAGCGAAGGGTAGTTTGGACAACTTATCACCAAAATGGTCCTAACTCCTAAGTGAGAGAAAATGGAAGATTGGGGGGGTAAGTGAGTTTTTTCAGATCGGGGTTTTTGTAAATCGTGGAAATTGTGATCTAAGTTTCTATTATTTAACTATATCTTTGTGAGAAAAAGTTTTAAGAGATTAATTAAATATGGCTTCGTTTGGCAATGGCTTGACTTGAATTGGATGGGATTTGTAAAATCCCCAAAAAACTTTTTCTCAAAATCAACCTCAATATTTTTACTTTTTATATCACATCAATAACTTTTTATCACTTTTCAAATAAAAAATCATTTACAAAACAAAAATTTCATTTTTTCATACAAAATATCTTACTTTTTTCCTCATATCAATCAAATAATCCATTTCTTTCAATCATCCATTCCCAAACTATGAAATGGCTTGGAATTATAGTTGATTTGATTGATATAAGGAAAAAAGTAAAATATTTTGTATAGAAAATGAAATTTTATTTTATAGTAATTTATTTATTTAAAAAATGATAAAAATTATTGATGTGATATAAAAAAGTAAGAATATTGGAATTGATTTTAAGAAATTTTTTTTGGGACTCTCAAAATTCAGGCCATTTTACTGTTAGCAAACACAGCCTATATGTTTCTATTCATTTAGATGATTAAAATAAGCGGTGATGGTTTAGACAAGTAACTAGAAATGCAGAGAAACTAACCGGAAATGTCAGAGAAACTTCCTTTTTTGTTTGTTTAATTACGTATGTGTCGTAATTTACATGCACTTTTGAGAAGGATAATCGATTGAAGTTTCGGTATATATCGGATGCCCACCCGACCCACGTGCTCTTATTATTATTTTATTTGATTCATGATGGAAGCATATGCTCATGTTACATGTCCGGCCAAGCCAACTAGTAGTGTTGGCTGAACGCACCAATTATTAAAGCAGTGGGTGAAGTACAAGTGTGTGTCGCTTCGCATGAGAGAAACGATGTTTGTGACGAAAATGGTTCGGTCTCGATGCCGACATAGACGTAAATATTTTTTTTTTTTCTTCTTCTTCTTCTCATCATCATCATTATTATTATTATTATTATTATTCGGTCCAATATATATTCATGAGTAGACTAGGTAGTCCACACCCCACAGGACCACGGTCCCTCAACCTCAATTATAAAGACCACCTTATTAATGTGGGCTTGACTTTCAGTGTGCTCCACGAGTGGGCTGGGGGGGAGGGGGGGTGGTAGGGGGGCAAAAATAAACAAAAGTAGGCTATTGTGGTGTAAACTTTTTCCAAAGTTTTTTTTTTTTTTTTTTGAAAATGATAAAAGTTGAGAGGTTTTTTTCGTGGGGTCCATATTTAAAGAAGTTGTATATATGTTGGGTTTTTAAAAGAAATTAAATTATTTGATAAAATTTTTAGTCTTCAGTGCTTTCTTAGCAAACATTAAACATATTTGTTTTGAAAAAAACACATGTTTGTTTTGATTTTTGTTATTATATATAGACGCTGACTTGTTACTTATAAAAAAATAATTAATTAATTAAAGGTAGTTATGTGGCTATTTCAACTGTGCATCACCTCTTACCTATTGAAATAGCTAGGTACGCAACCATGCACCTATCTTTTCTGTTCGGAGTGATTATACAACTACCTCTATTTTAAAAAAAATAATAATAAATCAAATCAACCTCCTTACAGAAAAAGTAAATACATGTTTTCTCATGTGAGGATGTATTTACCATTTAGGTCTAGCTCGCCTTCTAGATAGTTATTGCCGAGTCACAGTGTAATTTTCTATATATCAAGGTCCTGTAGGGACTTGCATGTCATTACAAGCTTGAGAGCATTTTGAATTTTCTGGGAAAATAATGTTCTTGCTCGTCTTGTTCTTCAATTAGTAATTATTCTTATAAAATTATTGCATCTAAGAATGGTGAGTTCCTGGGTAATTAAACATATGCTGAGCTGTTCTGAGACCATTTGGATAAACGTGTAATTCTTTCGCTCGCATCATTTAAAATGTTGAAGGTGATCGATGACTTTCGATCTGAGAGAAAAGACTCTTCACCATGTTGGTTAAGTGATTGATGCTGATTTGTTGATTACTAATAGAAAGCCTGTTAATTGCCCATAGTAAATAATGCAAGTTTGTCGGCAGGGCAGAACTAAAATTTGTAATTTTGGAGAAGAAAAACAATACACTTTTTAAGGGATAAAAAGTTAATTTGAAAGAATATGCACATTTAAAAAAAAAAAAAAACATTTATAGGACATGCCCCTAAGCTCCGACGTGGTTCCACCCCTGTTGATTTATACTAAATAAATCAAAAGACTTTGTCCATATGATCAAAAGAATTTGTCCATATGATCAAATGAATATATATATATATATATATATATATATACACAACAGCACAGATTAGGCTGAATTCAAACATGATCTTTGGGTATACCATAATTGTTGTGTACCAAGTATCTGTCTAGACTGTCTTGGCTTAGAAAGAAAACAAATATATATGTATATATATAGGGACAGCTGTGTACTCTGTTTAGTGACGTGGCTGCCACTAGTGAATGGAGTGGTTATCAGAACTAAGCCGGTTGGCTTCTTGTTACATGTTAATGGAACCTCAACTAAAGTTCAAGTTGATTACATTTTATTAAAATTCAGATGAATGATTTCAAGATTTGTTGCAAATATTTTTTAAATATAGGATAATTTTGTTTCTGCATCAAAACTACTTATGATACAGAGCAAGTTATTAGTATTTTATTTTAAATATATTTTTATTTAACTTTCAAGAGTCAAAGGTATTAGGTGCTTCTTTTTTCTTTTTGAAAAAAATCTATCTTTTCTTCAATAAAAATAAAGAGAAAGAGTCTCGACTCGAGCAATGAGCTCTACAAATCTATAACACATTGCTCTAAAGTTACAACACTACGGATAACTCTTAAAATTTCTTCGATCTAGATCTTGCACATGATGTGTGACGGCTATCTTAGCTAGACCATGTGCCATGAAATTTGCCTCTCTTTTGGTATGTCAACATTGCTAGCTCCTTAATGTAGTTTGTACTCCTTTAGTATCCACCATCACTTGGTCCAGACTTGCTCTAGTTTGGTCCCGTGGTGGCGTGGCATTTAGAATATTGACCACTTGTAATGAATCCCTTTTTAGGAGTATTGAGATAAAACGATTATAGAATTTTTATCAAAAGTATATTAATATAATTAATTGAACACAATTTTAGCCCAAATTCCTAAGCTAATGAATTAAGGTTCACTTACGTGTATATTAAGCACTATTTTCTTTTTATATTTTCTCAATATGAGACACAACACTCACAAGTGCACTCAAAACAATCTTCCTCTCATTTGTGACTTATAAGTCTCTTCACATTAACACAACTCCTCTTCGATTGTGAGTATTTTTACATTTTTAAGAGTGTCTCACATCAAGAGTTGCAGATAGAGACACAACTCTAAACCCAATGCATGTAGACACCCATCTTAGGAAGGTAACTATGGCTTTGATACCATTTGTTGAAAGATAAATCGATTATAGAGTTTTTACCAAGAATATATTAATATATATAATTGAATACAATTCTACCCCAAAAACTTAAGTAAATGGGTTAAAGTTTATTTAGATATATTAAAAACTCTTTTCTTTTAATATAAGACAGCGTATATTTATAAGTGCACTCACAACAATAAGAATACTTTGTAAGCTCAAGTCTCAACTAAACTCTGCAAACGCTTCGGCTATTACATGCTCTTGCACGCTACAAATACGCTCACTTTTTGCTGTACGAACTAGGCCTTACAACCACCTACAATGATACCAATCTCCATTTGCTTGTTTGTAAAATTAATTGCCACGTCCCAATTTACTTTGTACATTCCTAGGGAAGGAGGTTGCTACTTTTCAAGGACTATTGTACGTAGCTATGGACCGTGTCCTAGACTATTTTGGGTAATTCATTAATGAGCATTACTAAGTCAATAAAATTACGTGAATTAGGTAAGTTAATAAATGGACGTTACTTTAGAGTTTAGTCCGAATCTATTTTATAGCATCTCAAATTAATGAACGGTTTGTATAAATAGAATGACAAAATTATTACCAAAAAAAAAATGACAATTTTATCCTTATTTTAATACCAACTTGCTCCTCTATAATTAATTTAGGATCCTATCTATGTATGCATTATCCTATTTATTTAAAGTTTGGAAAAGATATAAAAAAGCCCTTCAAACTACCAATCGTTTGCAATATATCTCATCAATATTCAAAAGGTAATAAAGTAACCCTCAAACTACTAAAATATATAAAAAAATGTCACTTATTTTTTTATATGCCTATAATACATCTATTCTTTTAAATAATAAAATAATTGTACACATTTAAAAAAAAAAAAAAATTATTTACTTATTCCAAAAAATATTTTTTTTGTATTTATTCTCTCATTAGTTTTTTGTATTTTTTTTAAATTGTTTGATTTTTTTAATATATTTTAATAGTTTATAAAGCTATTTTATTATCTTTTAAATATTAAAAAGTTATATTACAGACTACCGATAATTTAAAAGACTTTTTTTTATTTTTTCTTAATAATTTATAGAGCTACTTTATTATTTTTTAAATATTAAAAAGTTATATTACATACTACCGACCATTTGGAAGACTTTTTTATATTTTTCCTTAAAAGATTTCTTATGCCGGAAAGCATTGTAAATTTGTGGAAAAGGTTGCCTGCTTTTACGTACGTAGCTGCTGAGGTAAGGCCCTATGATGATGTCCCAGCAATACTTTTAAAATACCATCACGTGTATCACGTGCTTTATTTCTCTTTCTTTGCTACCGGCGACTCTTTTTGTCCTCTAGAGGAAATACAGGAAAGCAGTTTAAAGAAGTTAATGAAGAGGAAGAAAAATCTAAAAGGTTTAAAAAGTCATCTGGATTCTGGAAGGATTGCGATTGGGGTCGATCAGTCGATGTCACGAGCATAATGCCACGTGCTATTTTTTTATTTAAATGAGTTAGGATAATATTTGCCACGTGACGAAAATCTAAATGCCCCCAAGCCCAAGTTGTGGTGTCGGCCAAACATTTTGGACTAATACTTTTATACGTGCAATAATATTTGATAAATTCTTCGCAGCCAGCTCAGGTGCATGGACAAGGATTTTCTAGAACTAAATTGCTTGAATTTTTTTTAAAAAAATTTGGATGCTTTAAGAAAGTAGATAGGTTGTTAGGATTATTTGTTTCCAACAATTTAAAAGTCTCGATCTTATCTGTATGAAGCAGTTTTCTAATTTTATCTTCTACGCTGTTTGAATTTTATGTGGATGTAGGGTTTACTCATCTCTATTAAGTTTACATATTCCAAACAAGTGGATCTCATAACCCTTTTTCTTGAAAGTTCTGAATCTCAAACACAAAACATGTGTGTTTTTTAGATGAATAATTTATTTATTTATTTTAAGATTTGGGTCCAAACAGGAGATTGTTTTGTCTTAGTCAAGAAACATAAAATTTTGGTTTCTCACAAGTTTATAGGACATTGTTTCCCCTTTTAAATGCATATTATGTTACATAATCTAATCTAATTACAAATTACCAAACTAAATTATAAAATTCAGAGAGGAAAAGTGGAGAAACAATCAACAACCTCTAAAAAGAAGAGGATGAAAGATTCAAGAAGTTTTCGAACTAATCCTTAATCATAAGATAGTGCTTTGGCCACCTCCTTACCAACCCCTCAAGGCTTAACGGGTTTGTTTCACAACCCTCAAAATTGGAAAGGAAGTGGCCCAACCACCATATTCATGGTTGAGTTTGAGGGGCGGTTCAATTACCCTTTCAACCTTTGTTTTTCTTGCAAAGCCTAAGATTGAAGGCTATCAGCTAGGAATGAAGGCAGAGTTTAGTATGGACAGAGGCCAATGGTCAATAAATTGTGATGATAGGGATTGATATGCAAACTTGTTTTGAGTTTGGAGGTGGCCATGGCCTATATGGGCCATCATCTCCCTCCGTCTCGCTCCCTAATATACTATCAGGTGTAACAACTAGTCTAACATATAGCATTATTTTAAATACAAGGAATAATTTGAAGAGTCCAACTTTAGATTTTTACTAAGACATGTTTTTTTACAAGTGAAGTTTTTCATTAGGCATAGAAAAAGAGCTGCAAGTTTTGAATGTTTGAGACCCACTTATATAATAGGAAAATGATAAAGGCACAACTTAAGTTCAACTTTAGCCCAACTTTTCTATTAAGTTTTTTTTAAAAAAACTAATGTGGAGGAGAAAGAGAACCTTAAATTAGAGAGAGAAAAATAAATTTGGCTTAGAAGTTGAGTCAAAGTTGAACTTAAGTTGTGTCTATATTACACCTCTATATAATAACATTAACATGTGGCTCGCAGCTACCGCTAACATTTTTTTGATATTGATGGGACCGAAGGACATTTAATGAAGACAACATCGATCGATCATTTGTTGTTTTGCTTCAAAAAATATGATGGTTTAAAATGATTAATTTTATCATTTCTTTTTATAATATTTATTTCTTTATATATGTTTTGTTCTAAATATCACTCTTTATTTAGAGGTGAAAATTGTGAGAATTGATTGCTAGAGATGAAGAATATAATATTATAATCCCATTATATATGCAGAGTTGCATAGAATAGTTTGCCGTTTTCTATTTTATTTTTATTTTTTTAAATTTTGTTCATCTTTTTTATTTTTATTTTTTTCTTTATATATATATTTTAGTAGTTTTTTTTTTTTCATATTTCTTATATACTAAGATTGTAAAATGAATTTACATTACTTATATATATATTTCAAGGTGACAGAATTGAAATGGGCATCTCAGAGTCGGCTCCTTTGAATTGGTAGATCCATGTAGTGGGTTGTTAGATGGAATATGCTTATAGCAATTTTTTTTTTTTTTTAACATGTTTGCACAAGAGGGGGAGAGAGATTCGAACTAGTAACCTTCGCTTTATTAGACGCAATTCTAATCGATTGAGTTACCTATTGTAGAGATGTGCTTATAGCAATTGGTTTAAATTGGAAAGGTCGTTTTTTTTTTTTTTTTTGGAAAGAAAAATAAACTAAAACAGGGTTGAATAAATATTCCTTAATTCAATCTATTAAGCTGAAATGTGTCTTTAAAATATGTAATAGATTGAATTATAAATGTATATATTCTAATAATAAATGTCAATTTAATATATTGAATTATAAATAATAATAAAAAAAACCTTCATATTCAATTTATAAGAAAACTTTGTCAAAATTGAAATAGATAAATGCAATAAACATGTCCTCAATGGGTAATCGGTTGTCGACCACACCTAATGAAGTAGAAGTCATTAGTTCGAATCTCTTCTCTCATCTCCTTTTTACGGACATGTTAAAAAAAAAAGCGATAAACATAACTCAATTGAGAACAAAAAAATTGGTATTCTAGAAAGGGTAGCCCCACAAGTTACAAACAATCACATGGGAGACGAAACTTTCTCACATGGAGTCCCCCATTCTCATCATGCTCGTGGTTCCTACCGTTATACTATATAAGTCCCTATACAAGGAGATCGTAGGAAGAAGAAAAATTAGAAAATATAATAAGTTTTAAAAGTTTTAAAACATTGATTAAATGATTAAATTTATTTTTATGATGTATCATAGCTAAAAGTTAAGAATTCGAACGTTGTATTCATCAATTTACTCTCATTTTTATTTAAATATTTTAAAGGTATTGAATTTCACTTATTAAAAATAATTAATACTATATTACATCACCACTTATGAATACTAAAAAAGATAAAAATTAATAATTTAATAAATACTTAAACAGGAGCGTAATATTTTATGTTCTTAGTTTATAATAGGACGTACATGATGGACAATTTTGAGGGGTGGGGGGACATTCAAGGAAAGTGAAGTGTGAACGGGGAAATGGCAATGGAACACGTGATAAAAATGGTGAGAGGTTCTAGTTCTATTCACCTTGTGAGATTAAGAATTCTTTGACGACTATATAATAAAATTATATATATATATATAAGTATAAAAAGTGTGAAACCAATTCCCACTAGCTGGAGCCTGGAGGGTGTAGTAGCTGTGATAAGAACAATGAAGAGAAAGAAGTGGAGAGTAGATACCTATGCTAATATGCTATTGCTAGCTAGAAGCCTAGAATCTTTAGGTGAATATTGAGTAATTGTTTATTGCATTTTATTTATTTATTTATTCCTTTCAATCACTCTCAATTGCAAGAGCTTCAATAATGTACAACTGAGGTCTAATAAGGAACTTGTTTTCTTTGCTGGATAAGGACTATCATTTTGCGAAAATTCTACTGTTTTTTTTTTTGTTTTTGTTTTTTTTTTCAATACTCCTTTTGAGGAGAGAAAGGGAAAGGTGAGAGCTTATTTAAGGAAATAATGATAATAATAAGAAGAAGAAAAAAGAAGAAAGGTGGCATTGGTCAGAAAGATATCATTGTCAAAATAAGCATAATTTTATGGCTTAAACTTTTAAAATAATTGATGATTTAACATGATATTAGAGCTGAAAGTTATGAGTTTTAAAAACATTATTTCTGTCATTTATCTCTTATTTTAATTAAATATTTTAAGGGTTGAGTTTTACTTAATAAAATAGAGTTTTAGCCCATATTTGAAGGAGATTGTTGTAATAATAATTAAATAATTAAATCAACAATTTCTTATCCGCCTAAACTTTTGATACTGAATAATCAGTTGTCCACACATTGGATCTTAAATCAAGAGAGCTTGTAGAGAAGAGCAACAAAGTGTCTCACCGAGTTCTAGCGAATCACTCTGATACTTAAGTTGGTATTTGTTGGAGAAGATAATGAGCTTAGTGAACTTAGAAAGACCAAGTGTTCAGTTGGAATGATCCGTACTTCATGAGTGAGCTCGTTCCTTTCTCTTTATGAAATGTTTTCTCACGCTTGGTTGGTTAAGAACATGATCCATGGAATAACTTGTTTGATTTCATAATTCCCACTCGATTACGCGACAATTCCTCAGCTCTTAAGAATCTGCGTGGCATAAGTCAGTTGGATGCCATACACACGACATCGTTCTAGTAGTACTTGTGCGGCTGTGCGCCCGTCCAACTAGACTTTGTCGGGTTTTAGTCAATCCATAAGAATCATTCGAGTCAAAAAAGCCTATTTTCTTTGTAACTACACTAGAGGCAATTAGTGATTTAACAAATAGCAATTCCGGTGAACTCATGCCCAGTGCTTTTTTAGACCCCACTGGTTGTTCACCACCAAAAGAAAACAGGAAAAAAAAAAGAAAAAAGAAGGCTTTATTTATTCCTAAGGACATGACAAAGATCAGAACAATGTGTTAAAACAAAACATAAACCCTTAAGCAATTGGAAAGCTTTTGGCTCATGAGTTGGATGAAAAGAGCATTATTTTCGTACAAGAGTCAACATCGATGAATGTGGAAAAGCCTTACAAGTAACCCAAGCACTAGTGCAGCACTTTGTTTGAGTTGTTGTATCATAATCATTTTTGCCCCCCACGTTTGTTGGTGCTTTTAGCCAAACAAAAGTTGCAGAAGACAGCAACACATTTAGATGTGTGTCACAAGTTGCTATAAATTGTTGTAATATAATGACGATAGCATGACAAATTCAGAGACTGGTGGCAAGAAACTAGCCAGACGTGTTCAATTTTCATCATCAACCCTAAAGGCAATGAATGAGCAAGTGGGGTTTCGTTGTGGGATCCAGGTAAGGTGTAATATGAGTAGTTCGGACCGTCCCGATCTTGTTGGGTTTGAGTGTCATCTCACATGAGTGGTTCGTATTGCATGTGAGAAAGTATCGAACCCTACATGTCTATACAAGAGGAGAAGAGTGACATTTGCTTCATAAGGCTTGATTCTTAGGCGATTGAACTATCTCTTAAGAACATATCGAATCCTACTTGTTCAGTAAAAATCTCGTATATACACATGTTCGGCTGCTCGATCATATGGGTTAGTTTAAGTCTCCTCATAAACTATCAATATTGCGTACAATACGGAAACTATTCACACATATTTCATCAAATCATCATTGGTTGTGATGTCCATCCACTTGAAAATTCAGGTTAATCCAACACTAAAGCATCACTGGGTCAGTTGTGCTGTATGAAAAATAAGTAGAACTTCCACTTCCCAATGTGTATATAAGTTGGGAAAAACCTAATCATAAAGGGAGTTTTTAAGTATTCAACCACTGCTGTTCATGGTGTAATTGATTGGTTTGAAGCTTCCAATTTCTAGTGCAATTAAATGGGTATATAAGTTGGCAAAAACCTAAACAAAAAAAGGAGTTTTTAAATATTCAACCACCGCTGTTATTGGTATATTTGATTCCTTTGCTTCATGATGTCAAATGATTTGGCTAATCACTATTGTCCTTATGATTGAGGCCTTTTCTTCTCTTATAAAACCGTGATCAAATTAACTTGAAGTTGGCATCGCAACGTATATATTATTATGCCTGTGAATCTAATTAGAACCATAAAATAAATCATTTTCATAAAATAATGATAGCTTCACTTCATTTTTTTTTTATGAGAAAAGAGTGGGAGAATTAACAATAACTCCATTTGGCAAAGCTTTTTGCCCAAGCTAATTAAAATAGTACTTAACAAACGACTGAAAACACAAAACACTCACAAAATATTTAAAACTACTTTTACTTTTATGTTAAACCAAAACATTTTTTTTTCAAATAAAAAATACCCTCTAAATTTTTTGACAAATGAACTGACTTGAGAGCATGAGTTCTTCTTAATAATCTAAAAATAACATAAGTTTTAAAATAGTACTGAAGAAATTTTCCAAGGGGAAAAAAAAAAGGCAGAAGACTATGCTCATAAAATGAAATTAACTAGGAGACTATAATTAAAACGAAAATTACAAAGGAGAACACTCTATTAAAGATTTGTAAGACCATCAAAAGAGACCTGATTTAAATTATATAGTGAAATATAGCCGAACTCTCCTGTAGACTATGCACTTTGCCGAAATACGTAAATTTTCGTCTCAATTTTCTCTTGCTCTCTCTATCTTTTCAATTCTAAAATCCATATTATTCATTATTATTGTCCATGGTAACAACATCTCAATTGTAGGAGATCCCTATCTTGTTGGTAACTAGCCTACACAACATTTAGAAATGTATAACCAAAATCCAGTTAGCATGAATTTGCTCCTCAGTCGATTTCATAAATTAAAAATACGCAAATTTATTTTTAAAATATTAATTAAATGATAAAATTCATCATTTCTTATCAACTTAAACTTATAAAATAAATAATTATTTAACACAATATTATAGTAGAAATCTAACTCATTTCAGCTCACTTGTCCAGAGGGAGTATCAAATAGTCATTTAAAAAGAACACCAATAAGAATAAGGCAGAGAACGAATTCTGATTCGTATTTGCCCACCAACTCTAAAGGAAGGAGATGAGGCTGCTGAGTAGCTTTTGTCACGTGATAATTTATCCTACAAGGCTCCATTAATATTGATGATAACTTTAGATAAGGTAGGCATTTACCGGCAGCAAGCTGCCAAGTTATCATTGAACAATAATGGTGCAAATATTACTTAAAAAATCACTTATTTTGGCAACATTTGGACAACTGGTATGGGTGTGTATACGGCCAAGAAGATGAATTTGCCTCCTTTTTCGTCGTTGTTTTTATATTGCAGGCGCCGACTGGAATCTTAGCTGCGCCTAACAAGACATGGAAGCCTGTGCATGTACCAATAAAGATTGAGGAATGGAGGGATTGTCTTTCTCATCTCTTCAAATAGATATATTGTTAATAAACAAGAATCAAATAGGGGAACTTATGGGGTCAATCATGGATGTTCCCCGCTGTCCCAGCATGATAAACAACAGCTGTATTCTATTCTCTAGGGAAATTTTGGATGGAAAAATTAATACAATTTCATGAGAATTTTAATGATTCCTAGAACGCGAAATCAGAATGGGGGTTGAAGAAAAAGACTTTAGCATTCAGAATTTCAGTTTATACATTTTTTAAGTGTCCGTTTTGTGATTTGACCTTTTATATCATGCATTTTAAGATAACACACCCCTTGTTTGTTGCCCGAAAACAAGAAAATTTTCATGTTTTTAAATGCAAATCTCAAATGAGGCGCTTTGCAATTTTGTTTTAAAAGGCGGGTTTGTCTTGAGAAGCCACAGGGCCAAACTCGCTCTAAATTCAGACCTTGAACAATAATTCTAACACCTATTGATATTTCTATCAAGGGAGAGAGGTCCATAAGTAGAATTACGATTTTTGCACGCGTGAAAATATTTGAGTGGGGCTGTGGAAGTGGGATTGGACAGATTAAACAGATAAGCATCAACCAATCTTACCGATGAGATGACTTGCACCTGCTTTAATAGTCATAACTATCCACTTTCCTCATCTATTATGAATTTAAACACTTGGGCCATGCATTGTGGCAGATCATGGGCCCACTAGCAGGTAACCAGGGGGTCCACGGACTAAAAATAAATATGTAGAAACACAAGCACATGGTCGATCCAGGGTACCTAAAGCCTTTATTGTCCACAGCCATACCTACCTTTTTTCTTCGGCTCGACGTTTTTGGTGAGTCTTGAAGAAGAGGGTGAGAGAATTGGCACAGATTAGGGGCATGTCAAGAAACTGAAAACTTAATCCTAATAATCATTTATATAATTAAATTAGCCTCCGGTGGACAGCCCAAGGTACTGGGCTCAGTTGCTTGGGGCACTCGAGCCCCAACTCCCGACGCCTGTGTCATTCCCTGCACGGAATCCAAACAATAAATTCCAGAGAACCCCAATCCATTATAATAGTGTTTATAATAACATAAATATGGCCTCCAACATCGACCAGTAATAAGAAAGCCGACTTCCATCTAGAATAACCCAAATGCATGTACCTATGGATCATTTTATGACTACCACGCATGCGTACAGATCTGCACCAAAATGGATATGTTCCTTAACAACATGTTAGCTGTGCTACAAGCATCATTATAGATGGAGGATGGAAGATATAGGCCTTATAGGGGCAGGTAATCTCTCCAAAAGATTTCCCCAAGTGTACCTGATTTTCAGGATGAGTTGACCGTAGAGGTTTCCCACCGGATGTTTCCAATACAAATTGGGACGCATAATGCATACACTACAGGACCTTCAGATTTCTTGACAGGTATACACTACGCAACCGGAGAGTTCAGAGTTCAATTCCAAATGGTAAACCAGAAACAAATCACCGAAGGTTGGAATGGTAAAGAAAAGGAAGGACAGAATCATACATGCCAAAACCATGGCTTCTACGCACGATAAACATTCCCAACGACAAATTAGATGCACTCGGCCCTGCATGACACTGGTAGGGCACCATGTAAAAGGTGCTCCATTTGGTCAAGGGACCCCAGCAAATAATCACAAAAGCAAGTCCCAGGTGTAAAGAGGGCAATATAGCACTTTTTTCGTGAGGATAAATTGAATAACCTTGCATGTATCTACTACTACTCACTCCCCAGGTTTAAAGAACCATCCTTCATTAGCTTGATGCTTAGACTGTTAAATCTCCCCCTAGAGTAATGTCGAGAAGCCTTTCTCCAGTCCGTTCCGGTTTTCATCATAGCCACAAATTCATCATAGCTGATACGCCCATCCTGCATTCATAAAACAATGTCAGATTTGAAATCTGCTAGGGCAAAACAGTGGAAATCGTTGTATCTTCACCTTGTCTGTATCCACTTCTTGGAAGATGTCATTTGCTACATCTGTACAATCATCTGCTCCATCTTCCATCAATGCATCCCGAAGCTCATCTGGCTCAATGTACCCATTGTCGTCCTTGTCAAAGTAGGAGAAGGCCTTGTGAAGATGCTCTTCATTAGCCAACCTTCGTAGATGGAGGGAAACAGCAAGAAATTCTCCGTAGTCAAGTGTTCCTTTTCCATCATTATCTACCTGTTTCCAAGAAGTTTGTCCATTCATACCTAAATAAACTAATTTACTACAGCAACCCATATTTTCACCTTTCAAAATTGAGTAATTTTTAACAAGAACATCAGCTCTTCTTTTAAGGAATCCACTACTTATCAAGCCACCCGCTAGGACAAGTGGAGTAATATGATTAATGAAATAGAACATAATCAACTTTGTGGGCTTTATGTTAGTTTGAATATAACGATATGAAGCATCATCAACACCCCGAGAGGCGGAGCCAGGATTTTAGTTCAGAAGGGTCAAAATTAAAAATAACGTTAAACAAAAATTGATTAAAAAAGATTTAAAAAAATGTTAATTGAATTTGGTATTCTAATAAAAAACTTTTATTTTTATTTACTAACAGATTTATTAAATATATCTTGATGCGAGCTTGTTTAAAAATTAAATGGAGATCAATATAAATATTTTTGTTCTCCATAATCTTAGTTAACTACAACTATATATTTCATATAATAAAATGTAACAAAAGCTATATATGTATTCATAAAAAAATTAATTTATATTGAGCTATTTAAATATAAAAGCGTACACAGTTTTATTATTTAAAAATAAATCAATGAAAAAATTTGATTACCTACATGAAATTTTTCTAGAAAAAGAAATTGTAAAAAGAAAGGCCAACTTAATGCTCAATTCTAGATAGTTTTTTCAATACACATGCACCTCTTCTCTTAGGAAAAAAAAGAAAAAGAAAGAAGATTTGATAAGAAGAGAACTTTGGCTAAATTGCAACTGGCAACCTAGACTACACAATTTAAGTTTTTTACTTTTATACATATATATGTAATATACAACGTCGGTGAAGAGTTAAAAGACTTTCTTTTTATTTTTTTAAGTAAGACTACTCACGCTTCCCAAAAAGACTAATTAAAACGGCGAGTTTTAAAACTCTGAATTTGGCATTTCAATGCAAAGTGTTGTCATTTGAAAAAAAAAAAGGCAACAGATGGATTTAATTGAAACGGTGCGTTTTTTCATATAATAAAGACTAATGTTTAAAAACGGCATTGTTTGCAACTGTACATCGTCTTGTTCATGATTTTAAAGAGTAACCTAATTTCATCTCTGAAATAGTTTGAAACAATGAAACTAAAATCTTAGAAATCATATGTCTTTGCCGCTGCCGGTAATTTGGATGCTTCTGGTGAGTGGTTGAGGGTGGGCATTAGGATATCCAAGAAAAATCTACTGGGGTAAGGGAATTTTTTGGGGGTTGAGACCCCTCCCTCTGCCCCTGCTGAGAATGTATCTAAGATCAACTCATACTGAAACTTATTTCCCAGACCAATAGAGCAACTTCTTATGATCATTTCAATATGATTTTTCTGGAAACTAGGAACTGGTACAAGAATGCATACATTGTCAACAAAGTCAGCATAAAGCACTTGTCCATAAAGTAATTACAGACAGCCCACCACTTAAGTGGTATAAGAACTAACAGATTAGGATATTAGGCTTGCTACAATGGAATCATTTGCCATACATTAACAACTTCTATTAGTCGGATGCAAAGGGGATCTCCAACTACATTTTAATGTCAGTTGTGTAGTTGAACAATTTTTATGGTCCCTAAGGTCATATTAACAATATCAAGTAAAGAAAGCAACATATGGCAAGAAAAAGAGAGGAGAAGGGGGGTTGGAGGAGTAATAAATAATGGATTTTTAAGAGAAGCAACACTTGATGTTATGAAGAGATACTGACAAAATTAAAATAAAAGGCAACTCACAGCTTCAATTAGCATCTGGACTTCAGGCTCTGCAAGGTGGGATCCAAGATTTTTAAGTCCAGCTTTCAATTCTTCAATTGAAACAATACCATCATTATCAGTGTCTATCTTCTTAAACATCTCTTTGATATCCCCAACTTCTTCAGTGGATAAGAATTCAGCAATAACCTGTTTCAGCATACCATATGAATTGGTCACCACAAAAAAGCATACATGGTTCAGAATATAAAAAGACGTAGCAACAGTCAACTGACCCTCAGGGCTTTTCTTTTAAATCTGTTCATCATTGAAAACTGCTTAAGCCTTGACTTGACTACATCTCCAAGAGGAACATTTGGAGCCTTTTTAGCATTTTGGAGCCAAGGATGCTCTGTAAACAGAATAGATCATCATGGTTTATCAGATATGTTTGAATCTGACAAAAACCAAAAGTCAGAATGCACATAGAGGTACATCAGATTAACACTTGCATCATAGCTTTTGATGCATTCTCTTAAGAAAATATTCACAGGGAGCTTTTGATGCCATGTCAAAATCAATAAAGCACAAACAAAGTTGATACAAAGCCTGCAGTAAACCACACATTAAATGTACTTGCATAAAGTTTTAAAGCAACTAATCCGGGCATGCAGCAGCAGCACTCTACTCTTTAGAGTCTACTCTAATTTAAATCTAGTCCTTTTTAAACTCATAGACGTGACTCCACCCAGAACCACAGGGTATTGACAGTTTTTATCTTATTCTGTAAAATGTCAAGATTACTGTCACAATATGAAGATACCTATTCCCTATAAGATAATTGTTGATTTGCCACATAACACACAAAAAATTGATTAATATGACCAAGTGTGTAGTGTACTACCCCTTTTTCCTCCAAAACCCAAGTTTTATGAGAAACAGGGACAAGCTTATTAGTTCATTTTAAAATATTTTAACTTCAAAAATGAAATTCCAGGAAAAGAGGCTCTGTGTTTCATTAGTTAACTTCTAGTCTGTGATCGTCACTTCCCTTGTTAATTGGTGAAAAATATTGTTATAGAGCATGAGCATAAATTTAACATCTGCCATTAGCAGATGGATGTTGATCAAAGCAATGTGCCAAAATGAGAAAAAAGAAATCAAAAGAGCTTGTACGGCTTATTTAGCAAAATGCCACTAAAGTCAGAAAAGGGCTATACACATACAAAAACACAGAGAAAAGATAAAAACTGTCTTAATTGCCTGAATTTTCATACATGCAATGCATCATTATCATGTAATAATATGATCAGCATAAAAGAGATGTGGAATACCGAGCACTTGCTTCGCAGTAAGTCGAAGCTTAGGGTCTGGCTCCAACATTTGCTTGACTAGATTCTTAGCACTCTCTGAGATATTAGGCCATGGATCCCGTTTGAAATCTATTAGCCCGCGAAGAATGGCTTGTGCAACACCTTGTTCAGATTCTGCAGTATAAGGACACTCTGCCAAGGTCAGTACCAATGGCCCAAATGTCTGATTCACGAAATTAGCACACATTGAACATACATGCCCCCTCCCCCTCCCCCCCTCCAAACACACACAAACACGAACAAAGCCACCCACGAACTCATATGCATGCACGCACATGCACATACACCGAGAGAGAGAGAGAGCCGCAAAGAATATAATTACCAGCCCAGAATGGGGGAACCCCACACAGCAAAATATAGAGAATAACTCCTGCACTCCATATATCTATCTCTGGCCCATAGTTCCGCTTGAGCACCTCGGGAGCCATGTAATATGGACTTCCAACAATTTCTGAGAACTTCTCACCTAGTTTTATAACAGTTTCTCATCAGATAACGTCAATGCAATATTAAAGCAGTAAAAAAAAAAAAAAATCACCATAATCAATGTGTAAGAGGTAAACAATTTAGTATTGCAACTATAAACCACTTAACATCTCTCCAGATTTCCTGAAAAATGGCTGCCTTGATGAGCTATTTTACGAAAATGCTGCATTGCACCAAATGGAAGTCTTAAAAGCCTCTTATAACAAGCACAAGAATGCATTTATAACTTAGAGATTAGTGAAAAAAAAAACAAAGTGGCATGTCTACAACTGCATACTTATACCCCTGCAAGAACATAGTCAATGTTACAGGCAAACTTCTCAACTTTGAGTGAATAAACAAGGTTTTCATACACTGACCAGAACTACCGTACCAGTGTCTCTTTAGAATGAAATAAAGATTTACACATACCCGCCAACATCAATGGGGTAGAAGAAGCAACATTTATAAACAGATTAGTGTTCAAATCAAACAATGAGCAATGATAAACCCTACAACCATTGTAGGAGAAAGGGAAAAAGAAACTGTTTCTGGCCTTCTCAAGTTATGGGTTCGATCAACTGGTAAATCATTCCATTTCCCCAATGCACCGCTGAGAAATTTAATCCCCAACCAATTGTAACTAAGGTCTCTGAACAACAATCTTACTAATAAAACCAACAGTTCTTGGTTGACGCAATATGGTCAAACAAACAAAGATAGTAAGAAAAAGGAAAGCAGGCAAAGGATGGTAGACAACCCAAATCCCAAAATCTTAATCACACTTGACAGTCACCATGTGAAGGTATTGGATAGACACAGCATTAGAGATATAAAACCACCCAGCAAGAAGATAAAATGCAAGTCATCCAAACAATATATGAAAAACTCAGACTATCTGATTGAGACAAAACAATGTAACACAAACAAATAAAACTAGTCAAGAAGTAAGAAAGAGAAGAGCTATTAATCCAAAAAAAATATACTGAATATTCCAGCAATAATAGAAACCTTTCTGATTCAAGTCAAATTAGCTCCATCAGTGGTGAGAGTGATACAATGGGAGTAGAAAGTGATTCCAGGAAAAATAAAAAACCAGTTACATGTATATGAAGCATTATAGCTACTGAGTGATAATTAAGTACTATCATACACTTAAGGGACTCCTAAAGATCTTTATACAACAATAGTTATTTTGTCAACAAGACCTTCCGCATCACTAATAGTAGCTACGTAAAGAACAGATCTATAGGAAACTTAGACAAAGATTGACCATTGGTACAATCTAAAAGTGATATACTACTAAAATATTAAGTCAACTGCATTTAGAATTTGACAGGTTTGCAAAATATCTAATCCCCAGCAACATATATTCAGAACTAGAATGTAACAAATGTGTGATTCCTCTGGTTGAATGACCTGAAAAGTTGGTTAAAAAGTCTACCAAAACTCAGTATCCCAAACAAGATTTCTGCAGTTGTCCCCTCTCTGTTTCATTTCCATTTTTTTGTTTGGCTGCATGCCATCCTCTTAATTTCCTAGTGCATTACAGTAAAACCCAGCCAGTAACTTTTTGCCCCAATCACCCCTTGAGCACAGTTTAAATAGCTGCATACTGTCGAGAGGTCAATTTTTTTTTTTTTTTTTTAAGTACATGTCAAAATCCCCAATTAGTATCTAGCATCATAGCTAAGAAATTTTTTCTCATAACATCTGTAATTAGGAGATTTCTACATCAACATGACAAGTGACAACATTCTTTGATCACTGAACACAAGTGCACACCAATTCCAACTCAGAAACATACCGAACACAATAAATTAACCATAATTCTGTAGAATACATACTCTTTACTTCAAGAACCAATGCTCACCCAACTAATCAAGTTCTCATCACACATATGGTTAAGCTAAACATAGAAACACCATTTAACAAGCATACCCAATCCAATTCTAGAAGTCACATAAAACATGCCAAATTAGTCATAACAGCCTAATTCATAATACAAGTTACCATAAACCTCGCTCGTTTGCTCAATTCAATCTTAAGTCTATATATATATAAATTTAATCCCCGTCACTAGGAGAAATTTCTAAAAACCGAACAGTAAAATTCAAAATCTGACCTGGCTTGAAGAATATAGAGAGCCCAAAATCGATGGCCTTCAACGGCGAATTCTCCTTCTTGTTCGCGAACAAGAAGTTCTCCGGCTTCAAGTCCCTATGGATCACTCCATGCTTGTGGCAGAGCTGCACAACCTCCACTATAGTCCTCGTGACCGCTGCCGCCGCGCGCTCCGTGTAGTGGCCACGCGCCACAATCCGATCGAACAGCTCGCCACCCTCGCACAGCTCCATCACCAAATGCACGGCATTGTCGTCTTCGCACGCCTCCTTAAAGCTCACGATGCTTGAATTCTTCGGCAAGTGCTTCATTATCGCCACCTCGCGCCGCACGTCCTCGATGTCCACCGCTGTCCTCAGCTTCCGCTTCGAAATGCTCTTGCACGCCAATAGCTCCTTATTCTCCCGGTCGATACACAGGTAAGTGACCCCAAACTCCCCGCGGCCGAGCTCCCGGTCCACCAGGTACTTCTCCTCGATGTTCTCCTTCGGCACGCCGGTCAGGACAGTGACTTGAGCCTTCTTTCCCGCGCTGGAGTCTCGCCGGCCGTGATCGTGGCCCGAGAAGTTCGATTTGACGTCCTCTCTGGCCACTGCCGCCGGAGATCTGCAACAATTTCCCATTCTACGAAGCTCTCGATCTCGTCCGGGATCCCGATAAACCCTAACTACCCCCTAGCTAGGGTTTCACATGATAATGCCGAAACCCCAACCCCAACCCTAACCCTAAGAAGAGAAACAGTGGTGCGAGATCAGAGCGAAGTGTTTGTGGAAACCAGCAAAGAGTGTACGGCAACAGTTCAGATGGCTTTAGCAGACTGATGAAAGTTTTTTTTTAAGAGGTTTTATACATTTTTGTAATTTTGTAATTTTTTATTTTTTAAAGCTTGCAGTGTGTTTGTTTTTTCACCTGAGACTTTTGTCGGCAAATCCAGAGGGGTGAGAGTAGGATGGTCGGAACGGGACGGTGAGTGTGAACAACACGATGAGGATGGGATGCTGGATTTGCAATTTCTTAATTCGCTGCTCAATGCCCAATGGGGTAATTAAAAGGACCCCTATAGAAGCGACAGACAGAATGATATGCGCTTAATTTAATGGTTTTTGTTTACATCGGTGCCCCTCAGCTTCTGGTATATCCGTTTCGACATAAATTTCCTGCCAATTAAGGTGAAGGAATTTCTCCCACCTTAACAAATAAAGAAATCATGCGATTCTTTTTAATGTTTTATAAATTGAGGAAGAAATCTTTTTAATTCTGTTTGAAAAAATTTATATTTTATTTTTTTGCCATTATGATACGACATGAATTTCTTATAAACTGATTATAAGGATATTTTTATTTTTTTACTTTTTAAATTGATAAAAATACTTTTATATTATAATTAAATAGATATTATCCATTTTTATAAGATTTCTACAGCTCAATTTAAAGAAATTTTTATGTTTTTTTATGATATATTTTGTATATTTTGAATTTATAAAGATATTAACAAATAATTTAAATTTCTTCTGAAATTAAGTATGTTCTCTCCATTTCATGGAGAAGATCCATTTAGTGTAAATTAGAATAGTATTATCTTAACATTAAAGTTAAATGACTAAATTTATATACATTATCCTCATTTTACACTAAATGGATATTCTCCATTTCATTTGAAATGGAGAGGATCCTATTCTTTCTCTCTCTCTCTTTTTTAGGGATCTCTAATGTCGTTTGTACCTTTGATTAATTTGCCATTGATTAATTGAAAGAAGTAAATGGAATTTTTAAATGGTACGCAATGCCGGAAATGGTATTTGGGTGGTAATTGGGTAATTCTGATTTGTGATTTCATTGTTAAAGTGCATATAGCATGTACAAGCTTACGTCCCAAAGAGGTAGTTCAATCAATTGGAATTACACCTAATAAAGTAGATCACTAATTTGAATTCTCATTTCTCCTTTTTTGTGGACATGTCAACAACAAAAACAAAAACAAAAAAAACGTATACGAGCTTTCAAACAGTTTGGTTTAGCGGTTTCAAAATATATGGTTTTAAAAACAATAATTTAAAAATGTCATTAATGAAAATGAAATAATTTTAAACTGTCTTTACTATTCTCGTGTTACTTAATTTTGCTAGCTACCTCGTAAAATAAAAGGTGGGAAATATTTTCTACATGCCTTTTTTGTTTTGTTTTGTATTATTATTATTATTTTAAAAGCTTAATCTTATGAAGTATTACTACTTTGATATTTGTACTTTCAAAGTTAAAAATGTAACACTAAAAATCCTTCAAACTTTTAATAGTAACAATTAGCATCCTGTGTTAACTTTTTTATGTCTATTTGAACGAAACTTACCTCACGTCAACCACCGTACATAACGTTTCACACATAATAACCCCAAAATGCCCCTAGCAATTGCTTTGCTTCACTTATAAATAGGGGCGAAACTAGCTTATGGCTTGGAAGAGTTTCCCCAAAAATTTAAAAGAATCTTCAAAAATTAATTCACTTCTTTCAATTAAAAAAGTTTTGCCCTTTCACAAAAATTTACTTTTCCACCCCTCTTGGAAACAGAAAGCAGGAGAAAGTGGGCATTAGATATAAGATTTAGGGGAAATAGTAGGAGCAACAAGAAAAAACCGGACCACAGAAAGAGTGGGAAAAATTAAGAAGAAAAGATGCCGGGTGTTGTCTCTTTTGGCAAACATTTGAAATCGAAGGGGACCTCTTGTCTGTCATCCTTAGTGTTGATTAGTGTCAAAGTGGGTCTCATTTGACACTCTAACCACCAGCTTTCCTCTTTCGTTGTTGCTTGCAAGTTTACGACGTACAACTTGATTTAGAACAAGCCCATGATTGCGTGTAAGCCTTGGCTCCAACTTTAGGAGGAGAGAAAAAAAAGCATTTGCTTCATCATTGTTTCAAACTTCATCACCCTATATTATCATTTGATTTTTCTTTTTCTTTGTTAAGGAAACTTTCGATCATATCGGTAATGGGGGAACAATGCTCTAGCTTTCTTCTTTTTGTGTTTCTTTTCTTCAACTATAGAATTATGGTGATTGGTGATGCTAGAGATGTTAACCCATCACTTATTTTAAGAGGAAAACTTCATAAAGAACCCCTGAACTACAATGCGTTTTGGGAATACTCTCCCAAATTTCAATGACTCAATTTCACCCTTCAAAGTTTCAATTTGATGCAATATACCACATTTTGTCAGGTTTTTTTTTTTTTTCCAGTTAAACCCTAATGAAAACCTCTAAAAAGACCAAATTACCCTTCAATTTTCCTTTTAAAAAAATGAAAAGAAAATGAAGAAAAAAAGGGTGTGATTTTTTTTTAATAATATATATATTAAAAGCATGGGTAAATTTGGGATTTTATAAAAAAAGTCAGGGGTATACTGATCATTTTATCACTTTTAACGCTTAAAAATTGAAGGATGGAGACACGTTGCATCAAATTGAAAATTCAGGGGATGAACTCAAGAATTTTTTAAATTTGGAAGGTCTTATCAAAGCGTGTGGTATTTTAGAGGTTTAAAGTAAAGTTTTTCATATTTTAAAATTGTAAATTAAATTTAATCATTTAATTAATATTTTACACTCTATGTTCCGTGTGACTTTAAACTTCTCTTCAAGTGAGACATATAGAAGAGAGGGTAATTGAATGATTTGTACGTTTTGCACACTTTTCCGTTGATATATAGTTGATGGATTTATATAAACGTGTTGAGGTTAAAGAATAGGAAGGAATTACAAGGGAAAACAATTTATATACAGCTAGCGGTTGCTTGATTCCTTACTTTCTTAATTTGATTTTATTGCCTTGTTGGCTTGTTGGTACGTAGTAGCCTTTGCTTGATTTATGGTTGCCTTGTTTAGTTGATTTGTTGATTTTCTTGCTGAGCTTGTGTTGGCTCAATAAGATTCAAGAAGCGAAAAATATTTAATTAAAATTAAGAGTGAATTGAGGAGTTGGTGTTCAACTCCAGCTTTGAAATGAGATTAGCAAATCAAGGATGTGTGACACAAAAATGGCGGAGATCTTTTTTTTTGACATATCCGCACAAGAGGGGGAGGGGGGATTTGAACTAATGACTTTCGTTTCATTAGACATGGTCTCAACCAATTGAGTTACCTATTGGGAACGGCCGGAAATCTTTCAATTTGTGGTTAAGTGGCTATATCTGTTGCAGGGTAATCAAGGATCATTGCTGAAGAACCGCAGATGATGTTGTCATAAATCTTGAGATCAGGAGGCAGATATTGACTTGTTTCGAAACATTCAATGTTTATTAATTGCTTTGCTATGATATATATTTTGATAAAACTTGCAGCTTTCATTCTCATTAAAACTGAGAGAAAAATATATACGGTAGTTCAAGTTGTGCAGGTGCAATTAAAAGGAAAGGAAACCAAGCTATTTCTTAAACTTCCAGCTTCGTCTGAACTAAAGCAACCAAAGTGAAATATCCTCAAGTTCTTTATTAAACACATGACATCAATAAGGCTTGATGGTCAATATTGACGTTTCTTTAATTTAGTAACTTGCCATCTTAAAGAGACTTTCAGTAAGCTTATAATATTATAGAATATTGGAAATATACTCAACTCAAAAGCTTAAAGCATATAAGAATAGGCTCAATTATGTCATTAATCTTTTTCAATGTGGGACTCAAATTTGTCAACACACTGCCACAGTCTCTTCCAAAAGGAAAGCTTTTATATTAATCGAAATATTAATTCTACATGTTGTGTTTCAAAACTTTGAACTCTTACATGTTTGGCTGAGCAAAATCAGTAACTTTCCGAGGTTTCCGAGCCAATCGGTTGACTCCCGACACATGTCAGCTTAGTGCCGATAATGTTTTTTGAATCCTGACTCAAAATTCAAAAATCATTCAAAAAAATTCCAAATTTCTGATCTGCAACTGCAGCTGCTGTCCAAACTGATACTCAAGTTCAAAATGCAGATAATGCAGTAACCAATACTGCCAGCACATCAACAAGATTGATCATAGCAGATATCAAACCTCCAGTTATTTGAATTTGAATGATTCGCAAGAGATTGAAGATGAAGAGATGGCAGGATAACATTGTATAGATATAGTTTAATTCAAATGTAATTTTATCTGTAAAGTTCTTTTCTGCATTACATAGAACTAGAAGTATATATAATTATACACACACACATAGTATTTACATATAAACATATTAGTATTTACATGTATATAAATAGTATATGTTATTCGTTGTACACTATATGGTATAGTGTATAGTTTATAAGATTATATACTACTGTGGATCTTTATGACTTCTTATGCTATTAATTAAGGAAGCCACAAACTAGTTCACACATCAATTCTTTTTAATATTGAGCCAAACAAGCAATGATCACATGCAACATTATTTTCATAAATCGAAAAGCAGAAGTATTGTATTCTTCTACATGAAAATATAAATAAAAAATAAAAAAAGTTCACATTCCTAAGCACATGGATCCATTCCTAAGCACATTTGTAAGCTTTAAATTTGTTATTAAGAGATTTATCTTTGGTTTTAATTGTTATCAAAAAGGATTTAAAATATATTATGGTATTTTAGTTGGATTAAGTGAGGGTTTTTTAGAGTTAGTTTATGTCACATCACAAAACTTTTTTTTTTCAATCAAAAAAGGGAAAACTTAAAAAAGCCCTCCCCTTCGAACTTTCATCATTTTTGAAATATCCCCTAAACTTAAAAAATACTCAATTTATCCCCCATAACTTTCAATTACTCTTAATTTAAACCTCCATCAATTTTAGTAGTTAAAATTTTTTTAAAAGACTAAAATATCCCTGATTTTTTTTTTAAAATAAAAAACGTTTTGAAGTTAAAATTTTATACAAAAGTTAGGGGTATAAACGTCATTTAATGTTTAAGATACGGCGGAGGAGTCTAAATTGAGAGCAATTGAAAGTTCAGGGGGTAAATTAAGAGTTTTTGAAGTTTAGGAGATATTTCAAAAATGATGAAAGTTCGGAGAAGCTTTCTGAAGTTTCCCCATCAAAAAATAAAAAGCATGCACAATCTAAAAAGTTTTATCAAACAAACCCAATATCATCTCTCCCTTACTCGCATGATAGAAAGCACAATAAAAAAGAGAGCTAGGGCCTTGCATTTACAAATAGCAAAAGGTTGTGAGAGATGGAAGATGAACCTCTCCGTTGATAATGAACTAAAGGGTATTCAGTTTATGGTTGAGATTTTTTAAAAGAAATTTAAGTGCCATAAATGTGTCACGTGTCATTTTAATAAAAAATAAATAATAACTAAAATAAAAAATATTTTTAAAAACTAAGAGTGATCGGCCACCCCATATGAGGTGGCCGGACCACCACCATGGCCTAGGGGTGGTTGAAGCCACCCCAGACCGGCCGGCCGAAGCCATCTATGGCCATTGGGGGTGGTCTGGCTACCCCCAAGGCACAAACTAAAAAAAAAAAAAAATCATTGGCCTTTGGGGGTGGCCAAATCACCCACAAGGTATGAAAGCCACCCCAAAGGCCCAAACTAAAAAAAAATCGTTGCCCAACAGGGGTTGTTGGACCACCCCCATGGCCTGGGGGTGGTCTAGCCACCTCCTATAGGTGGTCGGCCACCCTTAAATTTTTTAAAATATTTTTTACTTTTTTATTATTTTAGTTTTATTTATTTTTTAAAATATTAATTAATTTTTTATTAAAATGACATATGGCACATTTATAGCACTTAAATTTCTATAAACAAATGGGTGGTATATTAAGGGTTGGCCTCGACAACACATGGGTGGTATATTATTTATTGAAATAAAAATATCGCCCCCTTATGCTTAACCATTGATATTTATTGATGATTGAGATGAGAAGGTAGTAGAATAATTTTTAATAATAAAAAATACTCGAGCCAAGCCAATTGAGCACTCAATAAGGGCTCAGTTAGGTATCCTAGCCAAGTCTAAGCTCAAACTTGACCCTAAGTGAAGGGTTTTGTGAGCCGAGTTTGAACCAATATTCAAAGCTGATAAGCTCAAATTGACCGACTTCAATCGATCAATCCAAATATCTAAAAATGTAACACGCAAATCAAGTCGATTCGATTATAGTCCAAAGGTTAGGTCCATGCATGCATCTTTTCCATTCTTATTAAAAAAGTAAATGTAGTATAGTCGTTGGTTTGGCTCCCAGCCTCCCAAGTCCAGAGTAAATCTTCGGCTGAGGGTTGATTCTAGAACATTAGAAGGCTGCAGGTGTACGGTGTACGTAGTTTCCGGGAAATGATGATCGTCCTGCCGGCAATTGAGCAGGAAAACTCAGCGTTCTCATGAAGATTGTTTGTGAATCAAAGGCAAGGTGATGCACGCTTGGTATTACACGTAAGCTAATCCGTCATCAATTGTACGTGTTTTCAATAAAATATGTACAAAATGCAATGTGATTAGTGATAATATTGTCGCTAAGCAAGGGCTAACGCTACACTTGCTCCCGCAGTCAAACACGGCCAAGGTTTTATCATAATTAAAGAATTGGGAAGTATAATCATTGTCAATTCAAGACATTTTTTGGGTGATTCGAGAAACTTTTCTCCCCTTTAAGGCGTGCATGCCATGGGGAACTCATGATCACCTTAATTCTTCTTCTTGTTCCCTAATTATCTTTTGTCTTATTATCCAAGGCAAATTACTGACCACGTTACTCGTTGGACACCATTTCCTCGCTACATTCCATTTCATCAAAGATCCATTTTACATCCGTTGATGTAAAATATGTAATTTCAATAAATAAAATATCAGCTAATATGAAATAAGTATGAAAGGTAACATCAATCTTAATCAAAATGCGATGAGCTTATTGACACCCTGTCAACGATCATCTAATTCCAAACTATGATCAACACCAGCTATTTTCCACCCAATGTTTTTCAATCTTTAAATTAATTAACACAACTTTCATTGATGTCGTTGCATCATTTCCTAACTACATTCCATTTATCAAAGATCCATTTCACATCCGTTGATGTGACGTATATAATTTCAGTGAATAAAATATCAACTAATATCGTGAAATGAGTGTGAAGGGTAACATCAGTCTTGATCAAAATGCGGCATGCTTATTGACACCCTGTCATCGATCATCTAATTCCAAACTATGATCAACACTAGCTATTTTCATTGATGTCGTTGCATCATTTCCTCGCTACATTCCATTTCATCAAAGATCCGTTTCACATCTGTTGATGTGACGTATGTAATTTCAATGAATAAAATATCAACTAATATCGTGAAATGAGTGTGAAGGGTAACATCAGTCTTGATCAAAATACGGCATGCTTATTGACACCCTATCAACGATCATCTAATTCCAAACTATGATCAACACTAGCTATTTTCCACCCAATGTTTTTTAATCCTTAAATTAATTAACACAACTTTCATTAATGTCATTGCATCATTTCCTAGCTACATTCCATTTCATCAAAGATTTGTTTCACATCTGTTGATGTGACGTATGTAATTTCAGTGAATAAAATATGAACTAATATCGTGAAATGAGTGTGAAAGGTAACATTAGGCTTGATCAAAATGCGGCATGCTTATTGACACCCTGTTAACGATCATCTAATTCCAAACTATGATTAACACTAGCTATTTTCCACCCAATGTTTTTTAATCCTTAAATTAATTAACACAACTTTCATTGATGTCTTAGCTTGCATTCTGATTCTATTCTTTATAATTGACTATCCGAATTGTTCGTAATTTTGAAACAACTTCACATTGATGGAGATTGTTGGATCCACTTGTTTGGTCTTGTGGGCTTTGTACTCCCAACTGTTTTTTTTTTTTTTTTTTCTTGAAAGCTGTCTAAATTGCACGTAATTCAAATAGCCAGTTAATGAAATCATTATTCGTAGTATTCCTACAGTTCAGCAATGAATTGAAGGTGTAAAAATTTTATGGCAGGATCCACGGACAGTTGAATAATGTCAAGCAGAAATATTGACTTGAAATTGGAACGTTTCAATTGTCTTTGTGCTTTCCCCCTGGAGCTTTCTTTTAGGTGAGAAAGAGTTTAACTTTAAACTAATATTCAGCGGGAGGCGCGTACTCGAGGAAAAACCGACGGGCGTGGAAGTATTCTCCGAATAAGACATGCCACGCCTTTCACATGAAATGGTCGAATTATGGATTTTTTTATTTAATTTTTTTTTTAATACCACTGCTCTAATGTTTTAAACTTGCTATTCAAAATTAATCGTCAGCTACCTGAAGGTAACTTTGACGTCAAAATTAAATGATCACTTTCTCAAATAAAATAATAATGTTATATATGTAAGATATAAACGATAAGTATTATCCTACAGATCCAAAGACTATGAAAGCTTTACACGTCAGCTTGAGATATATTTGTAGTGTCTGTTTACTATTGGCTTGAAAAAAGAAAGTGGCATGAAACTTCAGTAAAATTTGATTGATGTTAAAAAATATATAAATAAATAAAAATGTTTTGTATGAAAAGTTGAAAATTTTCGTTTTAGAGTAATTTTTTTATTTAAATAATAATAAAAAATTATTGATGTAATGTAAAAATCAAAGTAAGAATGTTGAGAGTTGAATTTGAGTACTTTTCAAATTTTGAAAATTCTTCTTAAAACTAGATAACGTGATGGATTTTTGGATGTGGCGCTCACAACGAATTGTTAATATATATATATATATATATATACAAAACTCTTCTAAAAATCACAATTTTATTTTTTTATTTTAAAAATAACTTAATATTGTTAAAAAAACACTTGGTTGTGCTGCTGCTTAGCTGCAGTGGGCACTCTATCTGTGTCCACCGTGTTGGCGGCCACCATATAGCTAGGGGCCGAACTAGACTTTTAAGTTTGGGAGGCAAAAATGTTTTTTTTTTTTAAATGGAGGAGGCAAAAAAAATATTTTTAAGGGTATATTTTTAAAAAATAAAAAAATCTGGAGTGAATTTTAAAATTTTTGGGGGCTAAAGGATGCTTTGAGTCCCTGATATAGCTATACACAGCTCAAGAGAACCTATGGGAGGACTGCTGGGGCCATGCCTCAAATCTAATAAAAAAAAAATCAGTGTGGAAAAAAAAAATATAGTATACTAGCATCTCATAAGAATAAACAAACCCCAGTCCCCTCCTCCATAAAACTAAAACAAACCCCTTTTAGAAAAAACAGTCCCAATGCCCCCCAAAAAAAAAAAAACATAAAAAAATCAAAGAGTCAGTCTCCTCCCCTCAAAAAAAATCGGTCATATAGAGCCTCACCAAAAAAAAAAAAAACATTAAAAAAAAAACATATATTAATTTTGTTTTAATTAGAATGTTTTATATTTTGGCAAAATGTTTGATAGGTTTTTTTTTTTTCTAAAACATTTTAGTGGAAGTTTATTTTTAAATTGTATGCTCCTAATTTTGTTGTAGATGGAAATCAACTTGATTTTTTCAAACGAAAAATAATTAAAGTGATGGATTTTCAAATGCGCTCAAACGAATGTCAATGTTAAAATATATATATATATATATATATATAAATTATATATATAAAAAATTTTTCAAACAAAAAATGCAATTCAAATGTCCAAATTTTTTATTTTAAAATGTCAATGTTGGTAATAAATCACTTTCGTTGTGCTCAATTTCTGATAATTCTATCTGTGTCCAGAGTTGATGACAATGAATTTAATATTAGGCCGAACTAGACTAAGTTTGGGAGGCAAAATGAAATGGAGAGGCAAAAAAATATTTGATGTTAATTTTTAAAAATAAAAAAATTTGGAATTTACATTAAAATCCATACCAACTTACGATCTCAAACTAACACGGTCCCCCCATCAAATATTCTGGGTCCGTCCCTGGGCTCACCCCTTGTGGTCGCCAGATAAAGGTAGTGGCCCCATGGTGAAGGACCGTCTAGATAACACCACGATGTCAAGAAATTAAGGTAGCTTCATGGAAAGTCAATATGTTCACAAAAGGTTGCAAAACTTAATAATTTCTGAAAAAAAAAAAAAAAAAAGGTTTAGTTTTTAACAATATTTTTATATTATTTGAAAACACAGCTTAAAAAAAAACAGAGAAATTATTTTTTACAATAGTATTGAAGAACTTATGGTCATCCGGAAGCAGCCGGACGTCATCAGTGATCAGCTGGATGCAGCGGGCAATATTTTCCGGCGGGATAAAGTCCAATACCACGTACGTGGACGCGCGCAAGTCTTTATTGGTTCATACTTCGTACAATGTATGGCACCCATTTCCTTCTGGCTTTTTGTTGCAATATGGCTGATTTCCAACTGTTTCATTGTCTGAGCCTTGAGGCCGGGCCCTCGATCAACTAATGGAGCTTTTGCTTAGTGCATGAAACTTTTTGAATCGGTTGCATTATTGGCAGTGTCGTACCTTTTCACACTACTTGCAAATTCGATACGACCAACATAATATTAGTGGGTTATAATTAATAGATTTGACCTATTTAATTATATATGCCGGTGAGGCGCCTCACCACAACCTGAACCTGACACTCGATATTTATGATAAATAATTTTTTACACGACCTACAAATTCAACACAATTAATTAGCGGGTTAAGAAAAAAAAAATTGGTTGGATTATAATCGATTTATATAGTATTAGCTAGGGTTTGTTTGGAAATGCATTTGAGTGGCTAAAAATGTTTTTAACACTAAAAAAGTTAGTTTAATTTTTTTAAAAAATACTTGTTTGATAAAAAAATTTTAAAAAAAAAACGCTTCAATTGGTCCAAAAGCCTAAAATGATCAAAACGCACTTTTAATAGAAACTTAAAAATAAAACATTTGCCAAAAAGCTCTTTTTGACTTAAAAACTCTATTTTTTAAAACAATCCAAACAAACTCTTATACCTATATATCGACATAACTCGAATATACAGGGACGGATCCAGGGTGAAGAATGGGGGGAGGGGGGGGGGGGGACCAAAGCAAAGAAAAAAAAATGGGGGAGGGGACCAGAATTAAAAAAAAAATATAGCCTAAATTTATTTTTTTTTTGGAATGGGGGACCATGGCCACCACCGATCCCCCCCAAATCCGTCACTGCTAATATACACGCTAACATGAATTGTTGCCCGAGCTAGCTTCCAAACGCTAAAGAGTTTGTAAAAGGAATGCCATTGACATTTCCTATATGAAAGAGAGATTTTTGGTATGTCTTCTTATAATAAATGTGGGAAGGTCAATGCACATGACAAAGAATTTTATTGCCTAATATATCTTTTGTTAAAGAATGGTCATTTGTCCCATAAGTAAGTTTTTCAGGTTTTCTTTGTTTTAATAACCTCTCCAGATTGCTGTCACTCCTGGGCCATCCCTCCTCCCCACGTCCTTTTTGTACCAGGCTCTAGTTATTTACTTGATGTCCTAGTCCCAGTGCCTCTCATTTTCCTTTTCCTTTTCCCCGGCCTCCTCCTTGTACGGCAGTCTCTCCACCCCTAGGGTTTAGCAATTTACCTGATGATCTAGCCCCGACCGGGTTCTCCTTCGCCACTTTCTTTGTTTTTTTTTTGTTTTCTTCGCTTTCCTTTCTTTTTTCGATTGTTTTTAAGGGTCTTTGTGCCTTGTTTGGGTCTTCCAGCTTTCGGCGTTTTGCAACCCTCTGCCTGAGGTAGGTCCTCTACGCGCTCCCACCGCATCATTCTCCCATTATCACCTTCTTTGTTCTTCACATTGGCGCTCGAGCCTTCTCCGGTTGATTGTTCTGCTTTTTGTTTTATGTTTTATTTGGTTTCCCTGTATTTTGTTTCCTTTATTTTATTTTGTTTTGATTTTCCTTTGTATTTTGTTTTTGTTGGGTTTCCCTGTATTTGCTTTAGTATTTTCCTATATTGTTTCTCTCTGTTTGTTTCATGTGTTTTTAGTTTCTTGATTTTCTCCGCGCTTGTTTCACCACTCTCCGTCCACTGCTGGGCCTTTTTTCAAGCCCCCACCACGTCGAGCTTCCAACGCGTCCTTCAGTGTACGAGATCTGCATGCACGCGATTGGTGTCAAGGAATAAGTGTTGGGATTCTCACGGTGTCAAGGAATAAAGTGTTGGCTGGGGTTCTCGACTCGTCAAGGAATAAGTGTTGGCACAGGGTTCACTTTCAAAGGTCAATGAATAATTGCTACCTATGCATTAGTTAGTTCTGTTTGGTACAGATTTGTATTTCATTAGTTAATTAGTCATAGGTTAGCATATCTATTTTAAGAGTTTAAATTGTAATACATCTTGTTTGACGTTGGTATCTTTGTAGTTTTGCTACGGATACTTCAGGGCATGTCCTGTATTGTAAGAGCTTTGCTCTTGATTCATGAATGAGACTAAGATGAATTTTTCAAAAAATAAAAGTTTATATATGGTGACATATTAGAGACGACCAACCTAGATTTAGATTTACAAGTATAAGAAACAAATTGCAAGAGTTTCCCACAAATTTTTTTTTTTTTGACAATTTCATTTACTCTATGTAAAATGCTTATGAAAGCTCAGTTTGTCGTATGAGCCCTTCTCTTATCTTCATTGACGTGTCGCCCAGCATTTGGGAGAAGAGAAAGACCCATAAGAGTGTTCACAATAGGCTCTATATATTTAGTTTTTTTCTAAAAAATTATCAAAATTCATCAAAACACTAATTTAACAAGCTCACTTTTCTATTTATATTTAACTATATATTGTCATAGATGCTCGAATCAAGATTCTATTCGGTTCATTGAATTATATCACAAAGATATTTTTGTCTTTTCACCTTTTTGAATTGACAAAAACACTCTTCTAATATAACTAATTAAATATTTTATATTCCAATAACCAAAAGTTAAAGTTATATAATTTTTTAAGCTTAATTTTTACCCTTTTCTCTCTTAATTGATTTAAAACTAATAAAATAATAATATTTAATTAAAATAGATAAAAATAGAAAATTTGATGTTTGACACACATTTTAAAAGTAACTTTTTAAATTTGATAATTTTTTTCTTCTTATTAATTTAACAAGTCTATTCATATGAATGCTTTAACACCGTACCATCTACATGGAAGAGATAAAACAACATAAAGAGTGGGTCAATCACGGATTCACGTGCGGTGCTTGTTCAATTCAAAGGATGAAAACCATCTTCCTTCACCCTTGCACTGCAAGTCTCAACGTAGAATTATTTCACAAGATCGACGCCGGTCAAAGTACCAGCGTACCGTCAATGGAATATTACTATATATATAATAATGCATACACAATATTTTAATTACCGCATTACTAGCTAATTGCTACTAGAAAACACACTTCATATTTATTTCCTTATTATTTCACCTTCTTGGTGAGTACAATATCTCAATCATAGGGGATCCTAATTGCATGTTAATTTGGAATAATAATCATGCCCTTTCCTCCCTGATATATATGATATGAGAATTTTTAGAATTTTTGTTACAAAAAAAAGTTCATATTTGGAAGTTAGATAAAATCAGAATTATTATTATTATTATTATTAAGAAAAGAACCCTTTAATGTGATAATACGAAAATTTAAAATTTTAACAATAATAATTTTTTTACATTTTAATGCTTATTTTAAAATTGAATAATCCATATCAATATAAATGATTTCCTATCAAAGATAAGTAGTGATATAATTAACATAATATGGGAATAAAAAATTTGAATTACACATTAAAAAAAAGGTATTAGAATATAAATTAAATTATTTTTATTGACTTAAATTTTTAATAGGCCAAAATTGGCTGAATCAATAATTGGAATTCGAATTTCGATTCGTGTATGGGGCCAAATATTTGGAGGAGGATTAGAATAAGTCACAGGTGTGAACCAGAAGCGGATGGGCCCGGACGATTTTCTGTTTTGGTCTTTGCATGCACGCCACGTGGATAAAGATGGTAGGCGGCTACACGTGGGACATGGCATAACCGCGTGAGGGCGAATGTGATCATATAGAAAATGAACGGCCCACAGACAGGAGGGGCTTTCACAAAGATCATGATCTTGTTCTCCTTTTGAGATCAAAATCCATGCAAACAAAGCAGAGACAGTGAAATCCCTATCGCCTTCACGTACACGGTACACGCTTCAATCTCGAAGCCTTTCTTGTCACCTTCGGAGTGACACGCTTGAAGCTTAGCTCCGCGCAGAAAGCTATTTTTATGTGAAATTTATTCTCCGACCGGTTTGAAAATACTTGTGCCGTTTTTTTAAATTAAATTAAATATAATAAAAGGAAAGCTTGCAGGGCAAGTTTGCTATGACCGGTCGCAGGGAATAAAGCCCCACTACCCGCAAGGCTTTTTCTCGTAAGCGTGACGTCATGTAAACGCAATGGGAACAAATGGGGATGTACACCAAAAAAGATAGGAGAGAGAGAGAGAGAGAGAGAGAGAGAGAGGGAGTTTCCGCGTAGACAGATGAGACTGAGAAGAGACTATTACGAAGAAGAAAAGAAACAAAGAAGGGAAAAGAAAAAGCCTTGTTTGGTTTCGATTTCTTAAATCTGAACGAGTAGTATAATAAACGCTTGCTTTGACACCTAAGCAACGAGAAAATCTGCTTCTTGCTTTCTTGACGATTCACACCTGCTATTCACACCACCCTCTCATAAATCTCCATCTTGCTTTCTCTTTCCATCTTTCTCTCTCTTCGATCCATTTCCACAAGCAAAATTAAAATATTGCACTAGCTAGCTTTAATTTTCTGGGTTCTTTGGGTTCTTATGGAGGGTCATCATCACCATCATCACCATCAGCAGCAGCAGCAGCATATCAGTGTTAACGTTGATACGAGCGACAGATTTCCTCAATGGAGTCTTCAAGAAACGAAGGAGTTCTTGATGATCCGAGCAGAGCTAGATCGAAATTTCATGGAAACAAAGAGGAACAAGCTTCTCTGGGAAACCGTTGCCTCAAAGATGAAAGAAAAGGGTTTCAATCGCAGCGCTGAGCAGTGCAAGTGCAAGTGGAAAAACCTCGTTACCCGTTATAAGGTACTTGATTAATTTCAAGATTTTTGTTTTTAAATTTTTGTTTTTTTGTTTTTTTGGGAAATTACTTACTTGGTGATTTTTATATATTATAGGGGTGTGAGACAATGGAACCGGAAGCCATGCGGCAACAATTCCCATTTTACAATGAACTCCAAGGGATTTTCAGTGCACGGATGCAAAGAATGCTGTGGGCGGAAGCCGAGGGAGCAGCGAGCGGGTCGAAAAAGAAAGCGGGGCAGCTGTCATCGGATGACGAGGACGATAACGAAGAAAGCGAGGGAGAGAAGGGCGGCGCAAGGAAGAAGACAAAAAAGGGGAAGAGCAATTATATTGGAAGTAGCAGTGGTGGGAATAATATGAACAGTTTGAAGGAGATATTGGATGACTTCCTGAAGCAACAGATGCAAATGGAGATGCAATGGAGGGATGCGTTGGAGTTGAGGGAAAATGAGAGGAGGTTGAAGGAGATGGAGTGGAGGCAAACGATGGAAGCGCTGGAAAACGAGAGAATAGTGATGGAGCAGAGGTGGAGAGAGAGGGAAGAGCAAAGGAGGATGAGAGAGGAGGCTAGGGCTGAGAAGAGGGATGCTCTTATCACAGCTCTTCTAAACAAGCTCAGACGAGAGGGTATGTAGTTTTTCTTTATTTTTTTTGGAAAGAGGAAGCTCTTGGAACTCTATCTCATGTTGGAGATGTTTTGGTTCTTCGATCTGGCTCATATATTATATATGATCTATCTCTTTTTCCCCACTCTGAGGCTTCTTTTGCTAGTGAGAAAGAAAAAAGCTTCATCTTTTCATTTTATTTAAGTTCTTATGCTCTTTCAAGATTGAGAATGGTCTGAAATATCATTCGAACAAACAAAACCCATAGCACAATTTACACGTACCTAATTATAAGTAAAAATCACAAAAAACATTATTATATATGCATGTTTGGGACAGCGTCATTAATGAAAATAACCAATATTCCATTATATATATACGGTGCACTGTTTCCACGTTAGTGGTACGTTCCTGCTAATGGTTCTGATCAACTTTACGAAAGTGTCGTAACTTCCACTTAGGTTCAGGTTTCCTGTTTATATACATATCCAAAGATCTCAGATCGTACCCTGTTTAATGGCGCTACTACTCTTTGTCTACTGTTTCATATATTTTAGCCATTAAACCTATAAATCTTTATAATTATATATCGCGGAAGAAATTTAAGAAACTGTCCTTTTTTCTGTTCTAGCTAGCAAAGTTGACGTTATAAAATATCTGAACTTTCAATATACTCCAAACTGAGAAATGAAGAAGAAGGAGCTATATATATGTACATATTTACACATTGATATGAAGAAAATGAAGAATTGTAGTCTAAACTCTCTGTATATATATTGTTGCTCAAGTATATATGTCTTCCATCCAACTTAGTTGTATTAGGGCTCTAGCAAGCTATTAGGGTTTGAGTGTCTCTTACCATTATTGTATTTCGATCGATTTTTGTTGATGAAATTTCTCTGTAATTATCTCTCATGTTTGATTAATATTTTTCGTTTTCTTTTTTATTTTCTACTTAGCTGCGTTCTAAAATCTTAGTTGTTATAATGGTTAAGAAGTTTTCTTAAGCCTTTGAAGGAGAAAAGGTTAACATTTTCGTTTCATAAGCAACAATATACATGGAAAGGAAGATGATGATATATTGGATCAGTTTGTCATGAAGAGATGATGGTTGTAGTAAGACTAACGGTCCTTAATTTTTCTTTTTATGAGTTGAAAACGAAAGGTACTTAGTTAAAGTTAGATTAAATTTCAATTGGAACTAAATCGTTGAGATTTACGCGGACTCGTGTTACAATTTCAATGGTTTAAGAGAAACCCTAAAATTAATTTCCTCTTAAGAGTTGACATGCATGTGCATTAGTTTGTTTTTTACCAACATGTAGAGTTGTCATGCAACCTTAATCATATGATTGATAAATGACTTGTAAAAGTAAATCTAGGAGAAAGGTATGCATGTGACATGCTAGGAGTAAGGAGAGAGCTAGATACAGCTATCCTTTCTTCATACAGTGAGGCAAGCCTTGGTTGCAGAGCTTTTGGAAGGTTCCTAGCTATCATTTTGCTGACTTTTTACAAACATTTTACACGATCGCTAGGACTTGAAATTATGCGTTTGACATGTCTATACATTGAAGTTAGGCATTTATTTTTCAATCTATATATAGAAATAATGTATCACATAAAAATGAAAAAAAAAAATTTAATTTGCTAGTTAAGTTTGATGATTTATATCGAACTAATTAACAAGCTAGGAGATTAAGATTGAGATATATATGTCCCCATACTCTTGAAAATATTCAAGCAGTGCATGTACAAGGATTTACATATATATTAATACAGTATATATATTTTTTCTAACTTACTGCTCATGATTAGCAGGTAATTAAAAGCTGTCGACTATCCATGAACTTGTATAGAGTTATTTTCATTTTTCAATGTGCAGCTTCTATTGAATGTTTTCATTACTTGTATCTTTTAATTTGTAGCTATATGATCGATCTCCACTGCCATTGTGAGCAATTTCTCTATCAGAAAACCTTCTTCTTCTTCTTCTTTTCAATTGAAGTTTGACATTACGATTAGTTTTGGTTGAATCTCCATAAAATGAATACAGTTTATGAATTTTCGTTTTTGTGTTAGTGTTAAGACTATAATAAAAAATTTTGTAGTAAGTGTCCTCTAGTAGCATCGTGAATCCGTGATTCCTGAAACATGCGTACTTAATTGTTTGAATTTTTTGGTGTTAACACTTTTTTGTCCTTGTTAATGTAGTCAGGGTTATATACTTATATACATAGGGTACTTTTTAGACTCAATTATCACATTCATTTCATATTGACTAATATGACTTCTTGTAAATTAATAATATCTTTTTTCTTTTTTTTTTTTAAGTTACCGTGTCAACTACTTAAAATATGATATATATATATATATATATATATATATATATATATATAAGAGTTATCGTATGAAATTGGTGTGAAAGAATATATCTACAAAAATTGTTTGTTCACAATGTATATGAACGTAGCTAGAATGGTAATAATCTTAGAATAGTAAGTGATGAGAAATGCAAAGGTAAAGTACTGGAAACGATTTTCTGAAATCAAAATCAGTACTGTACCATATTTAAGATAAAATATTGAAATAGTTCCTTGGTTTTTAGTCGATAGAGGGTCTACCAACACCACCCAAAAATAAATAAATAAATGCTCTACCAATAAAAACATATTCTTCCAATTATTCAAAACTTGCCGACAATTTAAAATACTAGATATATATGAATCAAATTGGCTTGAATGTGGATCACGGGTATCAAAAATTTCCCGGCCCTTATTCGAATCTTTTCTTTAATTAATTATATTGCATTCCATGATCATGGCATCAATTAATTAAATACTTTATTTTCTCTTGAATTTCAACTAAGACGGGAGGGTTTTTTTTTCCCCCCTCTAATAATATGGCCAAAAGAAAAACAAAGACGGGTTTTATTTTTCCTTTTTAATTCAATTTTATACTTAAATAATAATCTCATTGGTGATGACAATATCTCCGAAGTGGTCGAGTGTGGAGAGATGACTTGAATACAAAGTTAAATAAAACATGTCCCGTTTACAACAGACCAGAATACTTTATTGGTACACCATCTAGAAGGAAAGGGGTTACATGTCACCGCTCCCTGTCACCAAAAGAAAGAAGAAGAAAAAAAAAATTAAAGCAATATATTCCTTTTCCTCTAAGAAAGCTCTGATATTAATTGATCACGTCTCTTTTTTGTGATCTTTTAGGGGTGCACGAGGGGTACTTCCCATATATTTCAGAGCAGCAATATTCTTATGGGATCGATTAGGCAGGCCAGGTTTAGATCAATCGATCAATAATACGCGCGGTGGCATGGATCACCAATCATTGCTTTGGAGACACCTGGGTTATTCAGTTTAGTTTGGATGTTTCAGAATTTGATATTATGAGGTCCAGCTAGCTCCACACACACACACACAGACAGACCAGACATAATACGCGTTTCTTCGCAAAAGTCACTTACAAATATATGTACTCACCGACACACCCTTTTCGCCATTAATTTATATATACACACTACTGTCTCACTTTTTTCTTTTTACTCAATACTCTTCATACTCCGACAAAGACATATATATAATAAAAAGAAAAAAGTGAGACAGTAGTGTGTATATATATATATATATATATATATGTTAAGTGTTTTAACTTGATGAATAATTTGATAAAAAAAAGTGTTTAGACTTGAGATTGTAAATTTGTGTCGATTTGGGTTTGGATTGTTCATTAATGTTTTATTTTAAGACAAAACATTGGTTTTTTTTTTTAAAAAAAAAAAAATCTAAAAAATTGTCATGTTAAAATTGTAAAAGAATTGGGTAATTACTTATGCTCCCATAAACTATAAAACCTTGACATTTTTTCCTAATGAACTACAAATTATGATTATTGACCCATCAAACTATCATCTTATGACACTTTCTTCCTTTCCGTTAGTTAAATGAGTTAAAATTAACGGTCAACGGTCATGTGACTTACATATTTGAAAATTTGTAAAAAGACTCTTTACCTTTATTCAACCTCTGGGAATCAAGAAAAAAAAAGTCTCAAGGCAGTCAAGCCCTGCCATTTAATTTTTTTTTCTTTCACTTTTGCCCTCACTTCCAATTTTTTCATGTGTTAGATTTAGGTTTAGGAGAATATAAGCGTCATTTTATTGATATGAAGTAAGGGCAAAAGTGGAAGAAATAATTTAAAATGGCATGCAAAGTCACATGACCGTTAATTGTTAATTTTAACTATTTTTACTAACGGAAGAGAAAAAAGTGTTATAAGATGATAGTTTGATGAGATTAAATGTCATAATTGATAATATATGAAAAAATATGCCAAAATACTAAAATGTTATAGTTCATGAGAATAAAAAGTAATTACCCTTAAAAGAATTATAGAATAAAATAGTAAAAGAAATTTTATCCTATGGGTTGAAGGAAACCGTGTTCTGCGTCATAGTACTTGTAAGATGGCTGGTCAATTCTCCTAGGCTGTCACACCCTGATTCGGGTGACAAATCTGTGGTTTAGCTGTCAATGAGTCCAACTTTAATAGAGTTAATATATTATTAACTCAACGTGAACCCACCAGGCAATTTGAATGACATCCAACGTATCTAATTACTATTACTCCTAGGTTAATTTGTCTTTGGGTAATAGATTCCATCCGGCTAGCTAGGTGTTTTTTATTCGATCGTTTTCTAGTAAACAATGGCGCACTCGTCAATTTCCGCGTCCTACAGGAGATGGTAGTGGACTAGTCGAGATAACCCAAAAATCAGTAAACAATCAGTTTTTATTTCTAAAAAATATAAAAATAATATGCATGTGTTTCATAAATAAACAAATAAACTCTTCTTAGTTTTTGACGTAGGAATTAAGCGTGCTGAATAGTTTATCAAAGAAAAGACAACAAAACATTAATGCTAGAAACAAATTAAACCCTAAATATTCTTGTTTGTTGAACAACTCGTTATTCAAAAGATAAATGGAAGAACTCTTTCTAGTCTTCTAGAAATCTTGTTTACCAAAACACAATATTGGACCAAATAAAGCCACAAATTGCCTTTAATTAATAAGCTACAAGTCATAATTAATGAGTACTCCTAGCTAATCCAACAAGGATTCTCAATTATTACAAATAAAGACTTTTAATTCCTAATATTGACTGATAAGGATTACAAACAATAAAAACTTTAATTACTCCTAATAGCATATATATTATTAGGACAAAAAAATAAATAAATAAATATAAGAAACATTCTTGATATTTTTTACATTAGTTTTCTAAAATAAATAAATGTAACACAAAAATATTTTTGGCTATTTGAACCCAATTTCTATAAAATATGCACCAAGAATACTTATAATTTTTTAGTTTTATATATATATATATATATATATATGTCTGCATAAGAGGAGAAAGATGATTCAAACTAATAATTTTTGCTTTATTAGGCGGGATCAAGATTCTCAACAATTTTTCTAAAATTGTCAGTCAATTTTTTTGAAAATTTCAACCAGTAAAGTAATCTAATGGCTCAAAATAAATAACCTATTTTTTTTAGTGGATAGCATATATTTCAATGTTGAATTTCAAAATTTCAAAATTTTGAATTTTGAATTTTGAATTTTGAAATTCAACCTCGAAATTTTAGAAAAATTGCTGATGATCTTTATCCTTTTAGGCGCGTTTAGTCAATTAACTCTCTCTTGAAAATATTTTCTTAGTTATTAATTTTTAGTTATATGCATTAATTATAGCAAAGACAGTCCAATCAAATCTTAAAAGAAGGGCTATGAAGATCTCCCCAGCATTTGACCGGCGGTATCAACGCACTAAACTAGGCGAAACAAGTCGGCCCCAACGTAACTGTAGTGGGTGCTCAGCCATAGTATAAGGGCCCCGATATGCCGTTAGCGCAAGGAATAAAAGTCGGTTGTAACTTCCTAGTAATCCACTAGTGGACCCCGTGGCCCATGGGAACGGGAATGGGAACAGAGTCTAGTTGGGGTGGGGGGCCATTAAATTTATTAGACAACTCAAAAAACCGCTGACTTTTCAGATTCTATACATGCTAGACGTCAACTATATCTCGATTGGTCAAAACTTTGGACTGTACATATATATATATATATAAAATTCTTCACAGGACCACGCGAAACTCCCCCATTCGCTTTAACATTTATTGATGGAGATTCGCCCGGTGTGAGTCTGTGACACGGCAAGAAACCGGCCAGAAGCCCCCAAGGGAAACGTGGAATTGACCATTTGCGTTTCATAGACCTCTTCCACCGCAACTTTTTAGGGTACGTTTTTGGGCGTCCTCTACAAGTCCAAAATCCATGCATATCTAATGCCAAGGCCTTCCAATCCATGTTGCATCATATATATATATATATGGGCTGGCCCATCTCGGACACAACCCTAAGCCGGCCGCTCCACTTACAATGAAACGTATAAGCATGCCGAACTTTATCTATTTCAGATCGACCTAAACCTGACCTAGGCCGACTAGACTTATTTTAGTTAGGTTAATCGGGCTTAAAATTTAAGCTTGACTCTTTATAGCTAGAGAAATTCTAGTTTAGTAGTTTAGTCATGTATGTGTGGTTTTTGATTCTATTGTGAAAATTTTTACCGCTAGCGGTCATCTTTAAAGCTTTTGATCCAAGAAAACTTCAATTATTGTGGAAGCGACAAAGATGAAGAGACTTCAAGTGGTCGATCTGGTTCTCCATTCTTGTGCTCATGACGGTGTATGTTTAGGACTCTATTTGATCTCTCATGGACTTATTTTCTAAATCAAATATGACCACACATTAATATATAGTTTAATTTCAACGACCCTTCTTTTATTTATTAAAACTGATGTGACGTGGCTCTCATAGCATTTAGTCAATGGAAATGAGTTTTTTATTTTTTATTTTTATTGGAGGACCATGTCACACCAGTTTAGATAAAATATGAATACTTATTCAGTGATATATATTATATATTCATTCATTAAGAAGGTATTTGGTACGCAAAATAGTTATTTTATTTGAAAAATTCATTCTGACAGCCATAGTAAATTTCAAGTAATTAACACTAGCAACCGAAGGCGGATTTAATCTATTACTAAAAGAATAGCAATTCCTCTCATTTCGAGATGAATAGTTATCCAAATTAAGGTTAAAGATCATACTAAACTATGGAATATCTATTCTATTGCATTGGTTTAATCCTTGAACCAAACTTACCCTAAGTTACTTCTCTCATCACAAAACATAACAATAATAAAAAAATGTAACTTAATTATTAGGTAAATAATTGTTTGTGATAGATATCTATCGTAAACAACCTGATTATTTAAAGATAAAGACTCCCATCAATTTTGATTTTTGGATTGCTATTATTTCAGACACTAAGAATTTCTAACAATCCAAATAACAAATTGTTGCGAATCTGAATCCGTTTACTAGTGCACTTCCTTTTCTTTATAAATTTCTTATTTATCAAAATTAAAGTGGGTGATTGCATAACCCGGCCAAGAAGGTAATAGGGTTTTAATTTACTTGTACTTCTTCCAAGAAAAAGACATAAACTAACTTATTGATCATTGCAATATATAATTCAAGAGTTCACACTAACTAAAGAATCTAATTTGAAGTTAGTGGCCATGATCGTTGTTGTTAGTGATATTGACATCCACTTCCTTATAATAAAGGAAATTAAACATAGATAAAAACCAATCAAGATGATAGGATAATTTATTTGAAAAGGCTCTACATAATTATATACATCAAGGTTCCCTTGAATAATTAGATTACATCACATCAAATGTCACAATTTATGTGGCATCGACCAAGTAAAGGTTGGAAAATAAAAGAAATGCCCCACCAAATGCGACAAAGAGATATTCATAATGGGGACCCAAGCACACTAAGTGTGAATGAAAATTAATGTCTTTCTCCCAACTACTACATGAAGGCATTCAACAACTCAGGCATAAAAAAGAATCAGTTTATCTAGCTAGGACAACATATCGCATTTGGGACAACAAAAAAACATAATTATTTATGGCTCAGAGCTCGAATTTTAACTCTACAATTTACTTTACTTTAAGTTAAATGATTTATGTGTTGAACCCCACTTATTATATATCACGTACACTTTTATCTCACTTTATTGATGTGACACTGCAATTAACCTTAGATCAATTCTTTTTTTCTTTTTTAAATAAGTGTTGATTTACAGTGTAACATCAACAAAATGAGATAAAAAAATGGACAAAAGTATAGTGTATAACATTACTCATTCTACTTACAAATTGAGTGGTTAAAAATCCCATCCTTATTTTCTTGAGTTTTTTGTTGAAGGTTGCTAGGTGTCCCAATTTTTTTTCCAAAATCATTCTCAAATGATGTGGAAAGCACTATTTTTGGAAGGAGTGGAAGACAAAGGAAAGAAAAAGAGAAATTTTTAAGGAAAAAAATGCTTGCCACATCATTTAGTAATCATTTTGGGAAGAATCCCTTGGGATGTCTAGCATTATCCAATGAGTAATTATATAAGAAGGACTAGAGTATTCCTTGAGTCCTCACAAATGTGATGTAACATTTAAAATCACAAATAGATTAAAATTTAATAATAATCTTCTCAAATTCAATAATAAATTTAAAAGACATATTTTGGAGGATTCGAAAATAACTCTAATTCTTCTTATTTCATTACTCAAAGAAAAACAATAAAAATACATCAAATAATATCTAGTTAGTTATATTGGAAGAGTATTATTGTCCTTTAAAATGTGAAAAATAAAAATACTCATTTAATATAACTAACTAAATATTATCCAAAATTCAAATAACCGGAAGATCATCTTAAGGGAATTGAAAAGGCTTAACATTACTTTTTTTTAATTTTGCTTTTAATAAATCTGATTTGTCTTGGCATCAATGAATTGGTTAAGAGGACCGTTCTTAAAATGGTGACGTGGCTAATTTTTTCACCTCCGATCACTTTGACCGCGGGCATAAAAGGCCAAAACCCGAAGTAGCGGGAACCGTGTCCTTGTCCTTTATAAGAGTCAGTGTGGTGGTTTAGCTCTCACGTCACAATCTCTAAGACTCTAACCCTACTTCTTTGTCAAGCTTCGTATTCCTTTTTTTCTCTTCTTTTTCTTTCACGTTTGAATAAATGTCTCCAGCTCTTGAATATTCAGCTACTTCTTTGTTTTTAAATTCCACTGTCGATAAAGTTATATGCCATTTTATATCCACAAATTCAACACATGCACTAATTTTTTAAAAACAACGTGAAGTTCTTTTTTCTAGAGTTGATTAGTGCTTTGTTTGATTTTTTTTACAGCTTAAGAAAAGCTTTAGAGTTGACCCTGTATCGGCTTAACTAAATATTTGTATTCATGGGGGGGGTTTTTTCCTTATAGTTCTAGACCTCTTGTTTAATTTGGTTGCCGAGAATACTGTACGAAAGAAAGAAAAAAACTTCTCGGGAAAGGGTCTTTGTGTTTGGTTTTATTTGGTTGAAAATGAGAATTCAGAGATTAAGAAATTGAAAACGGTCACTTCTTTCCTCTCTCTTTTTCCACGTTTTTTGTTAGCAAACAAACAGTGTCTTTGACCTTGTTATTGCGAGAATTCCTCGTTTAAAGGTAAATTAATATTTAACGAGTTTGTTTGGAGAGAGAGAGAGAGAGAGTTGAGCAAAGTGGATGTTAATTATCATTTGATCGACAATAGTACTGATCTGTTAGTCTTCAGGGGATTTGCAATAGAATCGTTTTGATGTGGTGTTCGGTTTTATGTGATCAGAAGCTAGACAGGAGTTGAGAAACATGTTCATAGTCATATGTGGTCCGAGATAACTAAGATTCCAACTCAAGTGAGCCTTGTACTACTTGCTTACCTAATGGGCTTCATGCTATCTAATTTATAAAACCATTATTGGGGATGCAAGATGTTTATATATTTGTCATTATTTTCTGCTAATAAATAAAAGGTAGTAAAGATTAATAATGTTATTTAATAAATTGTTATACGACTACCATATGAGAATTTGGTAACAAAGAGGGCTCTCCTCTACCGATACTCCATACCGTAAAGCTCGATTAATGTGTTATATGTAAAGACAGCAAATACTGCAGCTGTATCAATCCCAAATATCAAGGCCAAAGATGCTGCAGCTGTACCAATCCCAAGAATCAAGGCTTGCTAATTATGCAAATCATATTCATTGCTGCTTTGCAAATATACACAGTTGCCTTACATAGAGCAACGGTCATACCATTTACTCTAATTGTATTTTCCTTCTTAGTCTCCTCTTAGCATTCACTCTAATTGTATTTTCATTCTTAGTCTTATGACTATTGTAACTTACTATACGAAACCTCATTGTACAACAATATAAAAGAATAATACATCTATGCTTGGAATTAAGCTTCCAAAGCAATTCATATCCTCTATTTTTGCATGGTATCAAAGCCTTACACGGTTCACACCTAAATTCTTATCAAATGGCTGAGTCTAGCAATACTTCCCCTCCCAACACCTCTGCTACTGTCATTCCCTTCTCCATACCTAATATCAACCATGTTACTCCTAAAATTATCCTAGAGGGA